>OX375866.1:75131524-75537246 GCA_947359475.1 Heligmosomoides polygyrus bakeri
AGGCAGTGCCAGATGGACGATGACGTCATCAAAAATCGATGTTTCCGAAATTGGTCGAGTTTGGTACCGTTCGATAGAGCTTCTGGTGGTGAATTGAATGGTGCGCCCAGATTACAGTTCTTACTGCGAGCAGGAAGAACTGTAATGTGGGCGAGTAAGGGTGGAAGAATCTTCACCGCTGCTCTCCGCAGCTCTAAAATGGCAGCTGGGACTAAGGCAGTTTAGGCAGCTGGAGAGTTATGGGCACCTTATCGTAAAATACCTTAGCAATTTGCTAGCCTACGCATTCGTAGTCCGCTAGCTGATCGCGTGTTCCTACAGTGGTCGACTGAAATCGGAAAAAATCGTGTCACACAAGGTTTACCAGCATATTCGCACCGTCGTAACTTTGTCCATTCATCGGCTAAATTGCTATGTTTCAGCGCACCTATTGAGCTTTCTACTGCTTATAAAATGTACAAGTTGCTGCCCTAAAGATTCAAACATGACAGAGTTATAAGAACTGTAATCTGGGCGCACCATTCAATTCACCACCAGAAGCTCTATCGAACGGTACCAAACTCGACCAATTTCGGAAACATCGATTTTCGATGACGTCATCGTCCATCTGGCGAGACCTAGAGGCCGCCGTCTTCGATGAGAAGCTGTCAAAAAATCGATGTTTTCAAAATTGATCGAAATTGATGCCGTTCGATAGGGCTTTCCGAGCTGAACAGAATGGTACCCTGGCTGGGGCTCGAAAGCTCGAACGTGGGCGAGCTGGGGCGGAAGAAGCTTCACCGCTGCCCTCCGTCGCTCTAAAATGGCAGACGGGGCTAAGGCATTTTAGGCAGCTGGAGAGTTAGGAGCAGATCGTCGTAAAGTGCCTTCGCTGCTTTGCTCATCCGCGAGTTTGTCTGCTGTTAGCTCGCCTCGTGTACCCGCAGCGGTCGACCGAATTGTGAAAAAATCGCGTCACACATGCCCAACCTGCATTTTCGCACCGCCGTAACCTTGCCAATTCGTAGGATAATTTGCTATGCTTTGGCATTTTACTAAAGCATATTACTGCCTACGGAATCCACACGTTCCGACCAAAAAGATTGGAAGCTGACAGAGTTATCGCGCTCCGAACACGCCTGCGCGTGCAATTTGCGAGCTGTCGCGCCCAGTCGATTGATAGGTTCGATCCTATATGCATTGTGCACAGCGCACTCCAAAGTCTCGCCGGAGCAGAGTACAGCAATTGCTGAGTAGGGTGGCTGAGAATTTCTCATAAAACTCCCTAAATGCTCTACGAGCTGTCCCCCCCCCCCTCGATTTATAGCTTCGGTCCTATATGCATTGTGCACGGCGCACTCTCAGAGGTTTCCTGGCATGACAAAACACTTTACACCATGCTTGAGATGCTCCGAGAACATGCGAGTCCTAGAATATGAGCTTCTCCAATAGCAAAAAGTCTGCTCCCGTCATCTTTGACCACCCACTGCGAAATTGCGGTGGTTTGGCGAAGCTGTATATATGGTTGTGTAGATCTCGAGGAGACGAATCGAACGGTACCAACTGTTTCTCAAAAAACCTTAAATTAGAGGAATTGTGAGCATGCAACGGTTTTTGGCGCCTTGCGGCCGATAACTCGTCCGCGGCCGGCCTTCTCAATAGAGCGCAAGTTTTCAATTTTGGCCATTTTTGATTTTTCGTATGAAATGTATGTACTAAACGATAGAGCTCGATCTCCTGAGCTCAGATGTATCCTTGGTTTTTCAAATGGATGAATTTTGGGCGAGTTATAGCAAAAAGATGCAAAAACCGCAAAAGTGCGGTTTTTTCGACGTCTATTCAAAAGACGCGTCCGTTACTGTAGTGTACTGTACTTCTACTTGCGCTACAGGAGTCGATATGGTACTTACTCTAGTTGTGATCTTAAACTCGCAGGGATATGGTCTGTTGAAAAGTGAGACACGCACCTAATTTCCAAGTCGACAATTTCGAATGTTGTATTGACATTTAATGTAGCAATCTTGAGATTGTATAACACATATTGTTTGTTTTCGTTCTGTTTATTCTTATTTCAACTACATGCTGACTTCCATAGGGGCAACGAATTTATAGTCTTTTGGTGATGGCACGTATTTTTGGAAGTTTTGTGTGTTATTATCTAACGTTAAATTTTGGAATTGGCGCAAGACCTCGGTTGTTTACGATGGAATTGTGTGAGACATTTGGCCCCTACATCACCAATCAAGTCTATAATTTGAAGCTTCGAACATGTGCGTGGCGCAGCCCCTATTACCCTCGTCTCATAAAATTTCTATTTCCCTTCACTTTCATGCGCCTTGAACTTTTCCAAAAGCTTTACTGGCTCCAAACAAAGTTAAACCCCTTCAAAAAGTGCTCTCATTTTTTGAAGCATCCTGTGTAGCTACTGTTATGAGCTTAGAATTGACAGTTGGCAGTGTAGATTTGGCTTAAGGGAATGTACGAAAATGCGATTATGGCCAGTTTGCCACAAAATTCAAATAACTATTTAGCGGGCGCGTGTAGCGCAGTCGGAGGTGCCGGCTCTCGCGTGCACCCGATGTCGTGTTACTGGTTCGGATTTCCGCCCAAGCCAACCAAACACTCCATCCCTCCGAAGTCGGTGAATTGGTACCTGACTTGTCTGGGAAGGATAAAGTGCTGACTTATTCTCGTGTGGCCACCGCAAGTCACTGGATGGCATGATATCCTCTAGAAGTGGAATGCGTGGCGCACCCTAAGGGGATTGTATAACGGCCCTTTATCCTTTTTTGCCAAATGTTCAATCAATGCGTTCTCGAGCTCTTAAGTTTCTCATTTCTTTTTCTCTTCATTCAAGGGTTAACATTTGCTAGTAGCTTTGACAGCAGGCAGTAGGTTAGGCCCTAGCTAGCCAAAAGTTGTGATGTATTGTCGATTAGTTCTGAAGCTGGTGAGAAGCGTAAGACGGCAACACGGTTACTCTGCAGCAAAGGTACCACAAGTATCAGTCAGGTCTCATTCGCTCGATCTAAAGGTTGAGGTTCTCTACAGTGAATGGCGCAATCCTTACGGTTAGCTGGCCGCAAGTTTCCGATTTTTCTTCGCTTTCATGCGGTGTTCAACTACTCAAACAGCTTTGGTGGCTGGCATGCTGTGGCCTTTCAAACAGTGTCTACCTTCTCCTGGCTCTGTGCAGGTTGCTCAAAAAAGACGCAGTTTTGGTCAAGCTCATCGCCTCCTCCTCGGCGAAGTTCTGGCCGTGTGTTTTACAGGCTTCTATTCTCTTCGCCTTTTTTGAAATGAAGAGAGGAACAGCGCCATTTGCTGGTTTTCAATTGACGCTAAGCTACCAGTCTTCAATATTGATCTCTGAATTGGGATTTTATCATGCCACATATTCTCGCTCGCCCAATAGTTACTTCTATCCAATTTTAGAACTTCGAAATGATCCCTTTTCGAATGCAGGGCATACAGTGAAGTAGACGTTTCTCTGCAGTTGCGCGTCTTCTTTCCTAGTAATACCTCATTTGTGGGGTAGTGCAGTCATTTTAAGGGAACTGGTGGAAAGCTGGCCCGAAGCTACGCACTGTGTCCTTTTTGCTACAACAATCCGCCGTTTGAGTCGATGAAGGAGGGCGACGGCTGCATGAACTGCCCCCATCCTGAATGTCCTCAGTCGTACATGTAAGTCCTTTATTGTATAGTGCGTACAACAATTTGCTCTGCCGACTTTTGTACGAGATGCGTCCTTGCAGATCTTCTGGAGTGTGTGGCTGTCTTCAGGAATGTGGAGGTGCGCCAGAATCTATCATCCTATTCAGCTTGCGCTCGGAACACGTTTTGCATGACTTTCTAAGTTCGAATCGTCAAACTCCAAAAATCTCTAGCGTGTCCTGTCAGACGTTTTGAAGCCATGATTGCTGCTCTTTTGTTTAAGAAGGAAAGACATTTTCTTGGCGTCTTCTCGGCCTAATTGAGAAAAATTCCTTGGGGCCGCACTTTTGGGATGAAGGAAAAAAGTCGGCGTCAATCAACCGCCGGTTTAGGTCGCGCTGCGCACTGTTCTATTAGGTACTGCAGAGGTGGTTTGGATGCGTATTTGGCCTGTACAATAATTTATGGTAGCCATGCGGCGGGTGCTTCAATATACTTTGGAGGGACCGAGGGCTTGTTTGTCGGGGGCGACCCGAACGGATGGCCGATTCGTGACATGACGCAGGATCAGGCCTCCTACCGACTTTGACATCTAGGCGGTTCGGGCCTTGGCTATCCAAATTTCTGCTTCGATACGCCTAATTGTCTCTGCAACTCCTTACATGCTCGAAATACGTATACTGCCTCCATGGTATTCCGAAGTAGATTGCGTGAATCAAAAAGGACTTGGTGGGAGTTTCTAAGAGGTTCTAGAGGATTACTTTATTATTTATTTACCGTTAATTAAGTGCTGTTATGTAACTCATCGATCATTCGCCAAGCGTTTGTCATCGAATCTCGCAGCAGCAAGGGCTATTTTTCCGGCCGAGTGCATGCCCCCTGCATGGTTATCATATTTTAATTAGTGACCGTGCGGTAGTCCTTTCTCAAAGGCGGCTCAACTCAGGAGTGATGGTGCTCGATCCGCAGTCGCACCTCAAATGGAGGCTGACGTGCAACAGATGCCCGTCGGTGGTGGCGATGTTCGACGGGGCTCTCAAGTTTCGCGTCACGGAGTCGTCATGTCCGGAGTGCGAGGCGCGAATCGTCTGCGCAGAGTATAAGGTAAGCACGATGCGGGTCGCCGTCGCTGTTGCCGAGGTCGTATCTGTAGCCTCAGGCTTTCTTCCTTTTTGAAAGGAGTTTTCTGCTCCTAATGAGTCATGGATCCGTGATTTTCGATGCTAGCCTTCAGCAAGGAGTGCCACAGTCATAACCATTTGGAACGCCTACTTTATTTCCCTTTCAAAACGTTCGGAGATCTAGTGCTTCTCAGAAGCATTGAGTTGCCAAGTGTAGGACAGTAGGACAGAGGTCTGGTCTCCGGTAGTTCCCGGATTCGACAGATTCCATCTTAAACTTGAACCGGGTCCTCGCCCGAAGAGAGGGCTTTACGTCCCCACTGGATCGATGAAAGTTACCAGGCTCTTTCGGGAAATGCAAAACACTGAATTACCTATCAGCTGGGCGTGATGGTAAGAGGAGTAGGTCCTCTATGCCTCTAACCGCTTTAAGGTTCGTATTCCGCTGAAGCAACCAAACTCCATTTCTCCGGGACAGATCGGCTGGTTGTCTCGTCAGGGGAAACACTGAAATGTCTACTGAATGGCCAAGGCAAGTCGTGTCATAAGCAACGTTTCCATTCAAGCTGTCTTCGCAGCATCCTGTCATGTGGAATGCGCGGTGGATCGCAACGAAGATTGGCCAGCGCCAGCCTTTAGCATTCGTCCAATGCTTTCATCTTTACATTCTGCGCAGCATTACGATAAACGTTGCGCCAACCGACTCCTAACTGATGTGCCACGCATTCAAGTTCTACGGTGTATCGTGAAGGCAGTATGAACGCGTCAATATGTATAGTGGCTTGTGTTCGCCGCTCGATGAACATATCAGTGTTTTATACTTCCCGGTAAAGCCTGCTTGCAGTTCTCTGGAATAGGGGATGGGGAAGAATTTGGATGGCACGATGGGACTCGAACCCAAAACCTTGACCGTTGTCCTTTGACTAACCACCGCTGCCTCCTCCGAGTGCGCCTTTCGTCGGAGACAAGGGCAACTGAGCAATGGGATGGATCGTCCAATAACGAGCTACATGTTTCAGGGAAAGAGCCCATTACCGGACGAGAAGAGCACCTTCAAAGGATGCATGTTCTGCGATGAAAGCGTGAAAGACCTGGTGAACCTTCACCATGCCTTCCGAAGCGAGGATGACCACCATCGGATGATGGCCTCACATCGCGGACGAAGAGGCCGTGGCCGAGGAAGAGGAGGCCCAGGTAGAGCTCGTGGTCGAAAACCTAGGACCTGAAGACGAACTTCATGAGCTTGAACCCTTTTATGTATTCGTTCGTCGTTCCTTGAGTGCCTGTTGTGTTGACATCGACAAAGTCTGATTTTTATTGGTATAATTAATAGATAATCAACACCTATGCATTGTACATACATACAGTAAGATCGTTTATGTCAACAGCGTCAGTCAACAAATTTACAACAAACATTCGAGGGGAAGACGCAGACAGAGGCGGGCGCGTTTCTCAACGAGACTACCAGATATTAGATTGCACAAGACGCATCCGAGCGCCCTACTACGCCCTCCGCTACCGTGGCATTCAGAAAAGGAGCGCTATCGAGAATACGAAGCCTTAAACGTGCAGTACCAAGCCACAGTAGCGAAGGTGTTTGGCGCGTCGGACACGGGTCCTACCACGATGGTAGGGCATGAAAGACGAACGGGAGGAGACAAAGACGAGCAGAGGAATGAAAACACTTGAATCACATGGGACGACGGCAGTACCGTAACTCTCGTCATCTCTACGGCACCCACCACAGAAAGACACAGCGACATTTTTGGTGTACGGTAGAGCAAGCGGTCTGAGGTGTACGGTATGTCGTACGCACTCGGCAGTGGTATGTTACTCGGGGTAGAAGGCAACGAATAAAGCACGATACATCATTACATACACATGTGAGGAAACAGGTTACGCTAGGATATGGGCAGTGAAAGAGCACGGACCTGGCCTGAAGGGTCAGAGTCCGGGCGCGGTGACAGAAAGAACGCCGGGTAGGTCGCTATTTCTGAACGAAAAAGCGGGTCGAGACGAGAAGAAGGAGGAAATTTCAAAACCTATGCGCTCTCGGGTAACAGGCGAAGCGCTCGCGTGTGGTGCTTCAGTGGGTCGACGGCGTAGGCCCACTGGAGGCGGCTGCTGAGCATCTCGCGCGTCACCACAAGAGGCTCGGACTGCGTCTGGATGACGGAGCCGTGCTCCTGGATGGAGAGGGCGATCGGGCTGGGCAGCTCCCGCAGGGGAACCGCTTTTGGCGGCACCGCCGTGAACGCACTCGACCGGTCGGTCGTTGACGTCGGCGGCGTGCTCTTCTCCTCGACGGGAGGCAGCGGGATGGTGGTGATCTGCAAGATGATCCCATGAATTCCGGGCGTCTGTAGACCTCAGCAATGAATTTTAGGTGCCCAGGAAGACTTATAAGAAGTGGTTCAAGGTCTCTGAACAGAGCTTCACCCGTACTGAAATGGGCAGCAATATTTCTCATCGCCTTTTGGAAAGTTGTTGAAGAATTCAACATTCTAATCTGAAGGACTTTCCAGAGAAATGACTTATCAGCCTGTAAAGCGTTCCGAAGTTTTACAAGGAATCATTTTGGAATATTTCTCTTCAAATAATCTGCGTTCAACGAAAGGACTTTGTCCTAGTTTTCATTAGGGACAGTAGAGAAGGAGTAGCAGGTTCAGATTCTAATCCCTTCGGAAGCAGTTTGATAAAGGCTCAGCATATCTTTAGTGGCTTCACGATGTTACCAAACTATGTATACATGTAAAACGAATTGTTTGTTACTTAAGGGCCTTACAAAGCAGATATCAAACTTTTCAAACGATGAACAAAAGAATTGCTCAAAAAGCGATGGTCGGATGCTCACCTGGAAGTTGATCCCGGGCGGTGGTGGTGGATTGGGAGCCAGGCTACGGTAGAACTCCTCCCGTTTCGACGCCTGCCAGTGAACTGGCGGCGTGCAACTGGAGGCAGGACGCATGTGCTTGTGAGCTGGGCCTCCCGGCAGCACCTCGGCCGACATCCGCTTCAGACGACGATGCCAGGTGTCCCGGTACTGCTCCTCCCACCGTCGCGTGTGCGCCTGCAGGACTTCGCGGGTCAGTGGCACGGAGGCCGCGGTGGCGGACCTGAAACGGACGGCGGTTCATTGCAGGTCGCGTACGATTGTTGTGGCGCTGTCACCACGGGGTTGTTGTTGCGGGTGGCGCTATTGCGCAAAGGACAACGTCCTTCGTTGCGGGTGGCACCGACGACAAACAACCTGCGTCGCGCCGCGCCTCGGTTCTGCTACTGACCCACCCGTTTGCTGCTGGAACCAGGATCGTCGCCTGCAGCGAAACGAGCGTTCGTGGCACGGGGCAGGGTCGTTAAGGGCTTTACGCAGTTATATAGGCTGGAAATTCTGAGTACGGACTCAACGCTAAGATGGGAACCTCCCCGATGAATCGTTAACGGGAGCCGGAATTTCCGCGAATGATAGAAACACTCCTAGTAACTCCTCTTACTCTAAATTACTTGAAAATGAACGTCGCCACAAGAAAATTCTATTACGTGTAATATCCTCTTTTGATTTTTGTTTTCCAGTTGTTCTGTAGAAGTCAAAGATAGTAAATACTGGTCTGCAAAATTAGTAAAAACTAGTAAGTTCTTAGTAAGTTCATCTTAGGTGGCCAGCACTAGTATTCAGCACTTTAGGCCGCTTGACGGTAAAGCGCGTGGTCTTATTTTCGCCTAGGTTTCGGAGGATTCACGAGTCTGTTCAAAATCTACGAAAATTAGAAATCCCAGAATAGCAATAGAAGGTGAGCTGAAAGGAAACTCACGCTGCATCATCCTGTTCGCACTTGGTCGGGGTGTCTGGCCGAGACTGCGACTTGAGAAGGCGATGGACGTTCTCGAGACAGTTTATCTGGTTATACGACAAAGGGAGTTCAGCAAGTTCCTCCTTCACTGGAGCGGTCGCCGTTGAACACTGGAAACAAGAAGGCGATAGCATTCAGATCATCTCCGAAAGGCGAAGGAGAAGGAAATATCGACCTACCATTAGCTGCTGCTGGCTACCCGTGCTGTTCACTACCAGTGTTTCGACTAATCGGTCAATGTAGGCTCCTAGGTTGGGCGGCCGACGATTGGTGGCATCGCACATTCCGACAGCAGCAACAGCAGCGACGGAATCGTCGCCGTTACCGCGACACGATGACACGGGCTGAAACGATGAGAGAAATCGTGGAAGTCGAACGGATGCAACTGGACTGCCACAAGGTCGGAGCGATGTGCACGGGTTAGGTGGAGGGGGGGGGGGGCAGGTGGAGAAGGAGAACAAGGAACTACCGCAGGAAGTGTGACCGGGGCCGGGTGGACGGCGCACGGAAGTACGCGCTCCTCGTGCTGACCAAACACGCATACCTACGTGGGAGGGGCGGGACGTCACCGTGGGAATCTGCACCAGGTGCACCCGCGGTCACAGTTCTCCCGAGGTACGGCGAGTTCGCGGTTCTTGCGAAAGAGGCGGGAAGGCCGCTTCGAAACCGCGACTTCTGTGCAAATGTGTCGAGGTGACTCGTCCGGAAGCTGCATTTACAGTTTGAAGACTTCGGTGAGTTAGTGGTGGATTCTAGTGGATTAAACCGCGGATATTACTTCCTGCTACTGGAAATGAAGGTTGCGGTACTAGAAGCCATATCCTCCATTTACAATGGTAGCATGCTTGCGAATAGTTGCAATAGGGTCTAGACCTCCTCCATGTCCATCACCTTAGGCGAAACATCATGAGCCTGTCTGGAGTTCTGGACTCTTCTCACTATCAGGATGATCTACAGAGTTAGCAGTTTGAGTCCAGCGCTTTTTTACTGCACACTGATGGCCAATAATTTAAAGATATTACTTCGATAGTAGTAGGAACGAAGCTGGATTACCGAGTCCTTAGATTACTGTGACGTATTTTGAAACATGGCGGCTAATGTCTAACTCAACTGCGAACGACCGATGCCTGCAAATGCATTAGAAGCCTTCACCGTCACGCTGAAGAAGGAAGACGGAGCTCGTAAAAACCCATCTGGATGCTCTCCTGTCGTGTGTAGCTCCTGCTTGTTTACAAGTAACACTGCAGGGAGAAGAGTCGACGGGAAGCGCGGAATAGCAGGGAACCAGCGACAGCAGTGTCGGGTGGACGGGAGCTCTATCACGGTTGTTGGTGTAGAGCAGGAGCTGTTCGGCGCTGACCGCGGGCCAAGAGTACAATTTAGCCGAAGCGCGCCGCGTGGCACTGCCCGTCCGTGGCTAGCACCGAGCAGACCGCCCCGGGGAAGCGTGTGCTGCGCCACATTCCGCAGTACTCCGGCGGCTTACACATTTGGCACTCTGGCGTTGAGTGGAGGCCGAAGGCAACGAAGAAGGCGGGGTGGGCGAGGAAGGCCATCAAGTCGGGCTGGTAACCCTTTGCTAGTCGCATGCTAGGAGGAACGACATTAAGTGGCCGGCCAAGGGATCGCGGAGTCCGGTCGTGCGATTAGGGCTGCGGAAGAAGAATAAGACCCTGAACGAGATCCGGCGACGGGTGCCAGCATCGCCCGCTGGTATACGGGTCACCCTCGCGGGGTTCACTCGCTCTCCGCCGGTACGGTTGCGGCGTGGCGGTTGGCACTAACAGCGCGCACGTCCTGACACGCGCCCGTTTCGGATCTCCGATCTAAGGGTGCCGGGTTGCGCTGGCGACCCGCGATGGCCAGCGGTCACTCGCCGCTCCTCGGGCGCACGGGACGGCCCCGCTCGTAGTCCGTATCAGGGTGCGTCAAGCGGCCGGCGACATCATCGCGGCGCCGCGACTGGTGCGAACGCCCGAAACAGCTGATAGTGACGCGGCGCCGGCTGGCACGCGTCCTTCGTGCACTTCGTCGCCGCCACAGAACCCGCTCCTCGGGCGCAGCCAGAGCATTCGCCTGCCGCGACCGGCCCCCGTCGATGTGCGGTGGGGCAGGGCCATCGGAGGGAGAGACGACGGGTGGACTCACCTTGTTCATCAGACTGCGAAGTTCGTCCTCGAACGTCTTGGCCATCGGCGGCGGCAGCACGTGCAACGACTGCCCATTGGCCGGCGAATCCAGTACGTTCGCGTCTGAAAAACGAGCGGTTGTAGCAAGTGGTCCAAAGATGCACTTCAATTTGGAGATCTACACGGCTTCTTTACCCACAGAGACTTCTCAGCTCTTTGTTCAAAGCAAGTTCACTTCCCAACTACAACTGCTACTCCAGGATAAGTCCCTTTTTACTCACAGGTGACCAGAAGGATTTTCAAAAAATCACGCCAGTGCGGAAGTGCAATTTTTGCGGAATTTTCGCAGACATACAACAGAGATATGTACGGGTTTTTGAAAAGAGTCCAAGCTCCATGCCCCATTTTCTCTTTCCTCAATTACTGGTTCCGTGATAAAGGAGCAGAACTAGAAAGGCAAATCACACCTCCGATGGGTGCGTCGAGAATGCGATGTCGAGCAACGACCATGTCAATCTTCCTCGTCCAAGGGTTCACATACGCTGACCACTCGGTTTCGGCTCTCAGAAGCGCCCCATTGTAGGCAACGAACCGCAACGGAGCCACGCTCTTCACCACTCGACCCCTTGAGTTGTGCACTGGAAAACAAGGCTCAGGGTTGTTCTCCTAGTGCTTGTAGTGAAACTCACAATCTACATGGGCTTGTCGAATCACGTGCACATCAGGAGCGTAGACGAAAGCCAGGATCGAGCGGCCGATCAGATCCGTCGGCAGATGACCGAGGTATGGAATGGATCTGCAAGTATACCCCTCTTATCGACGGTGCTAGGCTGTTTCGGAGTCTGGCCAAATCTCTGGTGCCGGAGCACCTGGAACGTATGAGTGCCGCTGAGTGCCACCGGCCCAATCAGTCCCCTGCTCCGTCGGGGTTTCACCTCCCGGCACGGTGCCACGACGGTCGTGGTCATTTGATAACACCCGCTTGGTCGAATCCCACCTCCACCTCTCCCGAGCGTTTCGTGCCTTGGACGGTTTCCACTAAGAAGAGTTGCCCTCTATTGCAGTTGCTTAAGCACCCAAGCCCACGTACAAGTGACGGAAGCGTCGAAAACAGGACGCTATATAGCTCTACTAAACACGGATCGGCTTCGTAGCAGAACATAGATAATAAAGCATCATTTACGAAGAGCATTTGACTTGTGAGACTGAGTGACATGTTTTGTAATAGAGATCAAAAGGGTTAAGGAGAAATACGCAGCGTTCAAAGCTGAGGTTCTGTCAGTTCAAAAACCAAAAAATGAAGACTTTATCGTGAACAAATTTAGCGCAGTAAAGCCGCCTATATTTGGGGAAAGCATGTCATTTAATGACATTTAATTTCATTTAAAGGGCGTGGAGCGCGGTGGGTCTGATTTTTTTTTTGATTTTTTTCAAGTATGACTCTAGAGGAAGAATCTAACGTGTTTAGGAACATATCAAAAATCGCTTCCAACAGTTTATAAAAACTAGCCACATTAGGTGCGTAGTAGCGCAGTCGACTCCAGGTTCCTGGGTCAGATTCAAATTTCCAGCCCAGGCCAACCCAACCAAGCCTTCCATCCCTTGTTGAATTGGTAACAATCTTTGTCTGAGAAGGATAAAACAGTGACTTGTTCATCAGGTGACCGCTATAAGCCATTGTGTAGGCTAAACACGCATTCAAATCGCCTTCGCGACACCCTGCGGAAGCAAATAGAATGCGAAGAGTCCAAAAACAGATTGAGTAACGCCGTCTTCTATCCTTTTTCTTTTTATGTCATCAGTGTTTGCGGAAACGCTTTCATAAATACCATTCCCTTCGTTGATAAACCTCCACTTTAAAAAAAACATTAGGTTCTATCCCTTAATAGAGTCAAACGAGATAATCTACTACCGTGTAGAATTCTTGGCGCTTCGGCCTATATTACCTCCTCCGCCCCAGTTTAGGTCAGGTTCTTCATCCTATCCCACATGTGAGGTCTCTGTGCTCTGCTGACAGCACGGTGTAAATGGGATAAATGCAAACGGCGAAGAAGATCTCGAACTCACGTGTAGTCTATGTGTGTCAGGGCACAGCTGGAGGCGTGCTTGGTGGTGAAGGTGAGGCTGTGGAACGGCGTCGACGGACCGTATGCTGCTCGCAGGGCTAGAGCGGTGATGCGGGCTCTCTTCGACTCGAACTCGCATAGCAGCTCGCAGGCATGCTTCGTCGTGCCGCTGAAAACGCTTGCTTGAGAGATCGGGCGAGTCCTCAGGATCCCCCACCGGGGTCGAGCGCGGCGATCTTTCGCCGTGGTCAGCCGTGTCATGCGTACGCGCTTGGTCAACTCCGTCGACACTTCATTAGGAGGCGACAACTCGTACCAGTGGGCGACCACTACCTGTGTCGTCCGCCGCCGGCGCTCCACACTTCGCGCCCGGCCACACTTGTGGGGAGCGGCCCCGCCTGGAGGAAGGGCCGACCGCAGCGAGTGCGAGCTACGGTAGCGGCTGGCCGGTCGGTGTCGTGCTGCGGACACGGGAGCGGCTACTCCGCGGGTCCGTCGAGCCCGAGGGCTCGGTGACCGCGCTCTGCGCGCCGCGCCCTCCGCGCCGGCGGCGCTCTCTCGGCGCCACTCTGCGCCGCTGCGGCGCGCTCTCTCGCGCCGTCACCGCCCCTCGGCGCTCCGCCGACCTAGCGCTCCCTCGCCGTTCCCACGCGCTCTGCTCCTCTCGCCGAGTGCTCGCGACCGAGCCGTCCCCGATTCGTACTATCGCCGCTGCTCGCCGCAGCACGACCCGGCCGAGTGCAGCCGTCCCGCGGACCGAATGGCCCCGCGCCCCCGGGGGACGGGACGAGACACGGGAAACGTACCAGTCTATCCGGGCGAAGATCCGCTGCCGCACGGAGGTGGCGGCTGCCGACAGCAGGATGGACTGGCCCTTGCCCTGGAGGCACGAGAAGAAGCGCCTCCCTCGTTGCAGCGCCTGAAAGATGCCCATTCGGTCTTGCTGAGTTCCCAGATGAAAGAGCAGTCGGGAAATAGACCACTTTCCCAGGAGACTGTCTTAGTGTTTTGGACTCAGGAACTACTCTAAAATGTTATTCGAATTCTTCTAGAGTCCGAGGAGGGTGAAACCACTCAGACATAGGCCGAACAAAGTGCAGTATCGACCTTGGCGCAAGAAATATGCTCAGATTCACAGAAAGACAATGATGGACTCCAATTTTTATGAACAAAGGATTAGGGCTGATGTTAGTTAGTTCCTGCTTGGGAGTTCCTGTGCCGCGCATTCCATCAGAATCCTACGGGATATCCCAGAGGCTGTTTCAGTGAGTATTCGGCCTAGGCATTGATTTGCGATGCCTGTGAAGTAGAAAGGTCAACCTATTGCCCTTTCCAGGAGGACCCAGTGCGGCGCACAATAAATGGAAGACGTGGGTGGCCGCTTGCGACCAACTTAAGATTGATTCGGTATGCAAGCGAGAGTCAGTCCCCTCCACTCTCTGTAATCCGGGCCTGGACGTAACCAAATAGGGTATATCAAATGAGTCCGGCTGGAAAACAACTCACATAACTGGACTACAGGAAAGACGTATGTAGATCATCTCAAAATGACATTGTAAAGCGTTGCACGGAATCATACTTCATACCAGGATTTCGATTTTAGGGCGGAAGTGGAGAAGCGGTGTTACTGTCGAGCTTGAATCTTTGAAGAAGCTCCCAATACAAGCTTTTAAATCTAGCACTGTCAAAGACCTTTTGAAGATGAAATGCTGAAGAAAAATGTTCTAGATAGGTGGCAAATAAAAGATCCGGGATAGAGGTAGCGTTGCACGCGGTTACCCGTATCCGCCATAGCTAAATCAACCTTACCACTCGAGTCTCTGAGTCGCTACAGAAAATGCATATGAACCTCGAAAACCATGAGACCTTTCATGAAGGCAGGACGATCTAGTCAGTAACTGCAAGAATCGCATTCAAATACCTCTTTAAATCTAACGATCAAAGTGGCCGCTCTTAATCGTCATGCCAATTACGCAGGAAGAGGAAGTGGTCTCGGCAACAAGTTTTTATTTTGTGCTTTGCTCGTGAAGCCGGGGAAATGTCCATAAATCTTAATTCCGCAGCGAAGCTCCTAACCAGACTAGAACTATACAAAGGATGGCCTCGAGTAGAAATAATAAAGTGCTAGCAATGGGCAGAATGCAGATCAGGAGCTTCAGTGCTTCTGCTATTGTAGAGTAGCATCCTGTCAGAAACAGCTAAGCCAGCCTAGATTTATTTAGATCTATAATTATTCATCTCGTTTTCTAATACTCGGCTTTATTACATGCCAGCACTAAACAAACAGAAGCCGTCATAACACCAATAACTGGGAGGAAAGAACAGTATTAATGAACAAAGAATCAAGCAGCTTTCGTCATTGTCGGTATCCAGTTGATTAAATGATCTCCACGAAGCCAAAATGTGGAGTACGTGGCGCGCACGCAAAAGGGAGTTAGCTAGCGCTGTATGTGTTCTGTTTTCGGAAGGTTTATGCGGTCCCGAATCTAAAAATGATCATGGGGTATAGTCGAGTTGGCTAAAAAATAGGATTACGAAGTGAGCAACTTCTCCAGTAGTGAAGCAGACTCGAAACCGCGTTAATCCTAGACTACTGTTTGATGTGGTTTGAGCTGTACGTTCGGAACAAACCAATGAATCTTAATTTCTCTTTGAGTCAACTCCCACCAGTTGTCAAAAAGAGACGAAATGTCGCGTAGAGCCAATTAGCGACGGAGAACGAGTAGGACTAAAGTCGGACGTGACAGGTTTTTTCAAAGACGTTAAGAAGGTCAGGTGGGCAAGAAGCAGACCACATGTTTCAAGCATTTTAAAGCGTTTTAGTAAAAAACACTGGAGAAGGAGTGTTCGGCGTACTTTGGCTTCTTTTACATAGCCGAAATACAACGTCAGTGAAATGAACTGTAGCGTGTTACGGTCGAGTTTTTTTTGTCACGAACAGAACTCCTTTCAGTAGATAAGGAAAAGTGAGAAGACTCATTCAGCAGTGGGCTTGAGTATGTGGAGGTAGATGATGAGACTACGAGCACCTGCTACGATCGGTTCTTTGTGGAGTGCGCCGGACATACAACTTATTCGGCATTCATGGGGCTGTTACACGCGCATCTAGCGAAACCTTGTCTTGTAGTGAACGTCTATTCATCCCGCTCGTGTTAGCAGCGTTTCGCTGATCTTTTACGGGTATAAGGTTTGGTTGATGTGAACGGGATTCGACTCGAAGAGCATGCAAAACCGGCGCTACTGACTTATTTATGAACGTAGGACAGTGCTTGCAGAGCACGGAATACGGTTAGGGATTACGTAATCTGTTTTTGAGATAGACCGTGTATTCCACTTCTAGTCGCGAAGTCGGTAAACTGTTGGAATGCACAGCAACTTGCAATCACCAGATGTAACGTAGGTTGGCACTTTATCTCCACCTAATGCTTTGGTACCGACTCATCAACTGCGGGAGGGCAGGGTACTTGGTCGGCCTGCGCGAGTAACGAAGCTACGATCATCCCACGGTACCATGGAAGAGGCCTCCTACTGACTTAGTCACATATACCTCACAAACGTGTATGTATAGGGTAGAAAGGCAATAGGGAATAGCTTGGAAATCTGTTCCGGGTTAGGGCTTAGATCAAGAAGCCTCACTTTGCTAGCACTAGCAGTGCAGTAAGTAGGATGCGTGGCGCGAATCTAGAAAGGAATTTGTGTAGCCGAGTGCTACCGCATTACATGTATAGCTTGGAAAATAGAAGCTTTCTGGATTAATTAGACACGGGCCATACTGAATTTTAAGACTTTCGTGACCAGCTCTTCACTTAATTACATAGGTAGCATCTTTTCAAGGAGAATTCGCTCTCCGTAGTGATTTAGCTAGAATTATGAGCAAATATGAGCTTCAACTCACAGAACACCCATGCCTGAATCCAGCACCTACACCTGGAGATCTGGCAGAAGGTCCGAAATGGATGTGCGGCGAGTTGAACACCTTGAACTAGTTTTTGACGCTAATGCGCCAGACATGGTGGCGGCCACTCGTTAGGCAGGCAAAAAGTGGTCGCCGGGGTGAACAGACTTGTCAGAGACGTCATTCGCTATACGGAGCAGTTATGAGAAAAGAAATGCATTGGAAAAACCAGGCAGATATAACGAAAGACAATGTTCTCTTATGAAATTTTCAAAAATTATGTGGTGAATTGTAAAGTGCCGACAACTGCAGTTGGGTTATGAAGAAGGAAAAAGAAAGAAACAAGAAACATGGAAATTGAAGCGAACCTCAGCTGAAACAGAGTCGGAGATGATCCTCGAGTCGAGGATGTCACCTTCAGGCAAGGTGACGACTACCGTGAACAGATGACGACTCTCAGTCGTGTCTTCTTCCTGCTCTGTAGATTCCGACCACGTGTGCGGAGGTGAGAGTGAGTAGCCATCCACTCGAGACGTTCTTCTTGCCTAAAACATATACGTAGTCAAGTTGATCCCATCTCCCCCTTGGCAGATCAACTGCAGCAGGAAGTACTCCGCAAGGCTGTCACTACAACCACAGACAACTGGGAATATCTGAATATCTCAGGGTCGGAGATGTGAAGACTGTACGGGGACTTACCAATTGTATAGTATTCCCTAGATACTGCGTAGCCGTACTTTCTGCTTGATGCGTGGGCTGGTCGGGAGCCGCAGATGTCATCGGCTTGAGTGACTGGAATGAGAACGACTGGCGGTTTTAGAGCTCACGACAAGGAAGAAAGCGAGTTAAACTGCAATACAGTGGTGTGAGAGAGATGTCGGTAAGAAGTGAAGCAACTGTCAGACGGTCGTTAATGCAGTGAGCCCAGCTCAGTTAGATGAGGCGGAACTTCTGAACTCGTACGCCAAAGATCGAATAAAAATGGAAAGGAATATGGAGATGAAACTCTGTTTCGGAAAGATGGAATGCAGAATCAGAACCACTAGGCAAGCAAAGTTATTTTCTCTGCTTAGACCTAACAACATCTTCTTTTCTCTGCTTAGACCTAACAACATCATGAAGTGTAGGTGTTGGTAACCCATTAGCGGCAGAGCGTAAGCGACTCAACCCTGTTAAACTCAGTCGCGGAATCGGTCATGAAGACAAATATGAGAGCACGAAGTGCGACAATGAGACAATGGTCAGGGAGGCCGGGCAGGGATAATGATGCCCGAAATAGCGTCTGCTGCTGCTGAACAAACAGATCATGCGCATAGTTTCAGTGCCGAAATGCGATCGAAGGCTTGCACCAATATGTCGCAAGGGATTAGCGTAAGTCGTCGTGTAGCTGGAAGGCAGCTGAGGGCATTCCTTACTGTCATTCCTTTTGAGAATGCTAAGGCGCCTGGTACCCTTCCCGAGCCGCAGCGTGTCGACACGGCAACCACCCTGAGAGGAAGGAGGAACTAGAGGTGTGCTGGACTCGTGGAGCGGTGCAAGGTGTGCGGGTGAAGCTGGCTGTGGAGCATGTAGATGACTAGTGGAACTTCTGTGATCAACGCGGTGCTGGCGGCGCCGGACATGCGAGTCGACTGACCAACCAGCTGGAGAGAGCATGGCGCTCGTGCAGGCTGCGCAAAACTCGGCCAGACAGCACGCCAGAGAGGAGAGTTGCAGCCTCGACGCCGGAGAGACGACGTCGGCCGCGGAGGCGGCGGCCGAGCTGCCGGAGAGAGCGCTGCGGACGGGGAGGGCGGCGGCGGAGGGGCGCGGAGAGCCGGCGACGCAGAAGAGGCCGGCGGCGATCGTGGTGCCTAGCACGGGTGTCGCGTGGGTCAGTGTACGGGGTTTCGAATAGGGGCGGTCCGGGTGGTACGCGACGGGGAGCTGCGCGTTCTCTCCCCGCGCAGCCGCCGACGGCCAGCGCTAAGTACCGAATCCGTCTCGCCACCCAGCACGCAGATACACACCGAAGACACACACACGCACAGACACGGCTCCGTTACACACCTACATCCCCCATTAGGAGCGCACGACGTGCCAACGACTACGTCGCAGTTCGGAAAAAAGGCATTCCAGCCGGTGCCAGCGCCCGGTGGCGGCTTCCACGCCATCAAGCATTTCCATCAGGCCTCTTCTGACGACTCAGTTCGCTGTGCGAGTTAGAATCAGAGCGCAACTGCTTTAAAGCCTCCGTCGGTGGTTAAACCCTATCATGGTCAATGCTGCTATCGAATCCACAAACATGCGTAGAAGGTTTTCATTGTAACTATGTGCTTCAGAAAGAGGATCTATCCTACTTGGAGAGGAGGCAGTTCGCTTTGGCGCTTCGACAACGGCGGCAAAACTGAAAACAGACTAGTTTACAAAGACAATGACGTGAACTCACTTTCAACAGTAGCCTTCTTCGCAATTTCGTAGCAGGGAGATACCTTACTGTTTACATTAGTTTCACTTTTCTAGCGATGCCCCACCAAGTAAGATAGATCCCAGAAAGACCCTTGTTGTGAAGCGCGCATTCCCTGGCTTTCAAGGGAAGACAAAGTAAGCAGAAAAGACTAGTTAATTTCTGTCGAGAAACAAGCAAAGGTAGTTGTAATGTGGAAAGAGTGCTAGAGAGTTTCAATAAGAGCCTCAGTAAAGAGGATTATGAAGGAAAACTACAATTTCTGAGAAAATGACAACCAAGCATACTTTAATCATCTTTTCCTTTCACGTGCTCGACACCACTTCAGGTCTTCTTTCTAAACCATCGTCAGGGAAGCGTCCGCGTCTAAAACATTTCTTCGAAGTCACATACCGCTCCATGCCGTTTATGCTCGGGAACGTACCGTGCCTCTGCACTTCGTAGCACTTTCGATGTGTTTTGGAGATGCCTTATAGGTAGTACAATGAAGAAAGTAGCAAGGTCATGGTTCGTCTTGGCTCAAACATTGCTATTGCAGCACTTATCAATTTAGGGAAGTTTT
Organism: Heligmosomoides polygyrus bakeri; assembly: GCA_947359475.1. Lineage (NCBI taxonomy): Eukaryota > Metazoa > Nematoda > Chromadorea > Rhabditida > Heligmosomidae > Heligmosomoides > Heligmosomoides polygyrus. The sequence goes on from OX375866.1 coordinate 75,151,228, forward strand.
TCCGAAGACTCACGGCGCTTCGTGAGCTGTTTCCTGATGAAAGTGATTCTACTAACGAGAAGCTATCTTGACGGTTCAGTTCATCATTTTCCAACAGTTGTAGTTAAGATAACCTGACTGAGAAAGCATGAAGGAGGCCGTTACTCAATCCCTTTTGAGATGCACCACTCATTCTACTTCTACACGATCTCGTGGAGACGATTTGAATGCTTATTTGGCCGTACAATGACCTATGGTGGCCAGCCGATGGACAAGTAAACGCTTTATCTTTCCCAGACATGTCTGGCACCAATTTACCGACCCCGGAGGGTTGGAAAGCTTGGTTGGCCTAGGCGGGAAATCCGAAGCAGAAACCTGGTGTCGGGTGCACGCGACAGCGGGCGCCTCCTTCGACTGCGATATAGGCGCTCACTAATACATTAAAACATTAATATTAACGCATTAGCATATTTTACACATTAATAAATAAATACATTAATATATAATTAATACATTGAAATAATAAAAAATAATTAAATTAATTAATTGCTTACTCGCGGTCCAAATAACCTGACTAGCCGCTCTTAATTAGCGATTTCTTGTTGCTTTAATTGCTTTGGCTGACCTATTCTAATCAGTGTGACTCACGGATGAGTGTGTGAGATGACTGAGTGGTCGAATGAAGGAAAACCCTATCTGTATGTATCTGCGGCGCTCACTAGATTGCAACACTCATTCTATGTGTCGATTCATAGAAGGGTTCTATTGCCACGGAACGGGAACGATGGAAAGGGCAGCAACAACAAGCGAAGTCATTATGTTGTTGGCTAGGTAATTATTGTGTAACAGGCAAGCCGTACGAGAGGCAAACGTTAGAAATGAAGTACAGTTTTAAACATTCAGTGCCATCATGCAGGACACTGCTCGGGGCTCATGTTACTGAAAAACGTTGGCCTATCAAAGGGTAGGTTGTGTTCGTGTGGCTCGCAGCATAACAGAATATCTTCAGCTCGAATAAGTCTGGGCATGAGGTGTATAAAAAGCTCTTCAGTTTGTCATTGTTTCACTGCTCACATTTTTGATGTGGCTGATATCAGTGTTCCGGAAAAGGAGAAAAAACAAAAATAATAAAAAAAACATCGTGGAGCGGTTAGTTTCGCAATTTAAAAATCATTGTGAAAAACACCTCACGTAGCTCTTCGATGAGAAAGAAAAGAACATGCATAGAATAGAGAAGGGCTATTATCTCAAGCTTCCACTTTCCTCCAAATATCTTCCAGCTCATCTGCACACTGTTGCAAAAGGTGCTATAATTCACAACAAGCGTTGGCTAGCACGCCAACCGTTTCTGATAGAGCTGCAGCTGCTCATGGCCTTACAGATATTGCAGATTAATGTGGAAATTTTAGGCATTAATAGAAAAGTCATCCGTTTCCTTGCGGATTTTAGTTTCTACTCGGTATTATTTATTTATTTTTATTTAAGCCCATGACAAAAACGAAATCAAGAAGCGAAAAACATGACAACTCTACGATTGACTACTACGATATCAGAAACAAATCTTCTGCTAGGTGAGATGAGCTCATGATTTGAATTCATGTATACCACCATAGCTCCCATTGCGAAAATTATCCACTTTCTGCGTTGGTTTAAAAGAAGAGTGTGCTTGCAATAGTCAAACATAAAGAACAGTATAAAAAACGAAAGAGTACATATAGTTTGGAAGTTGTAAATCTCCGAACACAATTTCGTAATTTAGCTAGTATGCCATCCAAACATCTGAACGACAGGAAATATATCTGAAGGTTGCTTACTTTTTCATTTATTCCCGCTGAAGAATTTGCTGCCGACGTAAAAGTAACTCTGCTTCCGAATATGTCCTGAAATTATCTCTACAAAATAGGTGAGGTCTGCCATCCATTTTGCACATTCAAGAAAAAGTGGAGCAGCAAAGGAATACAGTTTGTCCATTTTTAATGTTACGTGCTGGAGTAGTGGACTTCCGGTTAAGTATCATATAAAGGGTATCGATAGGAATCGCACAAGACACAGCACAATCGCTTAAATCAACTTAAATGCAATCATCGACTACTGAACTACAGGTAGCTCAGGAGTACTACCCGATTGTATGATATAATGAAATCATTACATAGCTTGGATATAATAACATCTAATGAGTTACAATGACCCGCTCAAAATATACTGGTAGAAAAAATAAATGTGTGCTTTGAACACCAGTGGACATGGATCTTCTAGCACAGTAGTTAAGAAGTGGGAAGTGGTTTGCTTTGACTGCCAGGCCTTTAAAACCTGCATGATTGCCCGTGAATAGAAAAGTGAATTTCAAAGTCTTCTGTTGTGGCGATGAACTTTGATGAGGGATATTCATGGGAGATGTGCAATCGTTGCCTAAGGACTTTTGTGTTAACATCTATTTTCAAGGCTTTTTTCTTCTAAAAGCTGTAGATATGATCACGATTGTGCCGACTTATTTCCAGCGATCTACCAATGTTGGGAGTGAACTCTTTCATTGTTCACGCGGAACTCAAATAGCTTCGTTCTTGATGCTCTGAATAATGGACTTATTCGTATGTCGAATTAAGATAATAGCCCCCTCTCACAGAAAAGGACAAGCGCTTCTCCTGATGATGTGATGTGAAGTGAATACAGTCCGTAGAACACCGATAAGATCTTCTGGACAACGAAAGAGTTGCCCACAACCCCACATCCAGGAACTTTAGAAAACTATGGCCGTTAACATGAAGGCTAAAAGCGACAAAACGACAGAAATAAAAACGAATAAAAACGTCCCTACCAAACCTTTCCTTCATTTATGAAGCTTGTTGAGCATTATTAGTGAAATATAAACTGGTTGAAATAGAGATCGGGTACAAAATTTTTTAGAAGCATCAGAAAGTTTTTCCCCGGAGAGAAAGAAATACCTATATAAGGGGCAAAGGCTAGATAGCCGTGAATCAGTAGTTTCTATGAGTGCGCCACGCATTCTATTTCTACTGGATGACGCGAAGACTCTGTCAACTCCTATCCTATTTGATCTACAATGTCGGTTACAGTGATGATCATGGGCGATCGTGTGTTTCAAATAGCCATGAAGGACGACAACTCTGGATGGCATGGAAGCGAGCGTGGAATGGGTACGAGGTGTACATGAGAAACAGTGCCTCGTGTCGGCGTCTCACGTGAATAGCAGAGTGGGCGTTGGCCTTGCTTCATTGCTACTTCTCCTGCCAATTATGAACGAAGACGTCTTCACGCGCGTGGAGTTTCAATCTCATCTCGCCTCATAGGCGCAGGCGGTCGCGTGCACACGATTCCAGGTTCCCTGTTCTGATTTTCCGCTCAGGTCAACCAAAACTTCTATTCCTCCGGAGTGTGTGAGTTGGTAATAAATTGTCTGGGAAGGATGTAGAACTAAATTGTCCATCGGTTGGTCAGCGGAAGTCAGTGCATTGGCAAAACGCACATTCAAATTTCCTCCACAACATTCCATAGAACTAGAGTGCGTGCCACCTACCTAAAGGGATTAATTAACGCCGACCTTTGTCCTTTAACCTGGTCCTAATTATAGCAATATATAGAACATCGTCTGTGTGTGGAATTAGTTGCCGGCTATGCCCTATTCGAGTTGTACACTGGTTCGGAAAGGTTTAACCCCGGACGCGTTGATAAGGTGACCCTTCTTATGTGATTAAGCATGGAGCAAGGTATACATGGTTCGACTTGTATCTGAGAAAACAAGGGAGAACATAAGAATGGCAGACGAAGTCCTTACCATAAGGCTTGGACAGAGATGGCGGCGCTCGAAAACAGCGTAAGATAATTAGACGAGAACGGCCGGTGAAGACGACGAAAATAGCAATTCCTCACAATTTGAACAGGAGGAATTTCACGAATCCTGAGACATTCACAACTTATCACAGACGTTTTGGCAGTATGTGTTTTTAAGGGCGCGTGGTGTCGTAGGAGGAGGCGCTTGCCGTCGCATGCACTCCAATTCAAGGACGGATTTCCCGCATACACCAATCAAGCCTTCCTTCAGAGGTAGGTGGCTTGCTTGGAATGTGAAAGAGACTGACCTGGTGGTCACCGCAAGTAACTGTTTAGGCCGAATACGCGTTCAAATTGTACTACACGACACCCCGTAGAAGTAGATTTCGTGGCGCCTCACAAAAGGGATTGATCAACGCCGCTCTCAAGCTCATTTTATTTGTTTTCAAAGCAACCACATCTTATTTAAAGAAGTTCAGGGTTGCGCGAGTTCAGGCAAGTCGCAAGAATTGTATGCCTGTCACCTGTATCACCTGTCGTCCCGTTGATCATCGACTTGCTCGAGCGGGAGCCAGCAGCGTCTCCATTCGTCCCTGTCGCGTGCCAGAGTGGTCCAATGGATCCTGCTCGCTCGAGGGACACGAAGAGCGTCGTATCGGTCGTTCAGGGCTTTAACGAAGAAGTCCGACCAACGCGTTGGTGGGCGTCCTGGTGTTCTTTTGACATCCCGCGGAATCCAGTCTGTGACGGCTCTCGTCCAGCGGGTGTCTGCGAATCGCATTACGTGGCCGGCCCACCTAATTTTCGACGACTTGGCCCATGCGACAGCGTCTCTGATCTTCGAACGTCGGCGAAGCTCGGAACTCCGGAGGCCTTCTCTCACTTGCGTGAGTCGTGTCACTCCGAGCATCGTCCTCTCGATTCCACGCTGCGCGACGCTGATCGCGTGTTCATCCTGCTTTCGTATAGCCCAGGTCTCTGAGGCGTATGTTAGGGCAGGAAGAACAGTGGAGTCGAATAGGTGGGCACGGAGTCGGACGTTCTTCGTTTTCTTCACGACTTCTTCGACGCTCTTGAAAGCTCCCCAAGCCGCTCGTTTCCTCCTGCTCAGCTCTGGTGCTAGGTCGTTGGCCATGTTGACTTCGCGACCCAGATACACATAGCTGGAGCATTCGGAGATGTTCGTTCCGTTGAGCGAGAATGGGGCATCAGAAACCCATCCGTTCTTCATGAACATCGCCTTCGTAAGATTCAGCTGCAGTCCAACGCTTCCACATACACGATCGAAGTCGGCCAGCATCCGCTCCGCCTGGCTGATGCTCGGTGTTATGAGCACGATGTCGTCAGCGAAGCGAAGATGGTGCAGTTGCCGGCCGTCGACCTTCACTCCCATGTCATCCCATTCTAGTTCGCGCATGACGTTTTCGAGGGTGGCGCTGAAGAGCTTCGGGGATATGGTATCCCCCTGTCGAACCCCTCTCTTCACGTCAATGACGACGTCGTTGTAGAATGGTGAGATCTTGGTCGTGAATCCACTGTACAGCTCTCGAAGGACTCTGATGTACTGAGTAGGAACGCCCTGGGTGAGCAGGGCTTCCATGACCGCTTCAGTCTCGACGGAGTCGAATGCCTTCTTCAGGTCGATGAAAGTAAGGCACAGCGGCAGCTTGTACTCTCGCGACACTTCGATGAGCTTCGTAATGGTGTGTATGTGGTCGATCGTGCTGAATCCTCTCCGAAATCCTGCTTGTTCGCATGGCTGTCCTTCGTCCAGCGTTCTACTAATCCTATTCAGGATGACTCGAGTGAACAGCTTGTAGACTACGGACAACAGGCAGATCGGGCGATAGTTGCCAATGTCGTGCACGTCTCCCTTCTTGTACAGCAAGACGGTCTTGCTGGTCTTCCACTGAGATGGAACCTTGCACTCCGACAGGTAACGTGTGAAGAGCCGCGCCAGGGTGTTGATGAGCGCTGGCGGGAGGTTCTTCAGGTGTTCAGCTCTGATCCTGTCAGGACCGGGTGCTGTACGTTTCTTCACCGACGAGATGGCGTGTCGGATCTCGGAAGGGAGAACAGAGGGGATGACGTATCCATCCTGCGGAAGATGGCGTAGGGGCAGGTGGACGTGGCTATCGAAGAGATCGGAGTAGAAGTCGTGGATGACTTTCTCCATGGTCCTTCTGGAAGAGGTGACGGTTCCGTCAGGACGTCGGAGAGCGGTCATCTTGGTCTTGAAGTTGGCGAAGTTCCGGCGGGCATTGCGGATGCTCAGCCCTGCCTCTGCTGCTTCAGCCAACACTTCCGCCCTTCTCTCCTTCAGATCTTCCTTTATCGCCGCTCTGCATAGCTTTGCAAGCTCGGACGTCAGTTGATAGTTGCCTGACGCTCGTGCTGCTCCACGCTGGCGTATCAGCTCGAGAGTTTCCGGAGACAGGCGTCTCTTGGTGGTCTTCAAGCTCTCGGCTCCCTTAGCACTATCGTGGAGATGGTGCACGAAGCGATCGTATTCCTCGTCGACGTTGTCCATGACGGCATCTTCCCAAAGGCCGACAAGAGAGGTGTAGAGATCCCAGTTGATGGTCGTTCTGGGACTCCTCTTCTTGAACTTCGCGGCCTTCTCTCCTTGACGCGAAAAGCGGAACCTCGCGCGAAGGAGGCGGTGGTCCGATCCCGTGTAGAACTTGGGGACAACGGAGACATCGGTCAGGCAATACTTGCGATTGAAGATGATGTGGTCGATCTCGTTGTGGAACTGGCCACCGGGGGATTCCCAGGTCCATCGTAGGGAGGGAGGCTTCTGGAACTGCGAGTTTCCATGGATGGTCTTGGTCGACATGATAAACTCAGACAGCCTTTCACCTTGCTCGTTCCACTCCAAACCGTGGGTTCCGATGTGAAGTTCTTCCGGCGACCTTCGTGGCCCGATCTTGGCGTTGAAGTCGCCGACGATCACCTTGTAGAAGGTGTGATCTTCGTTATAGAACTTCTCCAGCTCCACGTAGAAGGCCTCGACGTCTTCGTCGTCGTAGTCGGATGTTGGGGCATACGCGACGAACACAGTCAAGGCTGGCACGGAGCCACATCGCTTCAGTCGCAGACGTCCGATTCGGCTTGTCAGAGACTCGTACGAATCGATGTTCATGGCCAAGTGCGTGTTGACGAGGACACCAACGCCGCCTACTCCCCTGCTGTCGCATGTTCCGAGGAACAGTTCTTCTCCGGAGTCGTAGGCGGCGTGTAGGGAGTGGTGTCTTCTCGTCTCGGTCAGTCCGATGACGTCGTACTTGATCTTCCTGGCTTGCATCATCAGGTCCTCGACGGATGCTTCCGACGCAAGCGTGCGGGCGTTGTAAGTACAGATCGTCATCCTAGTCCTTCTCAGTTTGCGCAGCCTGGTTAGGCCCTGAGATTTTAGCAGCCTCTCCGTACTCGTCCTTCCCATCGCTGCAGAAATGGAGGCTCTTTCGGGGTCAGGGGAATGAGGCCCTTTAGTGCTGCTGTGTTTGACTGGAATACAACACGGGTAGCTAGTCAGGCTCTGTCGTGCGGGCGAAGAACTCCGGGCAGCCAGCCAGACTGCCCGAAGGGACGGGGCGAGACTTAAGGCGGCCTCGAATCGCCTTACATGTACTCCCAGTCTACCGAGTGCAAGCTTTTGGCCGAGCCGACACAGTTACAATCCGCACAGTCACGGACACATCCACGCACACTGTGCACGAACATGCCGCTCCCACGCACAAGGAACGCATCGACCCGACACAGCAGGAGCAAGGAGTCCATCCCCTGCATCCCAACTGCGTCTCTGGGCAGTACACGGTCGCATTTGGTTCGCGTTTAATTCCCCTATCCACCACCCGGGGACGCGCCACGTGGCCCTGCGACAAGCGGCCCGAGATCCCTCTTAACAAGAGAGCCCGAAGGCTCTCTATCGAGGGAGATCCGTGGAATTGTATGCCAAGTGTGCTAAATGATGAAAATGAGTGCGGCGTTACCCAATCACTTCATGATCCTTTCAGTTTTCTTCTGCCTTACGGTCTCAGCGCATCTGCAAGCTTAATGGCTGTGTAGGGGACGGTATCGAAGGTAAATGTCCACTGCGATGCATAAGCGCTGGGCCTTGTTTCACAGACGCTTTAGGAGATAGCGGAGTTGGACAACGACATCCTCGTATTTGCGACCTTCACCTAGTCGTTTGTCTGTTCACATCAATGTGCGTAAACACAGAACTTCCGCAAATTATGATCAGCCGCCGGAATGCGGACTTTTAAGCAAAGGTCCGGCGCTTCGTTTTTATTGTTTCCGAACTCGTCACCTACTGTTGTGATCCGATGTCCACAATTGACGGTTCGATTTACTGTTTGCTCTGATCGCATTCCCTTAGTGAAGGAACCAACCCTAGTTGATTGCTCTTTTTAAATCGGAGTCCGAACATATGCAATTACGACTGACGAATCAAACTATGTGCTGTAATTCGCTGCACCTCCAGAATCACGGGGCGACAAACGACGCACGCGGCGAGGTCCTGATATCCACACAGAGGACAGCAAGAAACGGAGATTTCGCACACTCCTGACTATAGTGACGTAGCGTTGATTGCTGCAGGGAAGAAGCTTTTCAAGCCGTGCTCAATCACTGACCACGATCGACTTTCGGTGAATCTCGGCATTATGTGTGGCTGGTACTGCTGCTTTGTGAAGATACCTTTCCAAGTCCGAGATGCCTTTCCTGGGTCTGACGAAGGCCGTTAGCCAAATAAAGGCGTTAGTTAACTCTCGTTAGTTAGTTATCTCGGATTTGGTTGCATAGACTCAAGGAACAAAAGTGCGTGTTAATCAGATTCTGCAGTGGACCGATCAGTTGCGAACGTGCGGAGCTCTGAGCACGTCGTGTCGAACGTTAGCGGGAACAAATTCTACTCTTCCGTTAAAAGGTGGAGAACTGGTCGTGCTCGCATAGGTTGAGTAGATGTTATATTTTTCTTGACATTTTAGCATCGTCAGAGAAGATTTCAGCTCCCTCAGGGTTGGGGACCTAATCTCAGACATGTTCGCAGCTTTTCTACCAGTTTCTGTGTTTGTTTTTTCTGTGTTTTACCATTTCTGTGCCATCAGGTCACCTGAAGCATTGTGTGACATTCTCCATATTGCGACGTTGCGGAAGGCCTTTACCGCCTCTCGGGGATTCGCATCGCCCAGTTTAAAATTTTACTTTCTCCTTTGAAAAGGCAGGCGTCGCTAGAAACGTTGAAACTTGTGACAGAACCTTTTTAAACTGGGCTACTAGTTTTGGATTGTTGATCAGATTAAACAAAAGGTTCGATAGTAGGGATGAGATGGGTTCATTTTCTTCAGGAAGTGTTTCTACTTTTTTAACAATGGAGATTTGATTCTGTTTTTGATAGCCCCATTTTGAGTGTTCTAGATGCGTTCTGAGGAAGGGCCACGTCATCTGCAGAAATAGAGCTGAACTTCTTTAATGTTGACAGTTTAACTCCATCGGTAAGTGAAGAGAGGTCCATTTATCGAAAGCAGTTTCCTTAACTGCTTCCTTACTTTCAGTTCTTTGGAGTAAGCCTGTCTCCATTTTATTCGCGTCAGGACCTTGACGGCCTTCTTCAGTCGCGAAAAACAACGTTGCGTCGAAAAGGGTTCCTCCAAGCTGTCTCCGATCCTAGACAGCAGTTCATCCAGAGCGCTACAGTGGTGCGAAAAGCCGCGTAATTCCTCGCAGAGAACATGACCGTATTTTTAGCCTCAGTCGGGGCGAGGGGAGTGATTCGTGCCTATGTGAATGTCGTGTGCGGAGTGAATAAACAGAGGGAGCGCGCGGTCGCTCGCACCGTGGGTCCACATTTCGATTTCTCGTTGGAAGAGGGTCTTTTAATAGTCACGCCCCGTTGTCTCGTTTTACACCCAAGGTTCTGTGCTCCCGTACGAGCCATGTGATTGGCGCTGCCGTTACGGTGCTTCTCAAACTGGTCTACGAGATCCGTTTTTCTCTGGGAAGCCGTTGTCGCGTTTGAAAAACCTCATGGCGGTTTTGCGACGGAGTAGGGGATGGGCGAGCCCAGACGGGAATTCATCAGCGCCTGCTTTTTCGGAGCGCCGTGTTCCTTTTCACAGTGTTCAAATCTGAAAGGCGATTTCTCGTGCCCTGAGAGATGGCACTTCGTTCATTCATCGTCGTTTTTGCGCTTGTGGCCGCCTATCGGGGACGTGGTACGATAGTACCACCCACCACCCGCCGGACGGGGTTTTTCGGGCGTCGTGCCTGGCCCAGCGTCCCTTTTTCAGCGATTTACACGGCGAAAAAAGTGCCCCGGCTCCGGCTCGTCCCTCCACGACATGTCGCAAACGGCTATTCGGGTCAGTTGAAACGCCGAAAAAAGCTGAAATTTATGGGCATTGTCTCTGAAAAACGTCATCGAAAGACGCTGTCATTCCAAGTGGAAAAAACGTCATTGAGGTGGACGCTCTGTGATGTTCAGCGGCGAACAAATCGCCCGCCTGGAGATTAGGGAACAGGTGCGGTTTGAGGCGGATCACCTTCGGTCACATTCTAAACTAACAATTTCTGAGCTTAGAGAGGTATGTGTGTGGGGTGGCCTAGACTAAGGCTTCGGAAGGCAGGTCATCGGAACCGTTATGGCGGTTGAGGCGTTTGGTCGAGTAAATCGCATGTCGGAAACCTTGTGTCACGCTTAGGACTTTGAAAACAGCGGTTCAGTAGGAATGTTAGACCGAAATAAAGACCGACAACACAAGCTCATGTTTGGCACAGCACTTATATGTACGCGGCCCATAAGCATTGAAACGAAACTAGCTGCCTTATTAGGAGTAATATTCAGCTGTATATAACTGCCTGTAGAACATCCTCAGTGCATTCGTGAAGCAAAGTGAAAGTGAAAAACATCAAATAACATTTTGCAACAATAACAGTATTTTACAACAATTTTTGCCTTCTCCAAAGTCGAAAGAAAAATTTCGCCAACTATCTCCGAGCGTCTTCTAGGAACACGGACTCCGAAGGAACTCGGCTACCAATTTTTTGCATTGAAAAAGTAAAACCCGTGTCAGGATTTTTTCTTCAATCCAGTAAGTGTGATCGTCACAGCGTTTCATAGAAGCACCCTTTATGCAATCGATCATATGAAGGTAGGTTCAGCCTACTTTTTTTCCTTCGTGTGTCTTCGCGATTCCGTCACCCAAACAGTATCTAGCGAGTTAAAAACGTTCATTAAAACTATTTCGAGCTTTTCGATAACTCGCTGGTGTATCTGCTGACCATCACAACCTATTTTATAGGTCAAATACGCGTTCGAACTGTCCCTCCTCTTCGCGACCTCCTCCGGAAAGAGAATTCCTCACGAAGGATTTATAAACTTCAAGCCTCATCCTTTATCCAGTGCAACAAAGCAATGTTTCGTGCTGTGAAAGGACTGCCAGTGTGGCTCCCATATCTTGCTGTATATAGTTATAGTCTGCTGTATACAGTTAATCCGTTAGCCACGCCGAAAATCAAGGGAAGAGGAATCAGAGCCAAGGGATGCCTAGCATCACGAGGTGGTGTATGTCAATCAGTCTTTCTTTGAGCTTAACCGTGGGTTATTGCTGGCGAACCTATATATAAATAACTTGGCGGCGGATCGCCCAAGTTTACGATATTTTGAGCGAACAACGTGTCAGGGTATGGATGGGGATCAAGCGCTAAGCGCGATTCAGGAGACGTGCCATAAACGTCCTGCAACGTGTGTCGGGATTCAGAAGTGTAAGGGAGACCAGCAAGGAGACCAATGAAGTGAGACCAGTCAAAGGAAGAAGAGTAAGGGGGAACCACTTAAGGGGACCAGGGAAGGTGCCAGTGGAGGGGATCAGCAAAAAGGAGACCAATGAAGAGGTCCAGTAAGGCGGGACCAGTATTTTCTCTGAATATCGTCCGAGGTGCGTTGGGTTTCTGAAGACGTGTCACACAAGTTGTGCCACGGTGTCGGGCTAAAGAAGACCTGTCATAGACGTCGTGACAAGTGCGTCTGAATTTGGAAAATGTGTCACAAACGTTATGCAACGTGCGTCCGGGTTCAGAAGACGTGACACAGACGTCGTATAACGTGCGTCCAGAAGACCGGCCTCAGAACAGGCTTTGTGCCGCATGCAGTAGATTTTCAGACCTTCCCAAGACTTCATGCAACGAGCGTGCGCGTGCCTGACTACCACATCGCTTCTCTGCCGACACATTGGTAGGATGTGGGAAATGGGTTAGGGAGAATGACTGCAGGGATATGTGTTGTGCCGACGTTCAGTAAAGGGCATCTACCGATCGTCCATAACGATTTAATTTGCTTATGTTTCCGCAGATTAAGCACTTCGGATTGGGGCTCTCACAATCTGTTTCTCGCAACGTAGAGAATGGGTACTTCGGACAATAAATCGTTACATGCGCTAAATTGTGAAGAGACTTCAGAAGAGCGTTGGGATTTTGTCCCACCATATGCCGATATACCACCCTATATTGTAAAGCCAGTTTTTACTGCAAGAAAAGTAAGAAGATCTAAAGAAAAAAAAACGGTCGGGACGTTCTATTCTCGGGGTTTGGGGCGGAGCCGCAACGTCTGGTCTCAACATAAAGCTCTTATGGCTCGTGTTCGTCCAAGTTCGTCTTTCGATAATTATTTATTGAATCGATATTGCAGCGTAGTTTTATGGGGTGCTGCTATAAACCTTATTTCGGATGCCGTTTCGGCGTTCGAAATAAGGTCTATAGCAACACTTTTTCGCTTCTCCGGAGCGTGAAAAAATTTATGAAACTATTCCCTGAAGGAAGACCAGCAGAACCGTTTTGCTGTACAAGAAGGGAGACGTGCACGACATTGGCAACTATCGCCCGATCTGCCTGCTGTCCGTAGTCTACAAGCTGTTCACTCGAGTCATCCTGAATAGGATTAGTAGAACGCTGGACGAAGGACAGCCATGCGAACAAGCAGGATTTCGGAGAGGATTCAGCACGATCGACCACATACACACCATTACGAAGCTCATCGAAGTGTCGCGAGAGTACAAGCTGCCGATGTGCCTTACGTTCATCGACCTGAAGAAGGCATTCGACTCTGTCGAAGCTGAAGCGGTCATCGAAGCCCTGCTCACTCACTCGTTCCTACTCAGTACATCAGAGTCCTTCGAGAGCTGTACAGTGGATTCACGACCAAGATCTCACCATTCTACAACGACGTCGTCGTCGACGTGAAAAGAGGGGTTCGGCAAGGGGATACCATATCCCCGAAGCTCTTCAGCGCCACTCTCGAAAACGTCATGCGCGAACTAGAATGGGAAGACATGGGAGTGAAGGTCGACGGCCGGCAACTACATCATCTTCGCTTCGCTGACGACATCGTCCTCATAACACCGAGCATCAGCCAGGCGGAGCGAATGCTGGCCGACTTCGATCGTGTATGTGGGAACGTTGGACTGCAGCTGAATCTTACGAAGACGATGTTCATGAGGAACGGATGGGTTTCTGATGCCCCATTCTCGCTCAACGGAACGAACATCTCCGAATGCTCCAGCTATGTGTATCTGGGTCGCGAAGTCAACATGGCCAACGACCTAGCACCAGAGCTGAGCAGGAGGAAAAGAGCGGCTTGGGGAGCTTTCAAGAGCGTCGAAGAAGTCGCGAAGAAGACGAAGAACGTCCGACTCCGTGCCCACCTATTCGACTCCACTGTTCTTCCTGCCCTAACATACGCCTCAGAGACCTGGGCTATACGAAAGCAGGATGAACACGCGATCAGCGTCGCGCAGCGTGGAATCGAGAGAACGATGCTCGGAGTGAAACGACTCACGCAAGTGAGAGAAGGCCTCCGGAGTTCCGAGCTTCGCCGACGCTCGAAGATCAGAGACGCTGTCGCGTGGGCCAAGTTGTCGAAAATTAGGTGGGCCGGCCACGTAATGCGCTTCGCAGACACCCGCTGGACGAGAGCCATCACCGACTGGATTCCGCGGGATGTCAAAAGAACACCAGGACGCCCACCAACGCGTTGGTCGGACTTCTTCGTTAAAGCCCTGAACGACCGATACGACGCTCTTCGTGTCCCTCGAGCGAGGAGGATCCATTGGACCACTCTGGCACGCGACAGGGACGAATGGAGACGCTGCTGGCACCCGCTCGAGCAATTCGATGATCAACGGGACGACAGGTGATACAGGTGATTCCCTGAAGCGCCACAGTGTGCAATTATCATATAACAAGTGCACTTTCTAATGCCTTTGCGTTTAGGGAAATAGTGGAGGGGTATTATATGTAGTTGTGCTTTTGAGAAATTTGATCGGACGAGTGAATGAACGAGTAAATCCGATGGTCGAAAATTTCCGATCGAATGAACAGTCGAATTAATTCGATGTCGAAATTTTTCGATTGATCAAAAATCGAATAAGCCTCAATTTTTCATTCAATCGAATATTTGAATAGTTGAATAATTTGTTCGAATTGACGAATAACGAATAACCGTATCTTGCTCGTTTCGGCGGATCGTCCTGTACTCACATTTTTAAGGGCACTCTTATTGTTAGTGTGTTATGTGCATTTTCTACTTCACCTACAGGTTGCGCAAGCAAAGGCAGCAATACACGAAACAAGAAGGTGAAATTGCGTTTTTCAACGAATTGAAAGCCTAGTTTATCATGACACTACTAATTGTAAGATTGGTTACTCCTTCGTGAAAATAACAGATCTTCAGAATATTCCTCATGCTTAATTGGGTTTACAGACAACAATTCCTTTCATGTGAAAGCTACTAATATCTTCAAGTAGTCTTCAATGTTCCTTCATAAGGTTATTTGCAATCTATGACTGAAGTTCACAGCTTATAGATGTCTGACTTTGAAAAAAATCTACAATCTGTTATATGTCGAAATGACTTCCAGCGTAGTACAAACACACATATACAACTTCCTAAAACATTCGCGTCTCCACGGTCGAGTGGTCCCACCGCGAAAATATTTTAATTATGCCTCGAATTTTAGGTTATCTGTCAAGTGTCAGTATCGACCTTTAGAGGTTACGTGTCTTTTGTCAAGTGGCGCAAATGCATCCTTCCGGCTGAAGGCTTATTCGATATTCGAATAAATTTATTTGATCGAATAGAGTTTAACTATTTTCGAATAATATTCGAGTACGGCTCCCTTCGATGTTCGAATTCGAATGCATATTCGGAAATCAAGAGATGTCGAACGTTCGACATTTCTAACGAATTATTCGAATATTCGTTCAAGCACAACTATAATAGACGCGAGCATGAGGAGTATAATAGAGCAGTATTAAGGGATGCATGCTTCGTTAGAATGTTGTGTGTAAATATTGACGGCGAACAATCACCGCTGCCGACAGGTTTGCCGGTCTTGGACTAGTGCTACATCTGTGTACAGAAGCCCCTGGGCTGTTGTGCCGAGCTCCCGTAGGTTGACGATTATTCCTCAGCAATTAGAATTGAGATTATTGAAGATTAAAATGGGAGTACAATTCTTGAGCAAAATAGAAATGAGACCTGAAGTCCCAGGTACAACACAAGAACTAATCTTCAATGTGGCTGTCTTTCCAGGTTGTTTGGGACCACCAGTCACCCGCAAATGGATAGGAAGGGCGAATGGGTACAGTCGTGGGCACCACACGGTTAAACGCCCTCGAAGTCAGACCTTGTTGATCAGAACCCACAGAGAAGCTCGACGAAGGCTGCAGGTTATTGGGTCACCGCTATGCAATCTTTCTTTCGATTAACCTGTGGATTCTTGGCAGCGATTCAAAAGGCCTCAATGGTCCGACATGCTGATATATCACTTCTCCGAAACGTAATGGAGAATTCGAACATTGCATCCCCCCATACGTACGAGCCGTACGTGTTCTCCGCAAGTAGTTGACATGTACGGTTTCCTAAGACTGTCCAGATGCTCCTTGACATGGATAGAGGGTCCCTGTCCGTCTCCACTATGTATTCGTGCCCCACCTTCCACATGACATCACCTATACCACCGCAGATGTCATGCAATCAAACTCGCTTCCGTTGGGACATACTACGCAGGATGGAGTGATCACATCCGATCGTTAGATCCGAGACCAAACCAGTTGCCGTCAAATTTGTAGGAGGCACCTCTTCACTCTTACAAAATCTTGGAGATCCGCTTTATAAACTCAAATGCAGATCTTGGCGCTAACATCGTCGGATATGAAAACCCGCAGAAAGGTGTTTTCTCCCGCTCGTCTTAACGGCAAACAGCCTCACTGATGTGTGATCTTCGTCTTCTAGAAAAATTAGAAAAATTGTTGACCTGGTAGTTATTTGTTCGTGCGATGTTCTGTGCCCTTTTAAAGGGAGAAGTTTCTGCCCATTATCAGACGACACTGCCATGGTAGGTCGGAACATACTTTTGATAATACTATTTCTTATCGTTAGTGCGGAAGAGATAGGCAGAGGAAGAATATACGAGGATGTTCATGTTACTGGGCTCTCGGTACAACCTAGTCTTTACCTCTTCATGAGAGAAGTACATCTGTACGTTGAGGAAGGGAAGCAATTCGTCTGTATTTCTCATGTGAGCTTCATGTCTGGTCTGTTGATTCAACAAGTGTCCATGTCAGTTTTAGTGAAGCACATAACAAGGTAGTCGTCCACATACAGGTAATTGGCATGCATTCCAGAACAGGTTTCTCTACGTTTGACATGAAGTTTACGGCAAGTACGGTAGCCAGCTTTTGTCCTATGGAACAAGCCCTCGAACCTGAATGCAGTACTCTTCTGATCACTTGAATTTGTTGCACATTAAACACTCGTTCACCAGCGTTATTGTCTGAACCACACCCAATCCATAACGATTCACGCTTGTTTGGTGTTCTATAAGAGTTCATACACTGCCTGCAAGGCTCCGCCTTTTTGGTGTATAACAAAGTGACGTCAAAAGACTACAACGTATCCGTCCTCAACTCCGGCTTCACGGAGTGTTTGGAGGAAAACACTGGTATTCGACAGGTGGGTGGGAATGAATTTCAACAGCTGCACAAGAACTAGATTTAAGAACAAAGAGTTGCGATTAGCCGAACCATCGTAACAACTTTTAATTGGTCTGACATTGAAGTATTCAGAATCGTTGGCGGTAGCACCTTCTGGTCAGAGTGGCGACGTGTTACTATGCTCTTGGGCAGCTTTGCCGACTTCGCAATCTCGGTACATTTCCTATTCAACCGATGATGTTGTCTACCAAATACTATGGAGCACTATGGCCATAAATAGTGTGACCGTGAAAGTTGGATCCTGTCGTGACCCTTGCAGATCACGACGATCAGTCCCAATTCCGCTCACTTTGTTGCGGATAAAAGCGGAGACATGGCATCGCTCATTAGTGCTCAGCTTTTCGCCTGCGGTTGACGAGGTTCCGCCCGCCTCCTCAACTAACGGTCGTCGGAATCTCCAACATATGACTTCACTAGCGGACCCACCAGGGAGCCTATACGGGTAGGAAAGATAATGGTAAGGAAAATGAAAATAGGTAAGAAGAGAAAGAAAAATAAATACAGGAGGAACAAGCTCGTTTAACGTATAGGTCGATTACAGTAGATAGTGTAGAACATGGACGTAACGTGATTATTGTTCGGTTTCATAAAAATATAAAATGAACTGTGTGTAATGCATGTAAAATTAAAGGAAATTCATTAAAAGAACCACCAAATCATATGGAATAGTGATGCGGTTCCAAAAGATCCTATCCATCGTTTGAGACAGTATAACGACCCCCCCCCCACCCCCGTCATTTGCTGCGAAGCCTATCGCTTTGGGAGGTACTAAATCCCTTATTTCTGTCAGATTGCGTTTTGAGCAACAGTTAGATCACTTTCCAAACTTCTGCCAGCTGTGCGTCGTAACTCGATCCTAAAATGTGTGCCTAAAATGCGCAATCTTGTATCTGCCGTCCTGTTGGACTCCTGTGACAGAGATACGTACAATACCCAACATAAGGATTGGAAAAGGGCGCGGTAGGCGCGTTATCCGCATTCTTTTTGCACTTTTGCTGTATCCGTCTTGATCTTCGTGCTTTTTAAGGAACTCACACACCTTCGTGATCTCCTCGTCGAGATTTACCCAGTGGTACAACAACATTTTCATTGCTCCACTTTTGACCGCTATTTTTTCGAAAGCGTAAGGGAATACTCATTAGCGAGGGACGCCACGCACTAATTGTGCCCAAAGGACATTTAAGTGCGCGGATTCAGTGCCAGTTGACAGTAGCGCCTCTTTAGGGAAAATTCTGTAGAAGGCTACCAAACCTTTTCCTTATCTACCAAACGGCGTTCTGTAACTTTTTGAAGGAGGAAGTTATAAAGTTGAAACTTGTTCTGAACTCTAAAGCATGTATATGAATTGCATAAAGGCCATTTTTTATCTTAAAAAAGAACATTTTTGCTAGCCATAACTCCACTGCACTTCACTCTCAGCAGTGAATTATCCCTGCTTTACATGTACTGTATCTTCTATGAAAGAGGACCTGGTAGTGTTGGACTTTTCCGGTGTTTAACGGACATTCCAAGCATCGAAGAGATTGGAAGAAGATATGGGACACTTCGAGTTGAAGCAGCGACATCATCCACCGGCCACAAATCCACTGCGCTCCACCTTCAGCAGTGGATTTTCCCAACTTTTAGCGTACTACAACCTTCTAAATAGAGAAGCTAGTATGCTGAAATTTTTTCTGTGCAAAATAGGCTATGGAGGCTCTGAAACAGGTAGAGTATATAAAATCATGTTCATTCCAATACTAGTAATTTATTACGGCCGTATAAGACAGTCGAGAGATAACTAATTATAAAAGATACACGAGCAGTGATCCGCACTCACGACAACAACAACAACAACAACAACAACAACAAAACTACTATGAAACATGTTAACGACTGAAGACAGCAATGAGACTTATTTGAGACAACATAAGCACCAAGCACTATCCTTCGGCTTGACGGTCAGAGATGTCTAGCACTATTGAAGAGCTTTTTCAGCAATTCGTTTGAAGATTCCAAAGTTTTTAGCGGAGTGGTGAATATTACTTTTCAAGTTTTGCTACTTTGATCCAGCTTTTACAGTAAAAGATTGAGCTCGAATGTTGGTTCTTGGCCTAGCGTATACTATTTTCCAGATGTTACCTCTTGTTTTTGAGGGATCAAGTTTGTAAAAATTAATGGCCTTGATTCCAAAGATTCCTGACAAGATTTTGAAAATGCTGCAAATGTCACTTACGCGTGAACTGAGTGCATGGAGGCCCAGAAACTCGTTTCGAATTCTAGGGTTGGGTATGCGTGTACAGAAGAACCCTCTGTACCGAATAATAGTCTTTCGTGTAAAATTATTTTGCACTTTTTCAAAGACACTATGTCCTTCTTTCTCTGTGGCGAAAAAACAGTGGTACATGATTCCACTACTGGCCTAACACACGTCATATAAGCTCTACGTAAAACAGAACACTTTTTAGTGGACAACTCTTTGAATGTTTGGAAGGTTCTTCTTGTTGCTTTTCTACAAACCTCTCTATAACGTTCTGAAATACTCAGTTTATTGTCGTAGTGAAAACCTAGGTCTTCGATTTTGTCTACCATATTCAAAGGACGGGAGTAGATAGAGTAGCTAGGTGGGGCAGTAGAGTGACCAATTATCATGAATTTCGTCTTTTCTGGCGCCAACGGAAGCTGCCAATCCTTGGACCACCTAGCAATTTTGTTAATTACGATTTGGAGATCTGATGCCTCGTCTTCTACAATCTCTCCATATATCTTCAGGTCAACGGCAACCTCCGCATTGACCACAGTAGAGGGCAAATCTGACGATGAGGTGTAAATCATAAATAAGATGGGCCATAATACACTACCCTGAGGAATTCCACTCCTGACGTCTCGGACAGACGAAAAAGCCTTGCTCAATTTGACTTGAAAAGTCCTACCTGTAACATACTCCCTGATCCAATTCACTAGCAGGGGATGGGACCCAAGGCGCTCAATTTTGCCCATCAATTTCCGGTGGCTGGCTCTGTCGATCGCTTTCGAGAAATCGAAGTAAACTACTTGCCATCCAAAATGGTGGTCCAGTCATTGATACACTTAAGCATATTTATTTATTTTATTTATTTGTTTATATACGTCTCAAGGACGCGCACTCTATGTGAGAATGACAAAAACAAACAAAAACAGGCCGTGCAACAAAAAATGAAGAAAACCAAGCAGCAGTAGAAGATTGAAGCGGCAACGTTACACATTGAAGCAGGAATCTCAAAAACCAACCATCTGGGTTGCGAGAGCCCATATAAAGATGCCATGCTCCAAAAGTAAGAGAATAAGTTAGATACTAAAACGAAATCCTCTAGGTAGCAAAGAAATGCAATGCTTACTTATACATGTTTACTAGTGACCAATGCCAATCAATCAAACAAATAAGGCAGAAAACCTTATAATCTTTTATAGTAAGCGTTTGGCCAACAAAGTCTGCCTGTCCGCGTCAGCCAGCTATGACGCCCTGAGTAGATACCGGCACTTCGGCACATGGGATATTTGTTTCAATAGATCTCCACTTACGAAACCATGAAGACTTTTTAGAATGAGTGAATTTTTTCTAAATGCTCTGTAACAGATTTTTGAAACTAATTTTTCAAAAACCCTTAAAAACAGGGACGTGATGCTAACTAGTCTGCAATTTCCTGGCTCCGTAGAAGGCTCTTTCTTTAAAAGAGGAGTGACTAATGAGTGTTTCCATCCAACAGGTATTTCTGACAACATTAACGATTGATTGCTTATGTAAGTGAAAGGTTCTACATTGACATAAGAGTTTTTCAACGAACATCAATGGAACAAAGTCAGATGTCACGGAAGTTGACCTCGGTCTTTTTGGGCAACATTGCATACATCCTTCTCTTGTATCCTCTCTCTGGAAGTATTTCCATGGGGTTTTGGCTTCGAAACTGGGAAAACTTCCATCATCCAAATACACCTCTCAAAACTGGTCCGCCAGTAGATTAGCCCTATTAAGGTCAGAAACTGCTCTAAGTGCTTCTTTAATAAGAACGCCTGCCTGCTTTGTCTCTCTAAGCTTGCTATTTTGAAGGCGACAGAAACCTTGCTTTTTACCTGAGTTTATTATAAGCTTTCCTCTTTGGACATTGTACTCAGTGAGCCTTTGGGATTTTTTTTTGAGAAATCTTTGTATTTTTCCAGTCGTGGGAAGAATTTGACCTACAAGCGCTGTTGAAAAGACATGTTCGATGATCGAGCATATTCTGCAAGTAAGGCAGTAGAAAGAGCGATTTGCCTCTAGCTTTCCCCAAGGAATAAACATTTGAATTGCGTGCTAAAGAATCCTAATGAACATTTCATAGGCGTTATTTACGGATGCCGTTTGTAAAAAAAGATTCCCTCCACATTACCGACGAGAGATGGTTGCATACTAGATCATAATACCTTTTAGAAAACAGCCTTCTTTAGGTTTCCAGTGGTTCGTTTGTGCACACGTTACTCGAAATGAGAAGCTGCAGTGGTCACTATTTCCCACGGGGAAAGAACTGCGACTCCGTTTAGAGTATCACTGTTGTTTGCAAGGAGAATGTAAAGAATGTTGGGACCACGAGTCGGCTTTTTGATATGATGTATAAAATTGCGACATACGACAAAATCAATGAAGTTTAGGTAACTTATATTAGGGGGGGGGGCAAAAGTAATGAGACAAATTGAGAAAAAAATCTTTACCTCTTTATAACTCAATTACAACTCAACGATCCTGAGGAATGTATTTGCCATTAAGGGCAGCGAACTTGCTGCCATCGCTCAGCCAACTTCCTGATCCCTCCTTCCAGAACTGCTTGGGCCTGGTGTTGATCAATTGCTCGATATGGTTGTCAAGGACTGCTTGGGTTCTTGTATCCCTTCCGACCAGGAAGTCCTGTAGGCTCAAGAAGAAGTGGTAGTCGCATGAAGAGATGTCCGGCGAATACGGTGGGTGAGGTATGTGAACGTAGCCCAGCTGGCCAAGCTTATCCGTGGTCACTTGTTCCCGATGGAATAGGCGCTGTGGAAGAGGAGAACCTTCTTGAAACGCTGCGAATGAATAAGAGCGAGTCGCAGGTCCATCTCTTCTGTTTCGTTCACCATGGCCTTGGAGTCCATCGTCGTGCGCTTGGTAAACAACTTCCACTATACCGGTCCACGGGCGCAGACCCAAAAGCTCTGAAGGCGCCTCTCGCCAGGAACATCTCGCCGAATGAAGGTCGGTAACGGGTCACCAGGCCTCACCCAGACACCATTTCTCCTTTTTCTCTTCTGAGAAGTCACTTGATTCGAAGCGGGATTCAATTGGCTTTCTAAAGCAACAATTTTCTCACGAAGTTGCTCGTTATCACGGCGCAGTTGGGGAATACACGGATTTTCTTGACGTAACTTATGATTCTCCGCCATGACCACTCCAAGTCGCTGTGCCATTTCCGTAAGGACGACCTTCATGCAGCCTGGTACTTCTGTCGACTCATTGAGTTTTGCGAGAGCATCACCGAGCCCATCGGATGGTCGTACGTCTTCGGGAAACAGCAGCAGTGACCTTTTAACGATAGGAGCAAAAGGGGTGGTCTCCATGTTGGTCGCGTCACAGTCGATCAATCGAAGCAAACCGCACGCAGAAAACCGATGAAAATGCGAAAAACTTCACTCACCTTTCCTGGTGGCAAGGGATTGAATAACAGTCAGATAGATTTTCCTGCCAGAAGAGAAATCGCCTTTGTCGATCGTGCCAATGAATATAGCCAGGAGAGCTGCAGCGGTCGTTGGACGAACCATGTCTTGACGGACGAGGAAGGACGCAACCGACCAGCGTGCGCGCACGAGCGGTTTTGGGAATAGTGTTTTTCGGGCGTCTAAACTAGGCGATATTCTACGAATTTTTGGTCACATTTTGTTATCAAAACCTAGGTCTCCACGCCAGAAATTCCCTAAAATGTTTACGACTGCACGTTTCACCGTTGGAAGAGCTTCCTTGCAGCATAGTTCCATAAAATTTCAGGAGATACACCATTTTGTGCCTTTTCTGCCGAGGTTGAGTTCTGGGATACTTTTGGCTCGACCTGGGCTCTGCGTTCAT
This sequence comes from Heligmosomoides polygyrus bakeri, assembly GCA_947359475.1. Lineage (NCBI taxonomy): Eukaryota > Metazoa > Nematoda > Chromadorea > Rhabditida > Heligmosomidae > Heligmosomoides > Heligmosomoides polygyrus. The sequence goes on from OX375866.1 coordinate 75,174,137, forward strand.
CGCCCGCTCTCACTGAAGGTCTCCTCGTACCGTGGTGCGAGACCTAGCGGTGCCATGTCATCCATAAGAAATGGCACAGTACCGTTCGACGAACGGTAGTATTGATTCGTCTTACTCATCACATCTGTTTATTTTACATCCTTTCTTCATAGAAACAATTTTTTTGAAAACATATCGTTCCTTCCCTGATCAGTGAATAAGTACCAATCTTGTCTGCGAAGAAACGCTTTGTCCATCGTCTGGAAACTTCAAGTCGTTGCACTGCTCAAATACGCGTTGATTGCCTCCATGGTGAAAAAGTAGAATTCTTGGCGCATATCGCTAAGGGATTGACTCACGTTGATATTTTTGAGGTAGGAAGAGGCTTTGGCGGTCTTGTGCACCTTGAATCGAAGTTCTTGATTTTGGTTTATTCCGCCCAGGCCAAACAAACCTCGGTGAGTTGTCCATAGGCCTGTCCAGTTAGGATAAAAAACTGACTTACTCATCGGCATTGCATAAGCCAAATGCATTCACATGGCCTCCACGATACCTTGTATGAAGGCGTGGAACACTCCACAAAGAAAATGACTAACGCCGTACTTTATCTTCTCATTGTGATTAGATGCTGATAAATGGCAATCAAGTGGTAGACTTCTAAAGATGATCAGCAGCAGTAGTAAAATAGACCAGGTTTTGTAGAATTATCAAACGCTTTTTTTCTACGGTATCAGTTTTCTCCTATATCGAATCGTTCCACTCAAGGGTTTGAAGAGTGAAAGCACTCGGACATTCTAAACATAGTATCGCTTAGATCTTTTAAAAAATAGAGTATTAAGGGCAGCATTTGCCAGTAAGAACTGCACTCCGTAGACGGGAGTCATTGACGGAGAGATGTTCTGTCCTGTATTCTTATGTTTATCTCAATTACTTATTGAGCTTTCGCTTACTAAGTATCATTCTATGAACGATATTGGGACACGTTGTAGTAAAGCTCAAGACGGTGCACGAAATCCGGAGGTGTTGACTTTGAGCTAGCGCGAGTTTCATGGGCTGGCCGACTCTGGTCTGTGACGAGGACCCTTAGAAGAAGCTTTCGAAGGCTGATTATCGCAGAACAGCAGAGAGCATGTGTAGCAAATGACCTTTGATTTCCTCTATCATAACATAAACATGAAGCCTACAAGATATAGGTCAAACTTCTTCACATGTAGAGCTGATGCTACGTTCAATTTTTCAAAAGGTGACCTGGTTTTGTTTAATTTCCTTTTTCGATTATCTTTTTCTCCCGACAGCAGTTTAGGAATCGTATTCTCAGCTACTAATTAGGTATTTATGATTCTGTTCTTCTTATCTGATACCTACCTTGTCTATTATTTTTATGAAGCAAAAATAACTGAAGTAATTAAATAGATAAATAATGTAGACAATAGAAGGCTAAAGCGAACTGATCGTGAGCTAGGCCATTTATGATGTAATTGTGCATACGCGCGCCTTTTTCCCAAGGCGTATAAACACTAAGTAGGAGGTGACTCTCTCCCCTCCCCTCCCCCCCCCCCCCCCCCAACGCCCGACCCTATCTGAGTCCTTTGCAGTTCCGACCACAGAACACATCAGTGATTGGAAGAGTCTTGGGCACAATACTGGTTGGAGTGGGCTGCGTCTTAACGATGTCACAACTAAGAGAAGCAGAGACAAACAAGTAACAACGCATCTAAATAAAGGAGCGGGAGCTTCCGCAGACTTGGTTGGTGCCTTCGCGGTAGAGTGGTCCCAGCGGGAAAATATTCGAATCGCGCGACTGTCGGGTGTCAAGTGCATCGATCTCTAGCGATTATGGGTATTTCGTCAAGTGGCGCAAATGCATCCTTCCGGCTGCAGGCTTATTCGATATTCGGACACAATTATTCGACCGAATTGAGTTTAATTATTCGGTTCTCGAATAATATTCGAATTGGCTCCCCTCGATGTTCGAATGCGATCGAATACCCGACTTTTGAAAATCATCGATATTCGAAATCGATCGAATATTCGACATTTGATAATCATCGATGTTCGTATTCGAACGAATATTCAAAAAGTCAAGAAATATCGAATGATCGAGTAATTCGAATGATTATTCGAATATATTCGTTCGGGCGCAACTCTATTATCCACCAGGTATCAACGCCTTGGGCGCCTTCATTGTGTAGGCGTATTTAAATAGTATAATACGTATTTAAAGGACCTTCACGATGCTCCATGGAAATAGAATGAATGGCGTATTTCTGAAAAGGGTTGAATAACGCTGAAATTAGCCCGTCATCCTTTTTATAAATGAATTCAATAATATTAGTACCGCTGGCAGCGCGCGGCAAAAAAAAGTGACACGTTCCCACGGACTAGTCGGTCGCAAACGGTCGTAAGCTCGCAGCTCCTCCAATTCAACATTTTTTGAAAAATGGTAAGGTCGTTCGATTCACGTCTACGAACTCTACACAGTAATAAAGGGTTCTCAAAAAATGTATACGCTGTTTGAAAGGTGATTACTTTGTCTATAGTAGAGGTACTGCAGAAGCTAAAGGACTATTTGAAAGCCAAGGGAAATTAGAAATTTTCTGACATAGGAGCGGCATGGAATGCGCCTTGCACTCGTCTGAAAATCAGCATCAAATTTTACATTCGATTGATTGTGTTTCGCTTAAATACTCGTTATAATTTCTTCACAATGTGGCCGTTTTGATGGATTTGGGCTTCCTTTAAGGTTTAAACTTAAAAGAAGACTACGGCTTGTGAGAAATGAAGAATATCGTAAAAATGCTGGTACTAATTGAAAGGTTCTAAAAATTGCTGCTAGTGAAGCTTTTTAAGATGTTTGAAACTCATATGAAAGTACAACGTAATTGAATTTTTGTGACATGCAAGTGGTCAAGATTGCGCCATGCTTCTGACTGAAACTTTGCATTTCAAACTCGATTGATTGTACATGGGCTGAATGCTTTTTGCAATCGTGTTACTACATGGCCGCATTAACTTCTACTGTGCTTAAAACTTTTTAGAACTTGACAATGATGTGAAAGAAACATGACATGCCAGTTTATTTATGGCTCAATTCAAATGTGAGCAGGAGCCCCATTTTCCAAGACGGATTCTGTGGACTGATGAAGCAACATTCAAGCCGAATGGAGAGGTTAATTGACATAACTGCAGCTACTGAGCGACTGAAAAAGTTGAAAGAAGCACAGCACAGGTTAATCTGGCCAGGTAATAACAAGATTGCAATAAGCATTCAGCCGATGCACAATCAACGAGTCTCAGAAGGCTTCAGAAGGTTTCAGAAGGCGGCGTAGCGCAATCTTGACTATTTACACACCGCAGAATTCCCGTTACCCTTTGCTTTCATATTAGGCTCAAATGTCCTTAAAAACTTCACTAGCCGCAATGTTAGAGCCTTTCAAATAGTACATGCATTTCTTAGGACATCTTGCGTTTTTCGCGAGCCATAGTGTATTTCTAAATTTTAAACCCTAAAAGAAGCACAAATCAATCAAAACGACCACATTGTGGAAAAATCATAACATGTGTTCGAGCGAAACACAATCCAGTGTAAAATACGAGATTTCAGGGGAACGCATGGAGCATTCCACGCCACTCATACGTCAGAAAATTTCCATTTTCTTAGGCTTCCATATGAGCCCTCAGCTTCTTTAGTTCCTTACTATGAGCAAAGTTATGACCTCTCAAACAGTGTATACATTTTTTGAGACACCCTGTACATACAGTTTTACCAACCATCGCAATTTCGTCGTGGATGGTCCAAAAACTACTGAGGCAGGCTTCTGATTGGAGCAGCTTATTTCCGAGCGCATGCATTTTTCGGAGTCTGTCATGCAAGGTGCACTGCGCTAGTGCCTTATATGCGGTGCTCCAAGAGTGAGTCGTGTACAATTATCGTAGAATTTGCGTAATCATTAGACTGAGCGAATCCGTTTCCACTATGTTTCTAGCTTCCCTTATTGGAAACAGTGAAATCTTCAGGACTATTTTGGAGGCTGAGGAATTTATTAGAAATTCCCGGGCGTCTACCTAGCAAGAGCTCTACACTGTGAGGCGTGCCCTTGAAGTGCGTCGTGCAAAATGCAGATAGAATCGACGGAACCAATCCAGTAGGCAAAAGCATCTCCTCTGTGCTTTTTCCTAGCTTGTTAGAAAAGACGGAATATTCAAGACCATTTCGAAGACTTTTACTTTTTCCTCGACATTTTATATGAAATCTTAAGTAGGTATAATTCTGTCGCTCTGTACTATGTGGCGTATCCCTGGATTGCGCCGTGTGCAATGCAAAGAGAATCGACAACTCAATCAAGAGCAGTTCGGGTTCGATAACTTGGTCTGCGTTGTAGACGGCAGAAGCACTGGGAATCGCCCACTCGATTGATTCTATCGGCTCCACATAAATTATGCACGCCGCCCCCCTGGAGCACGCCTGACACTATAGGGCACTACCGATGTACTCTACGCTTGAGAGACTCTGAAAGCATTCATGCCTTGTTAAACAATCGGTCCCATTCGCAAAAATTCTGCACCAGTATTTTTGGGCCACCCACGACGAAGTTGCGAAGGTTGGCAAATCTGCTTAGGCCTATGTTATACTTCGGCGACGCGTCGCCGACGCTGCGACCCGTCACCAACAGCCCGTCACCGACGTCGCCGACGCTGACGTCACCATCGACGTCGCCGACGTCGCCACAGAGGTCGCCGACGTCGTCACAGACGCGTGGTCGACGTCGGCGACGTCGTCAACAAATTCTGTGGCGGCGTCGGGGACGACGTTGACAGGAGAGCATCGAATTTTTGGCAGCGGGTATTCGGCGCGGGTTTTCAATGTCATCATTTGGTAACCAGTCTGCCCATAGAAAGGCCAATAAGTGATCACATCTGTCTCGAATTTGCATACATTTTGAGCTTTTCTTAATCTTCAAAAGAAATTTTAATTCTTAATTCTTCTTAATGCTTCAAGACTTGATGATGATTTTTTGTTCTGCATGTACGGTAGTCTGCTCAACCATTGTTGATCTGCCGAATTTTCTCTTACTAACCAAATTTGGCTTTTAGAAGGATGGATAAGTGTTCAGAGGTTTCACTAGCAGCAATGTTAGTTTCACTACTATGATAACGAAGATATAAACATGAAGCTCAGGGAAACAACTGTCCTAAGAAAAATGTTAGAACCTTTCAAAAGTACCTGTATTTTTAGGATACCCTGTATTTTTCGCAAGGCATAGTGTGTTTTTAGGTTTTAAACTTTAAAAGAAGCACAAATCAATCGATACGGTCACTTTGTAAGGAGATTATAGGAAGTATTCAAGCGAAACACTATCAATAGATTGTAAGATGCAAAATAACAGACGAGTGCATGGCGCAGTCTATCCCGATCATACGTCAAAAAAGCGTCGGTTTAGCAAAGATCTTTTTCGTTAAATCGTATTTAACTTAAATTTACGGGGAATTCTCGAAGTTCAAAGGAAAATTTAACTCTTAATTAGTAAGAGTTCTATCTCGAAAAAGCTCTTCGCAGAGGTTTGCATTACCATTTGAGAAAGCGAGGAAACACTACTTATTTTCTACACACTTCTATTTAGTATTACTTGCTCTACAAGGAGGCACGTAGGCCTAGAAAATGCGAACAGAACGGCTGAGAAGGACACAAAAAGGAAAAGTGACAAATTGAAGGGGAGCTAAGGTTTAGGGGCCCACTCCCTCCCAAACACTCAGTGTTCTAATGAATTGTGCTTTTTGTGTTGGCAAGACGGTGTCTTTTGCACTTCTCGATTTCGTAATTCGAAGTACGGTGGTGATGATGGCAGTTCCGGGAACGAAGAACCAACCCACAATCATAACACCCCATCGGAGCGCATTTTCTGCCACCCTTGGATGACGACGGCGACGTCGGTGACGGAACGTCGCCGTGCACAGCACGGCGACGCGCTGTCACCGACGTCGGCGACGTTGACGGCGTCGGCCCGTCTGTGGCGACGTCGGCGACGTCGGCGTCGGCGACGTCGGCGGCGGAAGTATAAAGGCCCCCACAGAGTTGCGCGGCAACGTCGCTCGCCGCAATGGTTAAGGATAGGGCAGGGACGCCGCCGGCGGCGAGCTCTGCGTTTCTGCCCTATGATGAAGGATAGGGCAGCGGCAACGCCGCAGAACTCTGGGGGGCCTTTAACACCCCCTGCGGAGCTCTCGGCGACGTCGCCGGCGACGCTGTGATGTGCGGGCTGCTACGCAGTGCGTAGCAGCCCCTACAGCATAGCGTCGCCGAAGTATAACATAGGCCTTATGTAGTTGCGTAGATCTCGGAGAGGTGAGTCGGACGGTATTTACTTTTCCTCAAAACTTGATTTGGAGGAGATATGAGTATGCTATGGGTGTGACGGATTAGTTCATCGCAGCTCGTTTTTTTGGACTGTGCAAGGAGTGGCATCACAACACCGGCTCACATATTATGCTGGAGTTAAAGCTTTGAGTACAGGTTTCTGCAATGGCATTGTTGCTTTAATCAACGGTTCCAATATCTTTCAACTGGTTTGCAAATGCTTTGGAAACTCCACACGAATAGAAGGATTTCAACGTCCATTGTTGAGTGACCTGTCCAATTGACACAGGTCTGCTAAGTTTTCTAACGGTTAGAGAGTCACTATATTGTATAAGGAAGGTCGTCAGCAGGGATAATTCTTAGTACATAGGAGGCCATCTGAAGACGATTTTTTTTAGAGAAGATCTTTTTTGGAAAGTCGTTATGTCAGTGGACCAACTGGTAGGATAAAAGTGGTCTTCACTCTTGGTTAGACATGCTTTGAGACAGTACATGCTTATGCACGTGCAACGTGTTTCACAATTCTAGATCCACCCTGAAAGTATTAATTTCTCGACCTCTCTTAATTTTTTCGAGGTCTTTGTTGAAAACGTCATACTTGTGATGTCGAAAAACCGCGGTACCGCTATTTTCGAAAGGTTATACTCCTAGTAGGGCGCGTGTGGCGCAGTCGGAGGAGGCGCGACTGTCGCGTGCACCCGATACCAGGTTCCTGGTTCGGATTTCCCGCCCAGGCCAACCAAGTCTTCCATCCCTCTGGGGTCGGTGAATTGGTACCAGACTCGTCTGGGAAGGATAAAGCGCTGACTTGTTCATCGGCTGGCCACCGCAAGTCATTGTATGGCCAAATACGCATTCATGTCGCCTCCACGACATCCCGTAGAAGTAGAATGCGCTGGCGCATCCCAGAAGGGATTGAGTAACGCCGTCCTTTATTCTTTATCCTTTATACTCCTAGTCACTTTCAAACGCTTCTGGAATTGGAAAATATCTGTAAAGGTCAGAGAGGAGGAAAGATGATCGCGATTGCTCATTATACGTCATTATTCTTCTACAGCATTCATAGGCTTTCAGTTGAAATTATTTTGATGGCTCCGATTAGCTTTCACAGAAAATTCATCGCTTAGAGGAAAATTTAATGAAAGGTTGAACGATTGAAGAGAATTTCAGCAACTTCTCTCACATAAACGCTCTTTGCTACCAATACCTACCTCTGAAAGTGCCATGAATGTTTTCACCAGTCGTAAAGTAACTTAAATTCACTGCGCGTACACAAATTATTAATTCCTGAAAGGAGCAGACCGAAAAGCAATCCCTTCATCACTGCGTAACCGAAGGCTAGGCACAATGAGATCTGGCTACAATCGTTGTCCACCAAATCGACTACCAATAATCATGCTACGTAGTTGTAGAAGGTCACCCACAAGGTTTAGAAGAATCTTGATTGATTTGAACGTAACTTTCTGCGCCACTCAGCGTTTTTTCACAGTGGGGATCTGAGCGGTGGTTCCTAGTGAGACTGGTACAGTACTGCAACAGGCTTCTTGTATTTTTTGGAATCGTATCGTGGTGATTTCTTGTTTTCTGCAAAATAGTTTTACCGGCACACTGCGACCTATTCGAGTAAGCCTCTTCGCGTGTGTGCGTGCAATGCGGCTTTGGCGATCTGTCCTCAAATTCCGTTGTTGTTCCTCATTCAGCACTTCCATGACTATTCTCAACCCTCGCATGAAACAGGACTTCCTGTAGCACTGCAGCAACAAGGCCCAGGTTTTTCAAGCTTTATCTCAACCTGTCAATATTATGGTGGATGCGTACGTCCGTCATCTGACTCTAGGACAATCCCTAGTTATAAAGAAAGACTCAAGCTTTTTAATCTTGAAAGTCTATTCTACAGATATTCAGTGACCTCGTCTTCTGTTTTAGGGTATAAAAAGGTAATTCAGTTCTCAACTGAACAAGTACTGGATATTTTTGCTAACACTTGGTCACCGGAACCCTTACTGCTTTTGCTATCCCAAAATATACAAATAAACATTGTGAAAAGATCTTCAATTTCATATTCTTCCGAGGTGCTCGTGGGCTGCATGTCTACTAGAAGCTCCAACGTTAATATCTTTCGGAAAAGCTTTAAAAAGATTGACTTTCAGCTCTGTGTATGGAGAACACTTTTCCTGCATTTCCTCCAAGTTTTCCAAATTGTTAGTGATTTCTGTTTTTGGTTCTTACTATGCTTGCGTTTCTACCTTAGTAGAGGTTTCGAATTGTTGTGTTTATTTTCATTTATAACAACTCTCTTTGTACATATATGTTAATCTCCTTTACCGTTACTGTATTTGCTTACGCCTTTTGCATTGTCCTGCAACTCCACGTTATTGTTTCTGTTCTACCTAACAAAGATTTAATTTCACCTAACCCTCCCCATGCAACCATCAAGTAGGTGCTAGCAGAGGCGGCGGACCTATTGAGCTGAACCGTTCAGCCTAGAGACTTGCGGCGTTGACGGCCCACTCCTCGTCTTCATCAAGTTCCTGCTCCCGACGACCAGTGCATTTCAATTGAAAGTTCGCTTGATTTGTGAGACTATTATTTGCTATCGATTGAAGGCTGTGCTCATAGGAAAATTCTGACTGAAGCATTAGATTGATCTGTTGTGGTTTCCTTCTTCGTTTCTATCCAGTGTTTTGTGATTTTCGAAGCATTGTGTCCAGAGTTTCATTACTCGTTTTGGCGATTTTGAAGCAGCAGCCAGCCGTATCAAAATTGGAGCAGAACAGCCTAATTTTTGCCTGTGTAACACTAAGGGCCTATAATTATAAAGCGTGTAATTTTATTTCCTTATGCTGTTTCCTTCAGGTAAAAAATTGTTTCCGTGGCAATTCAAGCTTCCGGCTTTTTGGTGATTTATTCGGAGAAAAATTCAATTTTTTTGCAAACTGTAAACCATTTTCTAAACTTTAAAAAATCGCTTATATGTATTGTCGTTGGTAATTAAATTATATAATGATCAGCGCCCCAAATAACCCTAGGCGATGTTTGGGCGAATTTTTCGACGTCTCCTCGAACTGGTGCCAGATTGGTGAACAGCTTCTCAAAGAAACCTTTCGATGAACATGCGCCCAGACCAATGTAGCAACCCCTTCTAACCTATAGAGCACTCAAGGAATTCAACCTTTTGCTTGGTAAGCATGATGTCCTGAGGGAACTCTCTGTTCAAACCTGCAGGACGTTTTTCTCAAGGAGAAAATTGTGGGGTGCTCAATATGACATACGCCGTGTTGATGATGATGTCCCGTTTTATTCGGTTAATGCTTTGTGTTATGTATGCTATTGTAATTCTAGTGTTTGTGTTGTTGTATTGTTTTGTTTCTTAACTTGCTTACGCTAGACCCTTGTCTATGCCTTGAATAAATAAATAAATAAATAAATAAATAAACCCCACCTTCGAAATCGAGCCCACGTGGCACTTCCCGCAAGTCCACAACGCTATCCAATCAGTCACCCATGCCCTATCATCAGCCCACACTGAAGTGGTACTCTTTTTGCCGTTTTTAAACCACCCAGTTCCCGTAGCGAAAACGAGCTTCACGAACCTATGCCCACCGTTGGATGGCCCACACGACCATGCAGGTCTTGTTGAGTGTCGTTGGGGGGGGGGGGGGGAACTTCACAGACGCTCCATGCTAGACCATGCTGCGCCCAGACATGGATTCACCTCAGCCATCAGACTGCCAGCAGACGCTATTGATGATCCCAGGTACTGGAATATCGAAGTGGGCGAAAGCTCAGTGGCATTAACCTTAATGGACCCGGATTTGTTCACCGCCATGGTTATGTGCTCTTCCTGCTTGACTTTGGTGTCCGAATAACTTTAAGCGAGCGCGTCAAGCTTTCACATGCCGATCGAGTTCCACTTTACCTTCGCAAGCAAGAATTACGGCATCAGTATAAATCTCACGAATTCCGATGATTTTTTAAACGTACGCCGTAGGTGATAGCGCTGGAGATAAAGCACTGGCAGCCACCAATCAACAAGAAGGAAGAGATGAAGTGTGCAATGAACCTTTGAGAGCGCACGGCGGGACTGCTGATGATGATGGCGACATTGAGAGACGGGAAAGCGGTCACTGTCCGCGGATGTATATAAAGCGCCCAGAGATCCTGCAGTTAATTTAGGGCAAAACCGACCAATAGGAAGTCCTTGCACCCCCCCCCCCCTTTTTTTTCTTTCCCGTGAGGTTCCAGGTCTGTAAAGCGTCAGTTGTTCCGTTAACTATATATGTGTGGCATGAGCAGCACAGTTATTATAGACCTGAAGAAGGGCTTAAGACCCGAAGCGTTGTCATAAATATTGAACAACTTCGAGTTCCATACTTGAGAAGAAGACGATATTAGAATGAAGCTCAGGGAACGAACAATCTTAAGGAATCGGAAGATAAATACCAGAATAAATGAAAATCCTAGAGAGCGGCGCTACCTCTTTGTATCGGTAGGCTAAACATCCAAACGGAACAAAAGAAACTGAATAAGCAGTCCGCTAAACAGTTTTATAAGAATTGTGTTCGAGTGGTACTACACAAATGAAGTTAGTTCAGCGACGAATTGCAAATGCGCAGTGCCTGTTGCCTTTTTGTTTAAGAAAACTGCCGTGCTTCCTAGATTGAAATCCCTGCAACCGCTACAAATGCTCATGCCCCGGGCACGTTAGGGGCCAGTCGCAATTCACCTTCAAGGGGCTTGAACCAACATTCAGTTCTAGCTCTTTTTCTTATTTTGAAGTCTGTTCAAGCCTGATCGCGAATTTCTTTTCTAAGAAGCAACCAGAGAAGATCCACGTACAGGGGTGGATATCAGCTCTAGTTCGGCTGGATTCCAAGTTTTGCTAACAACCTCTCATCAGCTTCAGAAATACCTACTGCCTCTGCGAAGTTGATATGAACGCAGATTTATAGTTTCTCATCCGCCCAAGGATTCTCAACTCAAGACATGGCTTGTTCAGCTCGATTTCTTGCGAGGAAATCTTGATGTTTTATGCTCCTACCTTCTCCGATCCCTCTAAGGGCAGCAGCACATGAACTCTTGCGTTTATTCAATGAGAACGAGAATGAGAGCAGTTCATGAAAGTATTTATTCTTTGATAACGTATGTCATTGGTGTCCACATAACACGCTGCTGCAAGGCAAACAAGAACAATAATAGAGAAACAATATACAGTGCAATGACGACAGAAATCTGGGAAAGAAAGTCGTGATATAAATACCCCGATGAAATACCCTGGAATGTGAAGAAGAAACACTGGAACAATTATTATGACAATGTGGTCATCGGAGAAACAGTCAGAAAGGAGTGACGAAGATCAGTGTTCTCGGAGATATGAGAGAGGAGATTTAACGACGAATTCTGAAGAAATCTACGCCATCTCCGTCACGTTGTGCGTGACAATCGGGGTGTGGGCGATCACAATGGACGACTAGTCGGCATGATAACTACAGATTGCGATGTATGTAATATGTATAGGCCTGCGTATGCAGTCTGGATCACCGGGCCGGATAAATGAGTGACGAGAATGCATGATTCTGGGATGGGGGCTGGAGCACGCTAGACGGAGACGTCGCTGTAGGAGCGCTCGTGGCTGGGCTGGTGGACGGCCGCCGTCTCCTGCGACGGCCGCTTGATCATTCGCCGGAGGCGGGCGATCTCCTCGTTGGCTCGGTCCAGCTCCTCCGACAGGCAGCTTTGTCTGGAAGTGCACGACCATCAGAGGCAACGAGCCGAGAAAGGCCCACAATACTGGAGACGCGATTGCCGTCAACGGTGCTCCAGAGGGGAAGTGTTCTCCCAAGCCTGTTAAAGGCGTGACATGCCTTCAAGTTAACGGAACGCTCCTAGAAAGGGGGAGGGGTGACAGTTTCTAACCTGGAGATTCTCATCAATGCTTCCACCTGGCTCGCAAGTAAAATGGGTATACGATTGCGCTTCTCGCTCCCGTCCTAGCTTACTCTTTTGGCACGAGAGCTGACCCAAAATTCCCTGCATAGTATACTATTTCAGTACTGAAGGTAGGAATGAAAAAGATTGTAGAAAAGATTCACCAGCTGGGTAAAGGTAAGTAAGGGTGGAAAGGTAAATGAATGAGGTAAATAAGTGCAAAGCCTCCACGCGCCTGGAGCGCTTGGACAAACACACTTTTTTACGCTAGCACAGTGGTCGCGGTGGCGGTGCCGATCATTGAAGGAAAGCTCAAAACCGCAGTATGCACATCGCTGCCGAATCCATAGGAAGGAGGAAAGAGCTCTGTGATCCAGAAGGTGGCCTTCTTTGCCGACTCTCTGAGCTCACTGAGTTCGACATCGGAATGCATAAGTCAGAGAGAGGGTCGCTGAGGATGTGATCCAGGCAGAGTCGATTTACCCACATTTGTCTTCATCAGAAGGTCCTCTACAGGAATTCGACTGTTTCTATAATACATGGTAATTTGGGTTGTCCTACTCGTTCCTCGTCTCCTCACCCATTGAACTCTTGAAACTGCTGTAGCTTGAAATCACCTTTGGACGAGTAGCGTCTCCAACTCCTCTTCAATTTCTAGGGCCCGAAGAAAGTAGCCACCCCGAATCATTAACGAAGAAATTTCAATGACAATCTTGGCACGACAACAATACGAGATTCTGCATCAATGCTTAAAGACGTGCAAAGACTCAACGCCAGCCATCTAAATGACAGCGACAACTAACGGGGAAGAAGATGCAATGAAGGAGAGGAAGTACGCCAGCTTCCTCGCCCACCTCTTCTCTTCTTTTTTCTTCTCGAACAATCATACGCCTCAATTCCAAGGTCCTAGGGAGGTAGGTTGAACACCGTTTCAGTGCCACACATTGAGGAGACATAAAGAAAGATGAGAAATCTGGAGTTGAAAGGCTCGTAGACTTTTTAGATTCGAATATAAAATACACCGTTGCTTTGATAATGTCGACGAAAACTGGTGGATCACAGGAATACCAGCGAGCTACTCCCTCAGGCAGCGAGGTTCTGACGTCAACTTGAATTAACCGACGGCTAGCGGGAAAACAAGTAGCAGAGCTTAGTCGAGTGTTCCGCTCATTGCTCTACCTCCCAAAGACGAGAAGCAACAAACTCATGAACCAATTGAATCTCACCAAATCTAGGCTCCTAGTAAACCGTGCGGAGAATCACAATTAACAAGTGACTCCGGTCCAAGGAGATTGCGCACCACTTCGCACTTACGTCGGATATATCCCCTTCCAGGTATGGAAGCTAGTGAGTTCCGAAGGCGTTCGTTCAGTTTTTTTTTGGAGGGTTTTCAACTGTCGCGCATTCTGACTGCAGAGTTGTCGTGAATTAGCGGAACAAAGAATACAGAATTCCTCTCTCCCTTTTAACAAAGAGTGTCAATTACTCCCAAGGGCCCTTATTCTCGTTTGAAAAACAGCAGATAAGACAGGAAGGTTTCAGTGTCCAACTGCGGAATTTTCTTTAAGCAAAATTCGATATATCATTGATTCGACTTCAGCACTCACCTCTCCTTCAGCTTCTTTATATCAGTCTTACATGTGACGTTCTGCTTCAGAAGGTCCGACTTCTCTACCGCTAACCGATCGATGTCCTAAAAAGGAGATAACGGTACGGGTCGGTGTGAAGTTGAGGGTAATCAGTTCTACTCTATAGAACAACTACTCCCAACAGCGGTTACTGCGAACGAGGGCATGGCGCACCATCATAAGGGATTCGAGTTTTTTGGACTCGGCAGAATGGCAGTCGTCAACGCAGAACATGCACGACAGTCGAGTTGATGGCTGATCCGTAGACGACATTGACTCCTGGAAAAGTGTTTGGAGGTCATAGTGGCTAACACATCACCTCTCACGCCGAAGGCATACAAACCATTCCGGTGTCCGAATCGACCTCGTTCTCCGGCGAGTCATTATCTACCGAGGAAACCTCCCATTCCGCTCTGAAACATAGAGATTACGTGAAAAGCTGTGCTATAGAACATGTAGAAATTAGCAGCTCAGTAAAATGGCCTCAATCTGGTTAGTCTTCCTCCCCAGTGTCCTCTAAACCGGATATTGGTCAAATTATTGAAAATGTCTGGTTTAAAAGGAATTATTGCAGATTATAACCCATTCAGGAAGGACACTCTAGTTAAACCTCCTTGGGGTGCCTGGCACATTTATCCCTAAGCGATGCACAATGTTTGCCTTTGTCAGACGAACCTGACAGGATTTTACAAGCGTTGGGAGGTAGAAACGCACCTGTCAATCAGGCCACATCGAAAGAGCTTACCATTCAGAGACGGCGTGTACGTCGGTAGCCTGGTTCACTGCCATGATTGGTCATTAACTGGTAATTGTCCTGCGTACTCCCACTTCCCAAAGCTGCTCACCTATGCGACATGTGCCAAAAAGTAGTAAGATTTTTCCCCCTTCCTTCGGACATGGAGCCACTGGCCGTTTGCAGATCCCGCGCCGTTGGAAGAACACCATGGGGCAACCGAAAACTCGGTCGTACTTATTTCTTACGCACATTTAGTGGCAGTTGATACTACTGACAGCAGAAAGACAAATTTGTGGCCTTTGAAATGGGCCCCAGCTCAGCTCGGAGTGGGCAGTAGGATCTCTATCTCATGGAGATTACAACACAATTACTCAGTAGCTCTTCATCCTTCAAATCTCAAAAGAAAGGCAAACTTAATCAACGCGATCTTGAGGGTACTAGGATGATGAACTGGTTCACGAATTGGGAGACCTTTTTGAAGAACAGTTGATGAGAGCAGGAACGCAGGTTTCTTTCAGCGAGGAGCAAGAGCTGGCAACTCGATATCAATTTCTGCATAGAAAAACGCTGCATCGACTTAGACGATACCTTGGATGAGGCTGGTAATTGCTCTTGCTGTTCACGTTCCTGTTCATGATTCTTCTCTGGACTCCTCGATTTGGGGACACAGCAGCTGGAATAGTCCCGCTATCGTCAGCTGGCGATTCACTATAATTACTGATCACTGAGTCTTCACCCAAGAGCACTAGACACAAAGTGGAATCATGCGTCGCCAAAAATGTGCACCTTCGATCATCCCTGGTCAGGCTGTCCCGCCTGAGTGAGCTGGTACCGCTGGAGCTTGAGCTTTTATCGCGTTCCGAGTTGGCATTCCGTTTCGGGACCGTGTACGTTCGTTGGGGAACCGTCATGGAAAGAGTACGAGCTGGCGTGCTCACTTCTTGTGAAACTGAGCGTGATCTGAAAGGAGCATTTAAATATCGGGTGGACCGAAGGAAAAATTACATTTGGATTGTTTTGTGAATTTCTTGCATGTTTAGCGTGACTCCTCTATTTAGCGATGCCGTCGTTTCCGCAGTATGCGTAACGAGATAACATGTAATAAATATATTCCATATACGGAACTGGATTCTGTTCAATCGTTTCCGTTTTTATTTATTTATTTGCTCAAGGTATAGACGAATGTCAATAACAACGACATAACCAGCAAACAACGACTTTTGCAACAATTGCTGATGTTTAACATTTGATAAAGCTTTCAATGCTTTGAGCAGAGATCCTCCTTAGATCTCCATATTGCTCACTGAATCCATTGAGAGATCGGTAGCTCGAGAATTTAGTTCTGGTTCGCGATTTAGCGACTGAGACGCTAAGTTTCAACTTTACAACTTCACTCTTAAAATCTTGTCTGTATCTCGTCAAATAACGTTGCTGGAGGGGGGGGGGTATCTTGTCTGTATCTCGTCAAATAACGTTGCTCGGCGAAAGCCTTAGCTGCCTAAATTTTTACATCATCATGAGTTTACATGCTCCTTTTATGGCACAAATTTGCTGTTCATATAGTGGAGGTGCATGGATGCTTTCCAAAAGCAGCATTTCCTATAATCACTTCTGCTGGATTTCGTCGAATTGAGCAGTCACTCTTTATGGATTGGCCAGGTGCAAGCAGAAACGAGGAGATGCGCACTCGATTTTTGCTGGAGCCTTCCGCTGGTAATCTATACAAACTTGTTGCGGTCTATCATTCCCAAAACATGGCGAAACAACGGTTCTGGTAGCAATCTTATTCAACATATGCACACCCGCATACTTCCCCTAATACTGCTCGATACGGTTGTCAAGGACTGCTTGGGTTGTTGTGTCTCTTCCGACCAGGAAGTCCCGTAGGCCCAAGAAGTGGTGGTAGTCGCATGGGGAGATGTCCAGCGAATGCGGTGGGTGAAGCATGTGAACATAGCCCAGCTGGGCAAGCTTATCCGTGGTCAATTGTTACCGATGGGGTGCGGCGTTGTCGAAGAGGAGGACCTTCTTGATGCGCTGCGACTGAGAAAGTTCGAGTCGCAGGTCCATCTCTTCTATTTCGTTTACCATGGCCTTGAAGTCCACCGTCGTGCTTTTGGTAAACAACTTCCAGTATACCGGTCCATGGGCGCAGACCCAAAAGCTCTGAAGGCGCTTCTCGCCGTGAACATCTCGCCGAACGAAGGTCGGAAACGGGTCAACAAGCCTCACCCAGACTGGCTGCTTGGCATTGTTAAGGTAGAAGACGTACTTCTCATCCTGTGCTAAGATTGAGTCTAGGCTGCTCGGGGTTGGGAATCGGGAGAGATTTGCGCCACACAGGTCGACTCGTCAGGATGGGGTTTTGGCATGAGACAGACTGCGGTTTTGGCATGCTTCTAGAAAGGGCGAAAGTGGTAACTTCTCAGGTGGCATTCAGTTGGTAGCATACAAACATACAAATGCGATAGGGCAGGAAACCAGACTGCAGTCACGAGATATATGGACACGGCATGGAGTGTCTCTTTACTTTTGCCCCCCCCCCCTCCTAATAGAACTTCTTACAGAAGATCTGACCAATAGATGCGCACTCTTCGCCTCCTTAGAGCAACCAGACGCATTCATCTATCATTCTAATACGCAAGGGTGACTATTAAAATGTTGGGAGAGCGATGATGATCAATGGGATAAGAGGTAGTATGGGTAGCCCGACAACCTTTCCGTTATTATCGTTCTGTTTTCATGGAGAAGCCTTTTATGTATGTACTTTCCATATGCACGTTCAAGAGCTGTGCAGAAAATACTTCTCACCGAAAATCTTCTGTCTAATCTCAAAGTCCTGGGTGTTTAAGAATGAGCGGCTAGTCGTGAGCGGTCATTAGTAAAACTGACGTAGGGTTGTGTTTAAAGCCACGTGCAGATGGTTCTCGGTATAATGACGGTTCATCGAGGTCGCCAGGGCGCCTTCAGAAGAATAGTGGAGAAATCAAAAGTGACCATACTTGTCGCATATCGTTCCTAGTAATCTGCCACCGCATTCGCCCTTTTGTTCGAGGTATACATAGATCGGAGCATCTAGGCAGACCAAGAAAACGGTCTTGCTCCCGCTCTACGCTGGATATTGGTCACTCCGTCGCAAAATTAAACGTCCGCACCCTGATAGTAGTAGTAGTAGCCAAGGAACCCCTGCAAAGGCTCTATAATGTCACCACCACTTTCCCCTCCAGCAAAAACCTCTTATATGAGAATCCTTGGCAGGAAGACTGACCAGTGCAAGTTACCAGGAAATTTTATTGGAATGTAAAAGAAGTGGACCTGTGTAAAATTATAGGCAGGATTGAGAGTTTTTTGCCCTCAAGGTTTTCATCATGCAGACTAGGTATAAATGGGTCTAAAACGCAAGGAAAAACACAATTTTCATCGTCTCATAAGACGCCCAGTGGCACCAAGCTTTCTACCTAAGTGCAAGCTCAAGCCTATGCTCCGCGCGGTCGGTCTTTCAAGCACGAAGATCGCGTCTCAACTAGGGCGGTCTCATAACTGCATCACTGAAAGATACGGAAGTCTGCAAAGAAAAAAAAACAATGGCTGGCCGTCCAAAAAAGTCATCCAGAAGGGATGAGACTCTCCTGGTTCTCTGGCTTGCAACAGTACGCAGCCTAAGCCGCAGTCCACATTTTGATCATGTACTTGTGAAGTGAGACTCCTGCTTGACGGCCCGCAATAAGGCTGCCAGGCTCGAGTTCGCTCCTGCGCACACGAGCATGGATTGAAAAAAAGGTGAGATACGCCTGCAGCCGGCTTGGCTTGCCAGAAAAATGAAATTTTTGAATTTTAGGCGGTATTTTCCGACGAAAAGAAGTGGAACCTTGACGTATTCAACGGGTATAGGCACTAGTAAGGACACTTAAGAATAGAAGAGCGATTCAGACTCGACTTTAAAACAATACTAAAACAAAATAAAATTAAACTTAATCTATCAATACTGCTGTGCCAAACGAGGTTAGGTGGATCAGTAGTCACCACTCGACTACTAACGGCAGCGGTAGCGACGTCGCTCCGCTTCAACGGTGGATCAGCGGGCCTCTGAAGACGACGAACAGGTCGAAACGTTAGGGCGCTCAATAAAACTGGTCCACCTAACCTCGTTTGGCACAGCAGTATTGATAGACTAAGGAAAAATGCCGAGGTTTTACGAAGAGAGAACTTGGAGATTAAACTTAATGTTTTAATACATTCTTTCCTTGAAAATGTAATAATAATTTTGTTATACCACCAAATTAGTTAAAACATTTTGCCTAATTAATTATGTGATTTTCCAAACCAAAAAAAAGTAATAGCACCTCACTCTTCACGGATGAGCAACCGGGGTGGTGGTATAACAAAAAAGGTTCGTCTGAAGAAAGGTCGCGAAACGAACCTAACTTTTAGTTACATTTATTCATATTATTCATTTAAAATTTAACTTTTATTTTGTTTGGTAATGGAAGTCCCTTAGTTTAGGATTCGTTTTCCTGAAACAGACCGGTTGCGCTGGAGTTCGTCTCGTGCAAGATGAGCAACAAGGACCACCAGAGATAGCTTAGAAATGTCCTGCTTAGGACTCTCATGAGGAAAGTTTATGAGGAAACGCTGACGACGATATATCCACTTCCTTTCCTCCACGGGTAAGAAAGGAGGGTGGAGACTTTAACATGAGAGGTAATGCCATATGCACATGCTTCTTCCTTGCAATGATAAGAAAGATTGATATAAACCCTTCCTAGAAATTCAACTTCCTGGATCACTCCTACGTAGGAGATTCAACACGATCGCTACTTCTGCTCGGTTTTCATCTGAAACGTTTACTTCGAAACTTTAGCAAATCCTCCGGCCAACACCATCCATACCAGCAAAGGTTCGTCTATGCCTCCTGATTTACGAAATCCTAACATGTTCCCCGTAAAATAAGCACTCGCTGACTCACCTTCCGATGAGCGCTTTCTTGACGGAGCTGAAAAGTCCCCCGGACTGCTCGGTGCTTTCTAGCAAAGGAGAGCCATAGAACTCGGCGCGTCCCTTCAAATTTGCGAACAGGCTGTCCAACAGTGACGATCGCGTTCGCTCCTGGAAACGAAGTGCCGTTTGGAGATGCTGGTGGTGAACTGTAGCTGCGCATGTGTGCGAAAATTCGCGTAACGCACTGCTAATTTGGCGAATTTCGCGCTTTTGTATGCCGCATTCTCGGCGTTGATCAGCTTGGTCAGCAGGAAATTTCTAAAGTCTTGGCCTTTCTTGAAGATGGACGGTGCCGGTAGAGTGGGTCCGAAGAAAGGGACGTCGTCACGGGCGGCAACAGAGACCTGAACGGAAGCTAGCATGTACTGGTTTCTACTCGAAAACACCGCTCCAAGAAGCGACCTACCCTGTAGCGGACTTTGTCGGTGAGCGCGTCGATCGGCTGCACGACGATGTAGGCGTGCAGGAAGTTGCTGGCGATCATGTCCGGAGCGAACGGCGTGTTCGCCTCCTGGAAGATGATGGCGACTATGTCGTTGCCGATGTGCCGTTTGCGCTGCAGCTGCTGCTGGTCGCCCAGCGTGTACGGTAGCATGGTGGACACATGGAACATGGCCTCGCGACCTCGAAACTCTGTGTACACCGCTTGAAGACCCGTCTGACCGTGAACGGTGTCGAGGCCGCCGCGATATCCCTGAAGAGGAGCTGACGCTTTAGGCTGCGGGAGGAAAGAACAAAGAACACGAAGCCTAGGCTGGGATGTGTCTCACCGAGAAGCCCTGCAACTCGACGGTGTCACCGAGGACATCCAGGAATTCCTGGAAAGCCGGGCTGCTGCGAGCGTTGCCGAAGAGCTCTTCCTCGCTAATCTGACCGGGCCTCTGGTAGATCACTCCGAATTTGTACGTGTTTGTCAGGACATGCTCGTCGTACCTGCAAATCACATCCATGGGGCAGGCTCAAGAGAATCTAGAATTTTTGCAGAATTCTCAACGACACAAGAACAACCTAATGGCTTATCACCACTTGCAATTTAACATTAGACAAACGATAAATTCTCTAGTTAACATAGTAATCCTCCTTACAACTATAATATTATACGTTTGTTATGTCAAAATATTGGTTCATTTAATCAAATCGAGGGCCTCCGTGACTTACTGGTATATCGCCGTGTCGAATAAAATTGAAATCTATTGGGAGCACATGCTGAAAATGCTAGATACTAAATACTGCTCAAAATGCTAGATACTAAATACTAATTAATGAATGTAAATCTACTACTTATTTAATAACAAAATACATCAACATGACAACACTAGCGTCACCTCCACTCATCGTTTGAAGTTCGAGCTCTGTCCAGCCCAGCTAACACCATATAAGTCTCGTTCAGAATTTTCCTATCAAAAGTTTTTCCTCTTTCCGTGGACGGCAAATGGTATGGTACGACTTGGGTCGGAAGACTCAAGAACTAACTTGTTAATTGCCCCCTCGAAAATTACTGCATACGACGAATACGCATTCAAATGTGCTCACACGACATTTCGCCGTAACCCAAAGAAACTGGTTCGACATTCATCTTTATAGTGCCATCCATTTTGTGCGCAGTAAAATTCCATTATTTGAAGCAAGTAGTGTCCGCTTTTCAAACAAGCTTCAGATCTGAATCAGCGCGGCACGCGGAATGATTAAAGAGCACGAATTTGCAACGCCCAGAAGAGGTGCCGGAGTCATTCAAACCACTCGGACGGAACGATGTCACTTTAAGCAAGTTAGTAGCTGGTATAACTAATTCACAAAAAATAAAATGAGCGGTTAATGCTTGCCTCTGTGGTTAAACGTGACGCCCACAAATATAATAGGATCCGACGGCTAGAAAAACCAGAAAGACCCTTATATTTTTCAGAAATAACTTCAAAAAAAACTGAAAACTAAGCAAATTATACAGAGGCAAACTTTAATTCGACTAAACGGGTAGTGTTCGAGGAGTTTTACGACATTTTCCTGTCCTATGTCCTAAAAAATCGTTTATAAGTAAGAAAACACTTGGGGCGTAAGAAAATATTTGTTTGTCGACACTAATTATTAGGGGCATACGGTAACAATGCTTGATATTAAATAGCAGTCTTAAGTAGCACGGTATTGCAGGTCACGGAAGCCTCCATTTCCAGTGCAATATTCGAGGTGTTCCCTGAAGGGCAGGCACCCGCAATGGCCATCGCTGGCTAGACAAGCAGGTCACTTGACGAAAACATCGCGTTCCCTACAAATCCGACGGCTCGGATGTTTTGAAAGGCAATCACTCACTGCACAATCAGTTCGGATCCGCCCGGAAACGCCACCGGTGTAAAGTGTTCGCTGGTGATTTCCTCGCAAAGCAGACGGGCCATGCGAGACGCCGATGGTCTGTCAGCGAGCGCTGAAAAGTGAGAGTAAGCGAGAGCAGCGGAATGCAGACTGGAAACATCTGGAGTGATGGGTTTCGCTCCTTCGATGGGCTCGAAAACGACCGGCTATGCGTATACGCTTTCCCTTTTCCGTAGCACTTCACGCTGGATGCAGCTAATTTTTGATGAATCCTCCTCGGCACACTACATATTGAGCCACTGTTCCGCAGCTGACCGCTTTTGTCCTGCTACGGAAGTGTCAACTGAGCTTAGGAGATTTTGGATAACACAAGGAGGTTGAAGATCTGTGTAGTGATCAGGAGACAGAGGGTCGTTAGCCCATGCGGTGTGCCAGGATTGCCTTCAGCCCAGTGCCTTCATCTCTGCAAGGATGACGGTTTGATTATGGGTCTAAGAGTTAGGATAACCCGACGCTCATAGCCGTTAACTGAACAATGCCCTTGTAGACCAACCCGCTCCAGCAGCAGTGATCCACCTCTTCTTCGACATCAGAACTTCTTGACGCTTTGCTCCGCAAATTGCAGCCATAGAATATTCTACACGAATTTTGCAACATCTACTGCGGAACTTCTCCAAATGGACAAATCAAAAGCATTCATGAATTCGCTGGAAACATACTCTCAAAGGTGCATTTTTTACTCGAAAATATTCTAGATAGCTTGAAAAGCCATCAATTTTCAATGGAAACTGAATAAGTTGGCATATATAAGCATCCTTAGAACAATCCCACTTTTCGACAACCACAAATCAGGAAAACTTCGTCCAGTTGTGATGGTAGGGAAGACTGCTAGGAGTGCTGATCACGAATTTGGCATTCGCTTTCGAAAGCTCGACCGGCTATGGTAGGTTACGGTATATAGGTATGGGTAAGGGTATAAGGCAGGACCACCGAAATTCGATGCCAAAAGAACTGCTCCAAAGATGAGTGCTGTGTTCGCGATTACCACCCCAAATAACCCCATAGGCGAGTTTTGGAATAGTTTTTTTCCCAGTAGGCTATAAAAAATGGAACAACGCCTCGTTTTACAAGACGTTGCAGCCTCAAAGAAAATGGAGTTTCACATTAGAAACGAACCCTCGGCACTGAAGAATGTTTCTCTCCAAAATGTCATTCTTAAAATGCTCCATGTACACTTAACCTCGTTTGATACAGAGCGAAAGCGTACGTTGAGGAATCGTGTCCGATTGCATCTAATGTTGAAGGAGAGGTCACGAAAAACCTTCAGCTCAGAGAAACAACGTCTCGAATCTCGCTGCTAAGAGCTCCACAGTACCTTACGTAGAAGGGTTACTGAACACAACCTATAACAACGAGGATGCGTAGGTAATTCTATTCTTCGGCTAACATAACAGAATGCTATGCGTGATACTGGAAAATAAAAGCACACGATCTACACCAACGAACTCTATGGATTCAACACCACGCCTTCAGAGAGGATTGACTAGTTAAGGTCCACAAGTGGTTCCTCCAGTCCAGGAAAGGTAGCACTACCAGGCTTACCGCTTGCAGAAATGATCTTGTGCACAGTGCCCTTCTTCGTGCGCAGCATGATTCTGAAGTGGTCCTGCGACGAAATCACCTCTGTTCTTACTGACAGTACCAGGGGGCCGACGATCGGGTCCATGGCCGAGAAATCGTGGTGTTCCTGAAGATCGAGCTCTCACCTAGGCAATAGCCATCCATGGATTGCTACAGCTGCACAAACTAACCCTTCCGTAGAAGTAGCGACGGTAGCAGTGGCTAGTTTCGTCTGTCTCTAACTTGAACCTGGCACAGCTATTTGAACTGACACCGACTATCTGAAAGGAAGAACTTCGACTGCGCCCTAACCGAAGAATATCGTTCATGGATTCGAACCTCTTGGTCCATATACATATTGTTCTGGCTGACTCCGTCCATCCAGAATCCATTCGTGGGTAGCACAATCTGTGGATACGGACCTGGTCTTTGAAGCATCTGAATTAAAGACTTTTCGAGAGGAGTTCAAAGCCTCAAGAAGGTTACTAAAGGTGAGCTAACCTCTCGCATCACATCTCTGGTCTGGAAGTTGTCCCGCTTTCGCTCTCCATTTGCGCCCTTAAGAAGAGCTGTCAGAAACACAATGCAATCTGTAGCGATGCTGTGCAAGCGCAAAGAGTTCTCTTAAATGGGCCACAGTGGCTTTTGTGGATCTTTTTAAGAGCCCTGCGCGCCACACTTCAACATCTTTTGGAGTATTTGTGCGTGGAAAACAGCCGATGCGCAAGTGTCGGTGACACCGGGACACTACGTCTTACCGGGATATCCTGCAGCGAGATGGCAGCGCAGGTGGACGAAATAAGAGTCGGCGGAGAGACGACGCTGCTCAATGACCGTTCCGCTCTTCTGCCAAAAAGATGGCCCAGAAGATCAAATGACATTTTGGAGTTAGAAGTTTTTCGAGGCGAAGACAAGGGTGGGAGCGACTCCGTCGAGCCCCGGAAGGGACCCGCTTCGGCCTTCCTGAAGTTCTCGAGCGCGTCGATGAGCTTACTCGCAGCCATCACTTTGAATTCGTTTTCTGACGTTATGACGAAGCTCGATGCGTGCAGCTTCGAAGGCGGCATCACGCCGGACACTGCATGGGCAACGCAATCCATGGACACCGCTCGATTTGGGGTCGAATGGTCGAACTCTCTGTACGGTTCGCGGATCGGAGCCAGCGATGGGGCATGGCGAGCATGACGTCGAGCAGTGGCAAGTTTCGAGGGCGAGTACTGCTTTTCCATGCCGATCAGCCCCCGTACATCACTGTCGCCTTCATCTTCGCTGCTGTCGATGAATCTCATCCGACGACGAACGGCGGTGGAGACGTCTGCAGAAGGCAGAGCTGTAGCATTTGACCGCGAGGGCAAAGGTAACGACATTGGCGAATGAACGATGACGGTCAGAAGCTGCGAATAGGAGAGGGAATCGATATAGGACGACCGTTTTGATGTGGACGCTCACGATGTGGACAACCATGCACAGAACTAACACGAAGCAAAGGTGTACAAACACGGCCAGCGGATCGGAAAATAGCGGGCGAAGCGCTGAGGGGCGGTCTGTGCATGGGAGCGGGACGAGGTGAGAGGACGAGCAGCAGGACTGCTGCCGTGCACGGCTTGGAAGAGCCAGCAGGCTTCCGGAACTCCTCGCAAGGGACTGCGAGAGGAGGCAGCGGGCTGGCTCTCGATACGTGTATTCAATAACGGTATATGCTCACGCCATCGGCCGACCCGTTTTTAAATAAACACCCCAAAAATAGCACAGCCCCATTCATAGTTCTTTGCGGGGAGTTTCTTCACTAGCTGGAAACCGATCAACCACAATACCTGATTCATAGTCGGCAGTATCGTTTTTATAAGGACGGATATTGGGCTTAGGCCGATGAGGAAGGACCCAGAAGAAAGGAGAAGCCACTCAGTCTCCGATCAGAAGCGATAAGGCGTATTACAATTTCATGAACCTAGGTTCATGTGCTTTCAGGAGCTCTCATTTTCGGATTCTTAGACCAACTATGGTGCCTGTCTGCTATAGAGATTGACCGGTTGACTTCTATCAAAGGAACAAACGAATAAATCGATCTTTTGAGTTTTCAACCAATCGAGCTGACGAGGAAATTTCTTCGCGAATATATCGAGCAATCGATTTTTCAAAAACGAACTCAGATTGCGACTTATAGCAAGCTTTGCTATGATAGGCAAGATTTCAAACAATATCCATTAACATAGCACCGTCCGGATAGTACATACAACGAAACAACATATAACATCGACTCGATATATATAATATGTATAATGAATCGAATCGACGTTTGAATCAGGACTTGTAATGTTTTCGATCTATCAGATGAGCGATCGATCGAAACCGCTGGAGAACGTTCAAATTCAACTCCAGACTAGTGAAGATACACAGTCACTTCACTTCATCCTTCCCCGGTAATTCTGTCGTCTGCCAGATGTGTTTAGTCATCACCTTAAGTAGCCGAACTAACAGTTATTCCAACACAATTGCTTTTTGGTGAAGAACGTCCCGAGAAAATCCTTGTTGTTTGAATGATCATAAAAATTGTGCCTTTTTCCCGTGAAGTCCCTTGGTTTGCTTCAAAGACTAGGGATTGGAAGACTCTATCGAGAATTTAGCGTTACGTGCCGCGACGGTGGCGTGCAGACGTTGCCCTCGTTCCCTACTTTAATCAACGACTTTATTTTATTAGCGATCAATTTTACAGCAGAATTTTAAGCGAGGACTTTTGCCAGTGTTACAAAAGTTGTATCCAAAAATTTTCCAGTCATACTGCTTCCAGATCAAGAATGTGGGTTGAAACAATCTCGAAAATGTTGCGAGAATAGGAAGCCACGGATTTCTCCAGACAATCGTCCGTATATCCATCGTCAATCGTAGCCACATTACTGAGAATACAACATAGGATCAAAGATGCATTTGATGGCGAACACAAAAATAATCCACGTGCCGTCGCACATTTCATCACGCTGCAATTTCCTCATTATTTTTTACACTGACCCTACACAGAAAGTAATTTCTTGGGAAAATAATCCTGTTGCTAAATCTTTAAGTTTACCTCGAAATGATATTCGCAACTCAATCAACATTGCTGCTCAAAATAGAAGTTCAGCAAAGCTAAGCTCAGAAATCGTGCGTGCTTATAGTGCGAAATTGCAAGACTTTGTAAGCTACTAAATCAGGAACAGTCTAATACTATCAACATTCTTATTTCTTATTTTCCACAATGTCTGTTGACTCGAACAGCAAAAGCCGAGGGATACCGAAGCGAATGAGAGAAAGGTCTTCTTCAGCAACCTTCAGCAAGCATAGCGAAATTTTGGTTCATTAAGGTTTTCTCCAGCATCACTTGAGGGTGTCAGACCCACTGATTAAATGCCAAGCGAGCAAGGATGGATGCGCAGGAATTCGTCGACCCGTTCGTTCTGATACCAAACACCGTACCGCGGAAACGTCCTAAGCGTAACTTTTGGTCTTGAAGAGGAGCACAGCATTAACGGAAGCAAAGTAAGCTAAACGAGCGTAGAAACGAGCACAGCTCTGTGTTACGTGAACTTGAAGCGCCAGAAAGCCGGAGGGATGTAAGTGACACCGTCAGGCTGGCGATAAGAGATCGACACGGTGTTGGAAGGATACGTGCCGAATAGCGTGGAATACCGACGAGCGCTAATTACAGATGCAATCGCCAGTGAAGAAGAGCACTCGGAAGGCAGCCGCGTCTCCGTCGGCTCACGCAGAGTCACCGGGAAGGTGCGAACCCTCGGGAGGAGCACTCTGCTCTTGTTGACGGAAAGCAGCGAGTAATTTTATTGACAGAACTCGCATTCCATTATAGGGGCAGCAGCGGCAGCAGTGTTTCAAACTGTCAGTTCCAGCGGCAGCAGCAGCTGCTGCTTCCACACAATTTCGTGCCAGAACGGCCTCGCGAGACGGCAGTGGAACGTGAACGCCGGCGAGAAATTCCTCGACGCTTCTTGGTACGATGAAGCTGGTTGGTTCTCACCATCAGCTTTCGTGAATAATTCAACGAACCGAGGAGAAAAAGCGGCAAAATTGCATAACCAAAGGGAAAGAGAAGCAATACTGGATCAAAGACGTACACGGATGCTCAACGCTCTACTCAATGCTTCAGGATGAGAATGGGCATTGGTGAAGCCAGGTGAGAAGCAGACAGAGTGAATGAATGAGGAACAGACTTGGATGTCCGACTTCTACTAGTATGTAAGGAAAATTCTATCAGTTTTGGCGCGTTGATGTTGCAAAAGCGCACTAAGCATTAGGGTCGCATTACCCGTTCAATCGATGAATGTTTCGGAATTTCAGAAAGCATGAGTTTCCATCCCTTCACGTGCTCTTCCGATGTTTTCTTAAAACCTCCGATTTACTGAAGCATCTTTACACCACCGGTAGTGAAAAATAAAGATAAGGGTAAATGTTGGCACTAACCAATACATCCCCAGTGTACGCCACGCTTTGCCCACCTGATGACGGTTCACGCACGCATTCGTGAACCGTCATCAGGTGGCTGGACGTTGATGACTCCACTGACTCTGAAACATGCTGACTGCTTCAGGAACGCAGGCGATCAGGGTCAGACAAGGAATTCTAAGGCTGAAAACCAGACTGACGTACGAATACCGTGCTTTTCAGGGTATAGGTAGCTAAGGTTGTGTAGCCCACTAGCAGGAATTGTTTACTAACAATTAGTTACCAGTTCACTGTACCGTTTCTCCGAAACAGACCACTAGAAAACTCTGCCCAAACTTCTAACTCGGACCTCTAATCTTGCATTCCGGGCTGTTGAGCCAACTTGGCAGCCACAGTGGATTTTCTAGCGACTATCACACAGATGGGCGCGCGTGTAGCGCAGTCGGAGGAGTTGCCTGCTGTCGCGTGCACCCGAGACCAGGTTCGTCGCTCGGATTTCCCGCGCAGGCCAACTAAGCCCTCCAGCCCCATGGGATCGGTGAATTGATACCAGACTTGTCTGGGAAGGATGAAGCGCTCACTTGTTCATCGGCTGGCCATGCAAGTCATTGTATGGCCAAATACGCATTGAAAGTCGCCTCGTCGACGTCCCGTGAAGTAGAATGCGTGGCGCATTCCAAAAGGTATTGAGTAACGCGCTATTACACAGATACTTCAGATACTTTCTCCCCAACCAGATTGCCGCTTGTGCTTTCGTCTGGACGCACTGTGCCTACGCAGCACATCAGTGAAGCCCTCTGCGCATCTAGCATGCACAATGACTTGTGATGGACAGGCGAGAAAAGAGCTGCTTCATCCTTCGCAATCAAATATGGCGTCAATCCACCAACCCCGCAAATATAAGAATGCATATAGGGTTGAGGCCATCCAAGCGTAGCATCAGGTTGGGGTGTACAGATATGAGCCAAAACCACGCTTGAAGTCACATATTTTCAGTTGATACCTTGAACTCTCCACAAATCTAATGCGCAGTGGAAGAAGAAAGGTAAAAAAGACAGAGAACGTGCCAAACGTGAAGAAGAGACGTGAGAGTTTGGTCGGAAGAGTTTTCCTTTTCAGAAGGCAAAGATTCTTTCCGGGACCAAAGGAAAGGAGGACGCACGGCTCAGGGCGCAGTCAACAATAATATCAAGCAGGTGAATGAGCCTCTTGAGCCATAATCGTTATTGTACGGAGAACAGCCGTCCAAGGACAAAGGGCTGAATGGCGCTGAGTTCGCGGGGATGCCTGGTGCACAACAAGCGCTCCGAGTCAGAAGGTGAATCGTGCTGACATCTACATCTGTCCGTCGCCAACACGAAATCGAGTGCGGCCCAGAGAAGGCGCCAGCAGAGAAAAACTCGCGACGAACTTTACAGCCAGATGAACTGCGACGACAACGCCTACGGCTGCGGGTTTGGGAGATGTGAGTCCGCCGCGGCGTCGTTCGCATAGGAGGGACGAAGTCCATTATCACGTAGGGCTTTCCGTCAGGACGATGAATGAGGGTAATATTCTGTCGCGTCGAATTAGACCGCTGGGACCCCGCCGTTCATTGACGGCGGGGTGGCGCGGGCTAATGACCAGTGTCTCGCGCGGGTGCACCACCGGAGGGGCACCGCCGATGGCCGGCACTCGTAATTAAGACCTCGTCAACAAGCACAACAGCCAAACAATCTTCCAGTCAAGCAAGGCGACACATCGTCACTCGGAAGGATGCAATGGCTGAGGAACAACATCGCGGCGTCATCTGCATAGGGTGCACTTCGTCCGGAAGGAAGGCCATACCGAGAGCACAGGGTTGTCTTCACGCGCATGCTAGAACTAGAGCACCCAGAGACTGTTCGCCCAGAATCCATATCGGCAAAACTCGACAGCACAGTAAGGCACGGCTACCAACCAAATCATATCATACAAGGTCTATATTTTAGCATTTTCCCTGAATTCCTCTCTATCCTCCCTCCTGGTCCCCTTAACAGCGTAAGGAGGCCAAAGGAGAAAGGCTGACGAATAGTTTATACCGCAGCAGTTGTAACCGGAACTTGAACTTCCGAAGAAAACTTCGATTTTGGATACAGGTCCCAGGACTCACGAAAAAGGATGTCGTGCGACGTCCACCAAGCCTTTTTTGGATTCGTCACACTTGGCACTTTTGAGTAGCAATCCAATATGAAATTGTGGCATAAAGTTAGTAACCTATTAGACAGTCCTATCAATAAGTCAGCGTAGTGTTTCTACCACGGAACCATCCATAGGATTAAAAATAATGGGACCCCTTTAAGCATACATAAGTCCGGTATCAACCACTCGGAAGCGAAGGGAGCTTTGGCCTCTTGTGCAAGCAGAGCATGTGATCAGCGACTTCTGCCGGCGGCGCTACAGTAGCGAGGTTGCGATGAACGACATTGAAAGCTTCATCGTAGTACTACGGTATGAGATTCAAAATAACGGTCTCCTTTAAACAAGTCTTTTGCGGGGTGACCACGAGCTCTGTTTCTGCGCTACATTCTGGATGTGAGCATGTGGCAGCATAGTCGAAGGAAGCAACGGCTGTCGTCTGCACCCCGAATCAGGTTCGTGATCCGGATTTACCGCTCAGGCCAACCAAACCTTCCATCCCTCTGGGCTCGGTGAATTGGGTCCACACTTCTGAAAACGACAAAACGTCGTTTATCCTCTATTCTGGAGGTTGGGTACCGGAGGTGGACGAGGCACCGGCTCTCGAATGCTCCCCGAGTCGAGGCCCTTGCCTCAGGTCATGCGCATGCCAACTAAGCCGCATTCCGTCCATCATGCGTCTGCAGATTTGTACCAGACGTGCCTGGGAAAGACACAACACCGACCTGTCCATCGGTTGGCCACCGCAATTCATTGTATAGGACAAATACACGCTAGCGTTGCCACCAGGATAGACCTATGTAGAACTCGTAGCGCGTCGCAAACCAGGATTGAATAACGCCGACGTCTATGTATCATCATATTTTAGAATATGTGAGGAACACTGGCTATAGCAGGATACCAAAAGTGCCTTCCAATAGTTCATTAGCTTTAGCATACATTACGAACATCAAGTAACTACAAGTCCTTCCTAGCTCCATTATTTGACAGAACAATGCAAACGTACACCCTCCATTGGCGAATGTTGTTCAATTGGATTTAAGAGTCGAAGACGGCGGAAATCTGACCTGATATATATATATATATATATAATATATATAATATATATAATATATATATATATAAGCAGTCCACATAGAAGCAAATATTGGTATATACTACTTCATTTCCACTTTATGGAAATCAGAATGTGATAACACCGACTTTACCAGTTATCCTTTATCGTGGACGCTTTCTGAATGCGTACTTGATCTGTACATGCAGTATACATTGGAGCCGACGCCAAATCGGGTAAACCAGATCAGTCACTTTTTCAAACCCCAGATAAGTGCATTATACGGTCAACGACGTTTTTGAAATGCCAGGGTCTCAAGATGATCCATACAAGGACGGTTTTATCAAACCGGATTTTCGGATGATTCATGTAACTGATTTTGATCAGAAATCTAATATCCCATCCAAATTCGAGTATCCGTCAGATCCCAGAAGAAGTCAGTTAATTTGACCGTCCTAAAGTTCGTCGTAGTGAAAACCACCCTTGACCTAATCATCCCAAAATTCAGGTTTTTCAAAAATCCCTCGATCACTCACACGGTCCATTCATTAAGGGCTTAAAAATGACTGATGCGAAATAACCGAACTGGCGTCGATTCAACGTATACTATGCACGCCTTCCATTGGGGAAGCTAAGGCTTCGTCTAGCCTGGCAGCAGCGCGGTGACCCTGGGTACACTGAAGTAAAAATGATGCCCTACGTGGAATCGGAGCTCCGTACCGCCCCGTAGTTAGAACGAGAACTACCTCCTATACCGACTGCGCACGCGGCGAACGGTGTAAAAAAGTGGTTCGTGATCGGTGAAGGTGAAGTGGTGAAATACGCCAGAAAGGCAAGCAGATGTGAGGCTCTGCAGCTAACAGTCAATAAGACTTGGAGTGCTACCCCCACAGCGACTTGCTTGTCGAGAAACAAAGGCTACAAATCCCAGAGACACATTAGCAGAAATACGAGACCTACACGAGCTCGACATGGACGCCTGCCACAACATGATGAGTCCGCGCTTTTCGACGACAAGCGAGTCAGGGAGGGAGAAGGAGGAGTACGCACTCGCATGATCAGCTCAACGATCCGCTTCCGAAATTTAAGTACCTAAGCCGCTCGCGGAAAATGATGGCATTCATGTCACGTTGTCTTCGGCGTGAGGCCCTTTTTCGAACAATTTAACACATAGGGTACTTCGCAGGAGAGGAAAGACTGGCCGAGTTGTTCGTCACAGATCATTGAGTGAAGTCTTCACGCTCTTAGGAAGATAGTCGACAGCACACGGGAAAGCGATAGAACCAAACGACTTCTTGAGGAGCTAATGAAAATTGCAAGAAGATCCCACTTGTCGCATCCTCTCTCGAAGTGGTCGTTGCACTTCAGCGTGGAAAGCGGCAAGTCTAGAGTCGGACAAAGGACGGAGTCGTGATGAAGATGTATCACTTTGAAAAGTACACCTTGTCGTACAGAGCAGTCGAACAATACGTACGAGGTGCCGTAAATCTGCGGACAAGTTCTAATAAAAAATGATTTGTTACACTGCGAGGGCTCGTGGGCGCCAGAAAGGAGAGCGGTTTCGAATATTCCAAGGCTTCCGGTATTTAGTTGGATTTTCATCTAAAAATGGTGAAGAACGGCATTTGTCAAACACTCTATGGAGTGAGCAAGGCATTACTTCTAAGGACTTTGGCGATTCTATATTGAATGCATACTCAACCCATACGACTTCCGGCAGCCAACAGATAAGAAAGTCGCTGTTTTAATCTTCCTAGGGAGATCAGTAGCCAAGATTCAACCACAGAGAAAAGCAGAAAAGGGCGGAATCCGAACTCTAAGTAGACAAGGAGCAGGCGAGGACCCACACCTCCTCGGACTGCGTTACAGATCTCTTCATAACGGACAAATGAACTTCTTTGTTGAAGGAAAACTATACGCGTTACCGATATTAGTTCCATATACCGTATTTACCGGACTAGCAGACTCATCACTTTCCCAAAATCCTTATCACAGAAAAAAGAATTGTTTTGAGTGAAAGCAGATTTCCCTGCTCTTCACGTTACTACCCATCTCATGGTCGGAACTGGTTTGTCCCCATCACTTTTTCGCGACAGCAGAGACAGTGCAGCAAAGAAAAACTGGCAGCCCTTCAGGGGAGAAGGTCGGGAGTCGGAATCGGTAGACGCGAAGCGACGGCTGGCACAGCGGGGATGGGAGCGAGGCCTGTAGTGGGTCGCTCTCGTTCGGGCTTTTCGCGGAAACGGGCCCAGGTTGGTCAGAGTGCTGTAAAGGCTGTTAAAGGCACGGATCGATGAGCGGAGTCGAGCACGGATTAGTGACGGCTGACGGTAGAGCGGTAGTGCAATTACCAATTCAGTAACCGGAACGTAGCTGTCGGGCTGGCGCACTGCCCACGCCGGCGCACGCTCCTCGCTCGTCACCGGGCGCCGGCCTGTTGCTGACCAACCTGGCAGGTTGCTCGGCCGGCAGAGGGAGGCCGATCGTGAGGCCTCTAACGAGCTCCCGCTTGAAGACGAGCACGACACGGTCACGACAGCGACTGCAGCGGCAGACGTCATCGCCGGCTAACGAGGTAATCCGAGCCGGGCCGTCGAAACACGAGCAAGCGAAGACGATTGAGGGAACTGGGTCAAGCGAGGCAATTAGGTGGCACTCCTACCGCGCGATTCGAGTCAGGCGAGTATACCTTGACTCATTGATGAGGAATGGCCTGGCGCGGCGTCCCGACAGGTCTCCAGGAGGGGCGCAGAAGGGCAGTACGAGGTCGACCAGGTACTGCCGAACGTCTTGGGCACACTTCCCTTACAAACCAGCTGCATAGCCGGCGCAGTGCGTACGCATCAGTGCGAAACGACGGCGCCTCTGCCGCTCAATCAGTCACCGTTGCCAAACAACCCGCGGAAAACACACAGCACCGCATCGCTCATCCGCGGTCATCGTCGAGAAGCTGTCCTGCTGCTAATTGGATTGCAAGGTGCTGAACGAGTCAAAGGCAGTGCCGGTCACTTCCGCGTTTTCTCGTTGTAACTAGTCGGGGTGCCCAAGGGCCTAACACTTTTTAAACGGTCACAAAAATACCTCCCCTGAAGGTATGTATACCAACGTTCGTATATTTTTTGAAGAGAAGAGCAATAAATATTGAAAATCGTGTGCTATGCTAGCTGTTAAGCTCGCATCTTGGACTTTGCTAAAGTGTCGCAATGTTGTTGTTTTTTTGGTGGGTTCTGCAAGTGTCACTTAGACGTTTTGCAAATGAACTAGATTGTGGCATTCCGGCCTTGCCAAACAATGATCTTTGACATCATATCCAAAACTGCAAAGAATAAATTATCTGAGGTAAGCACAAAAATTAGGTACTCGCGTTATTTCAAGAAAAAATCTAGAAATAAAGCGGGTACCTAATTTTAGGCTTAGATCCGCATCCCGTCCAAAACGACATCCAACAAGTTTTATGCGACAGGAAGCAAAGGATTACGCCCAATACAAAAAATCTCTCCCCATCATAAGTCACGTTCTGGTAACGAAGATACGACAATAGGAGCGAAAGTACACGTGATAGAGAAAACCCATACAATTCGTATAAATGTTCTACCCTAAAGCGATTTATGATCGTCTACTGATCCTCGTTCTCAGACAATTTGAGCTAGGAAAACTCCTTCTTGATCGAAAAATAACATGTCTTCTTTGTTCTATGCTCATTTCAGGATCAGTCTTATAGGTCATCTGAGGCAAATAAAATTGTTGTTGAAAGTGAAGGTTTGTAGAAGCAGGTCGTAAGACTACTTTTCTATTGCAAAACTTCAGATATACTTCATTTAGACTATCAGTCATGTAGATATCGCGAAATGAGAGTTTTATGACCATTCAAAGTGACAACGCTTTTTGGACACCTCGTATTCCTATTGGATTCGATGTACTGCAATATAGTGGACCCCAGAAGCACTACTCATTCTATTCCCCACGTCAGATTAGAGTAACATTTTAGGTTCGAGACTGGTTTGGCTGCACTCCAACTCGAGCAAAAGGAGAAGCTCTGGCGAGAGAGCAGCGGTCTGTTAAATGGACGCTGCGTCTTTGGTTGAAGAAGCCTGATAGCCCAAACCTTACTGTCTCGAACAGGATTCAAGCGGAGACGAGGATTTTCCCATGGAAGGATGTTCTCAAGGAAGCCATCAAAGGGTGTTAACAACGTGATCAAGTGCTTCCAGCCTGATGTGAAACCATCAATAGTTCACTCGAAAGCATCAGACGACTGAAGATGACAGAAAAAGGGTTCCCCCGAGTCTCGTTTAAGCCCGGTTCCATTTAATGCTCTTCATACAGCTTTTCAGCCAGCTCTGACAGTATCGCAGGGGAGATTTCAATGATGCCGGAATTAACCTAGAAAGAACAATTCTTTTGAAGCTTTTGTGGAATCGACTTTACTCTGACATCGCTGCACACGACTGCGTCGTCTGAATTCTTCAGCCTCCTCCTTTTAGGGGGTCAGCTTTGCTTGGTTCGGCACATTGAAAGCCTATTGGGCACGTGGTGCTAAGTAGAGGCGGTGGTGGGCATGCTCCCTGGCTGCTTAACTTCACTCTTTTACGGATAAGGCGACAGTTCTTTGCCTCCAAAAAGAGTAAAGCTGCCGATCTTTTTGACGTGCATAAACTGTACCCTAAAAAGCTATATATACCCTTTTCAATTCCGTGAAGCCCATTCTTCTTTGGCACCGGATGCACAACACAGAAGCGATACATAACGAGCATGTTGCGCGCTGATCACGGTGATCACGTCATCGTCATGTACTTTTGAGCGAATTCTGTCGAAAACATAATGAATCAAACAGCGGTGAGGTGCCCAAACACGCTGTAGAGGAGGCATTAAATTTCGTCCGG
Organism: Heligmosomoides polygyrus bakeri; assembly: GCA_947359475.1. Classification (NCBI taxonomy): domain Eukaryota; kingdom Metazoa; phylum Nematoda; class Chromadorea; order Rhabditida; family Heligmosomidae; genus Heligmosomoides; species Heligmosomoides polygyrus. The sequence continues at coordinate 75,210,213 of OX375866.1, forward strand.
ATAGAAAAGGAAGTGAACATGCGAGCAGAGCGTGCAAGGGAAAGCGCGTGAGAAGAGGAACCGGCGACGTGGTGGAGGAATGCAGTCGAGTGAGGTAGGCATTAGCAGCGAAAGGCGCTAATTAGAATGCGATCCAAGGTCTACGACAGTTCGACGACGACGTCCGCGCGAGTGAACGAGGAACGAACCTCCTCGATTCGGCCTGCCCTGATGAGACGGCATCGCGCTAACCGATCGCTGGTCGAAGTTGCCTCCCATTTTCAGCAACGAGAAACTCCACCCGATCGAGTTGGGAGGGTAAAGCAACTCAAGGCAAAACATTCATTCTTGCAAAAGGGTTTTCATTCTTCCTCGCACGTCTTCCAGGAGATGGTGCTCGTGGCGCACTGCACAAATTGTAGCACAAGGAGCCGTATGCGGAAGCTTACTGATGGACGGCAGGGGGCAGAATTTTATCTACTATCTGCTTGGACTCTTCATGCCAAGGGTTTCCCTTTCAGAATTCGCAAGACAGGAAACTCTTCCCTCAGCCATGGTCATGCTAAAGTGCTACAGTTGCTTTCACAGACTAGGCGTGGAGCGAAAGAAGCGCGAACTTAAGCGCGCATTGCGAATGGAGGCTCTTGGTTCGGGTCCCGCCAAGGCCAGCCTTTCATCTCCGGAATGGTGGATTGGTAGGTACCAGTCGTGTCTGGAAAGTATGAAGCACTAATGCGTTCATCGGCTGGCAACCATAGGTCACCACTGCATGGCCAAATACGTACATATCTAAATCTCTTCCATGACATCACGCAGAAGTAGAATATGTACTGCACGCGACCTTTGCCTCTTAACACTCAATTTTTAATTCGAGTGATTCTAAAGATCTAAGAAGCTCATAAGTCCCTAACGCTTAGGAGTAGGAGCTCTCATGATAAAAGAGCAAAGGTTTGGAAAACGAGACACAAACAGTGTGGATCATCTCACATCAGGCACAAATGGCCACGAGGCACGTGAGCATGAGTTCACCATCAGTTCTGAAGGCGTTCAAACTGGGACAGAAGAAGCAGAACAAGACCCTCGGAACTCCTCGTGGAACGGGGCCAGCACGACGCGTCGGGGGCGAAGGTCTGATGGGCGCGCAAACCCCTGCACGTTACAATGTCGGCCGTGCGGAACCCGTCATAAGCAGCGACGAGGTACTCCCGAGAAGACAGAGGGCATGCGTGCGGGGGAGGTGGAACGAGGATGCCGCAAGCGCGCGACAGCCCGACAGCGCCGACCGCGATCCGACGCAACGGCTCGTCGTCGCCGTCATCTGATCCGAGCGCTCCGCTTAGTGCGCGGCGGATTCCGTTTCCACTGATGCCACGGGGCGACGCGTCCGCCCGCTGATCCCACGACGCAGGGCTCGCGGGTCAGTGACTCGGCGAGTAATTCGAGAACGGAGCCACTCGATCGAAGACCGGCCGACCACACTTTTGCAGCCGGCTGTCGCTGATGGAGTTGACTCCCTGCTCAGAACTCGCAGTAGTTGTAACGAACGTGGTAGCCGCGTGGGTTTGTGGCATCATTTTGCAAGCACTGCACATTCAACGTCTGCATAGAGTCAAGATGCCCGAATTTTTTCTAGATGTAAATTCCTCTTTGTGGATCTGCATCCTTTGCATACAGATTACCTCTAGATACTCGGATGGCCTGGGCGGGAAACCCGAACCAAGAACCTGAATTCGAGGCGTCCTCCTCCCGCGTTCGCGCCTCCTCCGACTGCACTGCTACACGACTCTAGCGTGAGAACATATAATAATTGTTGCGAAGAACTTTCATTTCGAATGGTAAGAACTACACTCAGAGCAACGTGGTGAAGCTGGCACGTCATAGCGCAGTTAGAAGAGGCGCTCATCGTATCGAAGTTCTCGGTTCAGGTCCCGCATGACAAGCGAACCTTCTACCCTTGGTACCCTTGGTTCGGGGTCGATGAATTGCCGGCAACCGCAACTCATTAGTACATATAGGCTAAATAAGGATAAAAGAATAAAGGACGGCGTTACTCAACCCTTTTAGGATGTGCCAAGCATTCTACTTCTGAGGGATCTCATGGAGGCGACTTGAATGCGAGTTTGACCATATAATGACTTGCGGTGGGCAGCCGATGAACAAGTCGGTGCTGTACTTCCCATACTTCTGGGAAGGATAGTCTAAATGCACTTCCAAATAGCCTCCACCAGGTAGAATGGCTAGCGCACCCCAAACGCGGACACCTCGCCAGCGGGAGATATGTAGGTCCCGCCGAAGATATCCTGAGTATTTGTACCTTATGGCAGTGGTGTATCGGATAACATCATATCCGAAAAGCAAAGGTGTCAGTTGTCAGTTCCAGCCTCTTCTAGTGCCAAGACTTCCATAAAATATATCTCGGTGTGCTGAAAGGCAAGAACGATGCAGTTTACAGTTCACTGATCCCTGCACGAGAGCGTTGCGGCAAGATATTGTCGAAACTAATCACTGCAGTATATAGCGATTTCATGAAAGTGAGGCTAAGAAGGCTTTCGTGGGAGATGGGAGACTCTCCTGAAGTCTAAGTCGGCTGTAGAAGTAGTAGCATCGGCAAAGTTAGAATCCTTAAAAGGGCGCTGTTCAAGTGAACGGTGGTGCCATCAGGTGCAACTACTGCAACTATCCACGCGACAGCTTCAGGGGTTCCTCGCTGTCCCACAGTTTCAGGAGAATATCATCGTTCGCCGGTTGAAGCTCAAGCTCTACATTCCAGCATGGGAAAGCTTGTGCCGTCTGTGCGATCTAGCAGAATGCACATCGATGCGAGAACTGATGGATCGTCATAATGCGCGGGGAGAGACGGACAAAGGCAACATAGGATCGGTTCCTGACGGGCACAAAGCGCTCGAATGCCAACAATGAACAGAATCACTATGGCGACAGCAAAGGAAATTAGATGGCCGGAGGGATTGAATGCACTAGAAGGACGACATAAATCAGCGAAATACTTTGGAAAGCATGGGCGGGAAGGAAAGACCACACGCTTTGGGAATAAATAATGAAACTACCACCATCTATTAATGCCTTCGGCAGTTGGCGGTAGCAGGTGAAGCGAGGAAGCAATGCTTAAGGGCAATTTTTAAGGACGAGTAGAAGGATTACGCATTTTAGAACAACAGAGTACATAACATATTATGAATAACTTCGTAGGCGTGCAGAAGAAATAGACCTACTGATTCTCTTAAGGTTAACTCCCGCCGGAGTAAAGAAAAAGCAAAGTCTGTAAAACCAAGCTTACATGAATGTCGGGCATCTCGCAGCGCTGCTCGTCGAGTCGCTGGCTCTGCATCTTCTCGAGAAGCGTCAAGAAGTCGTTGCTCTGGAATCGTCGCATTTGGTTGAGTGATGCGACTTGTTTACAAGTTCAAGACCATGAAAAGCAAAAGGCAATAGGAGTGGTGAGATTGATGAGGATCTATCAGAAACGGTGGATATAATAAGACTTCATGTCAAACTGTTCTGTTGGGGGCCATGTAGGGAGGAGTGGAACAAAACTAGAGGAATTAATTCGTACGGCTGTATACCATAGAGCTCGGAGGCTGTTTTCAGTGCAAAATTTTGAACAATTCGAGCACGCCAAAAGCAACAATATTTTCGCATTTCCTAACGAGTATTATAATATTTCGAGCAGTTTGAGGGAAACTGTCGCGAGGATGCGTTCAAAAAGAAGAAAAAGGAGAAGCAGAATGTTCTCTCAGTCTTGCATTATATGGCCCAGACAATATATTCATTTTCTTTGGAATAGGTAGAAAGGTATTTGAATTCCAGATCTGGTTTGACTTTCGAGGAAATCTGTTTAGAAAGAGGCCCTGTAACTAGATTTCTTGAAAGGGATCCGAACAAGGGAGCTCGATTCGGTGTGCGTTCATCAGTCGATACCTCCTCCGACTGCACTACCTCGTGGTCGACCTCTTTTATACAACGCATCTAGAATGGCTGGCTCTCGTGCAAGCCCAGAAGTTCGGGGATGCTGTGCAGAGGGGCCATGAGAAGAACGCATGTTTGTCCTCTGAATTCTACGATGCTCATTTCTGCTTTGGTCAAACTTTTCGCAGTCAGTGAACTCTTCCCACTGACTGATGCGACGCTCCTCGGTATACGATGACGGCCTACTGAAGTGCACTGGTTCGCCTCAGGTGAAAGGCGACACTACTGGTGCCTTCTAGAGTAAGCGGACGACTATCGGTCGTTACCGCACAGAAGTGGTGCAAGTATCGCTGAATAATTACCCAATAGACCTACGAACCTTCTTTCAACAAAGGCATCGAGTCCGGAACATAGAAAAGACTGTAAGGATTCTCATTGAACTGCAACACGTACAACCTCCAAATGGTACTCCTAAATGGAGGATCAGCAGGAACAACCAACCGAATTCAAGGGTCGCCATCACGCTCCCTAAGCGAATGCTGTACCGCTCGGGAAAACGAACGTCACAACGATGAAGTAGAAAAGAGAAACAGTTGCGATTGGAAGGTTATTACGAGGAAATGGCAAAGTGGTCGACCACGAGGTAGCGCAGTCGGAGGAGGTATCGACCGATGCACGCACACCGAATCGAGCTCCTCGGTTCGGATCCCATTCAAGAGTTGCATCCCTGCGGGGTCGATGAATTGATACCAGAGTTTCTTGGAGGCATGTCGGACCAGCTTGCCAATCAGCTTGCTGCCGCAGTCATTAAGTACGCCACATTCAGAATAATCCCAAGACTGCGTGGCACTCCTAGATAGGGGCTGATTTACGTCTCGAATTATATTTTGCGAAGAATGAAAAGTCTTCTTGCATCGCTACGGAGGTACAAACTCCTAGGCGCGTTCTTGTTGAAATCACCACTTTGGTAATCCAATTAAGATTTTTCAAGCGCATGAGGCCGGGATTATATCGCTTATTTTTGATTGCAATGCAGCTCTAGCTCCACCGCTCGGTATAAATTTCTCACGCAAGTTCGGAAAGGAATTCACTGTGCGATAAGGGCCGAGCGCATCAAATCACTTTCCCGTCTTTTTTCTTCTTTTCATTTTTGATAATATGTGTCACTTAGAGCCTTATTAAAGAAGCCGTGATCCTAGCCATTTACGAGATTACATACTGAAGTACATATCACGATAAATCGTGGTACTTCACATCAATATCAGACGAGGAGGTGGTGAAATCTTCCGCAATCGTCCTTCTTGAGCAGATATGTTGTGGCTGGGTTTCCTCAAAAAGTTGGGATATGGTAGGACGGCGCTCATATGTAGTCAGTAACTTGAGCGTTGTTTTGTTTTAAAGCAAGCTCATATGGCAGGAAAAATCAACATCTTCCGCCTAATCCCAATCTAAGCTGCGAACGAGCTTTTTTACTGATGTAGACATGCTGTGTATAACGAGAAAAGAAAGGGTAGAGATGAAGATAGGCTTCGAAAGACAAACAGTAATAAAGTATTTGAAGCGCTCAAGAAGAATATTTACTCGTTTGGTTATGGGTTAGTGTAAGGTTTGCATAACATTTTATGGAAGGGCGCGAATAGCACAGTAGGGGGAGGGCCGGCTCTTACCGGGTATGCGGAATGATGGATCGGGTCTCGCCGAAGCCATGCAAGTCTTCCAATACTTTGGTCTCAACCACTTCGTGCCAGAATTGTTCCGGAGGGATGAAACATTGACTTGATCATTGACTGCTCATCCGGGTCAGTGTCTCGGCCAAATACGTATCCCAGCTGTATGAACAATGTCCCGCAGAAGCAGAATGAGCACATGTCGCGAAGACGCACTGCAGGTGTGCGAAAACGTGCAGTGGAGGAGGGGGGAACACACCGTTGCTCCTACCGTAGTTGCAGCAGCATATGTCCTGTCTGTGCCGGTGCCTGATTGGCCGTAGCGGTTACGGTAAGAGCAACGGTACGTTCCCGCACTCCGCTACACATTCTTGCACCATCTCGGTACATCTACGCCACACATACTGCCTTGGCAGCGAGCGATAGCTTTCGAGTACAACAACCTCGTAGAACACTTTGTTTTTAGCTGATATCCTGCGGTCGGACTCATCAACGACTTACATAACTTGGACAGAGAATTCACAGCGGAAAACTCAGATAACGCGGCTTATCGCTCACCAAATCGCTTGATAAGCCGCGCTATCAGGGATTTCGACTGTAATTTTATCTGTTAAATTGCTGTAAGTCGTTGACGAATCCGGCCCCTGGTGAAAACGTAAAATTTTGTAACGCAAAATTGGGCTTGAGTACCCGCTCGGAAACCCAGAGAAGTGTGATCGTTCTAAAAAGCAGCAATCAAATTGGGATCAAATTACTTGTAGCCCAACTAGTTAAGTTGAGAACACGCAGTGTTCTCCGGCAAGAACCCCGATGGAAAATGTGTCTTAGGTTTGCTTCTCAACAAGCAGGGATCGTTGTACATTCTCGAAGGAAGACACCGACCTTGTCTGGATTTGAGCTGTATGGCACTGCAGTTGTGAAGAGGGAGCTGCCTCGCATCTCCTCGCTTTCAATGTATATGTCGCTGTTCATAGAATTGCGCCTGAAATACACAAAATCATCCGGCATCAAGAGAGTCTCGGAGTCAGAGTTTGTTGACGTAGGAGGACAGGTAAGAACCGTATGATGGTCTGTTCGGCTCAAGTCACTTACTAAGCAGTCGAGAGTTTTACTGATATGACCTTATGACTCTGGTGTTTCTTTACGCGAAACTATCTTTTGACATGTATGTGACAGACAGTCTGGGAGTTGAACGAGCACGACAAGGCCCATGAGCCCACCCACGCCTATAGCATTGTTAAACGAATAACACGAATCCATAAAGTTTATGTGCAGGCGATAAAGCAATCCTGGCTCGCTGTCATAAAATTCAGGTGAAGCCTTCAGATGCAACGTAAAAAGAGGTTCTCAACATCAAAGTTGAATAATCGATTATTTAATTACCTATTTCTTTATTATTTTACTGCATTATGAGGTTTTATTTTTTATTTTTAAAGATCTTTGATAATAACGTGGAAAGAGTCAGGATGAAATATTGAGAGCTGCCACTTCCTGTTTGGGATGCCCCCTCTCTGCGGGATTTCGCTTAGACAGATGGAGTGCGTTTTTGGCGTCCACAAGGCATGGCTTTGCTCTCAGGGACAAAGCGAACCGATATCTGATTGGAGTTGCGACAGGAGATAAAGCCTTCTGCCGACCGCACTACTCGTTCCAAGTTGAGAAAAATCAGGCCAACCAGATCCTTTTGCGTGTTTGTACCGCCTCCAGCCTACGACGCGTTTGTCCAGTAAGCGACATGGCTGACTGACGACAATTGGTGAAGGAGCACCAGAGGAGGTCCAGCAGCTAAGGGCTTTCCATGCGAGTATAACTGAAGCTATGCCACTGCTACAGTTGCATCGTTATAATCTGATTAGGATGACCTTAGAAGATGTCATTGCGGTGATTTCTTCACTAATGATTTCACTTAATATAAGTTGTAAAAGTTAATCAAGACAAGAGATAGGAAGGCAATAAAGATTCACTAAAGGAAAGGAATTCGATCTCAATCATAATTTATTATTCACCAGAGTTTACGTAAGGAAGAACAGGTTAGAGTACGAAGCGAAGCGAATTACATAAAGAAGACACCTCCAGAGCTATCCAACCTTCCTGTTGATTTTGCATTGTCATCACCAGAATGCTGAGCAAATATGGCAAAAGTTCCTCTTTGGGCACGCCACATTTTATTTCGACCGCGAGGTTTTCTCACCAAAAGATTCACCTTTCATCCCGGATCATCTAATATAGTTCTGCGACATCTCTGCTCGTAAACCACGTCATGATAAAATTATTATATAATAATTCGGATTCTCAGGGTTCTAAATTATGCAGCTCGAAGGCGATAGCACTGAAAGCCGACTCCAGCGAGGGACATGTAAAATTAAAATTTTGTTCAAACACACTTCTACATACTTCAACGCATATGACATCGTCAATTCGCTGGACACATGGAACACTAATAAGGGCTAGGAGTGATTTTATCCGTCGTCACTGCTAATAGTCATCAGATTTGCATCTGCTCATCGGTGGGGGGGGGGGAGGCGTTGAAAGAGCAGTGGAGGTGGCGACTGTTGACTCCAATTTCATGTTCTTGCTTCAAGCTCCGCGGAGGCCAAGCACGTCTTTCACCCCTCTGCGATGCTAGTTGGTACCAGACTTTTCTGGGAAGGATAAAGCACTAGTTTCATTGGCTGACCACTGCAGAGTCATTATGTAGAGCAAATTCGCATTCAAATGCTCCATACAATACGCCGAAGAAATAGGAGCGGGTGGTTTAGCTGGATAAGCTGGATATTTCTAATGTGCACCCCAAAGGCTTCCGAGGTGGGTGTGCCTAGATCAACCACCCCGCGGATCCTCTGTTTCACATTTCAATCCGGAAAAATGATATAAGACTACTCTAAGGACAACAAAACAGTTGTATCTGCCGGCATGCCGATGGAATTTCACTGCATGGATGGAATGCGCATTCAGATTTTTTGCACGACATCTAGTAGAAGTAAAAGGCGAACGCACTCCAAAAGGGGATGTTGTAACGAAAGGAGTTGGCCTTGCATCCCATTACCACTCGATGGCGTAGAAAAAATAAGCATACAGCTGCTCACACACACGAAATGAACGATCAGGAATGCTTAGAGATAATTGAAGTTTCTGAAGCACCTAGAAAGAAGCGCTTCCGAGATGTCAGTGAGAGTGAGGTCGACTGTGGTGGACGGCAAAATACTCTAGAGAAGAAAGACGCGACGGCAGTTTACAGCACGCTACGCTGAGATGGTGCAAACTTGAATGAACGTAGGAAAGAAACCCTTCAAAACCCTCTAGGAACGGCCTAGGGTATGAGGGATCTATTTGATAGGAGTGGATTACAGAACTGGCTAGACTTCAGACCACTAGGAGGATAAGGAGTTGCTGACGGGAGGAGCGGAGCGTTATGGTTTGAGATGTCATTTCTTTTGCAACAGCATATTGCAACCTCTGAGCGAGCAGCGGCGAGTGCAGCTGTACCGCAGCGGCAATCAAAACCAGCCTGGCATCCGGACTAGATGCTTCCACAAGCAGCGTCGGAGTAATTGAATCGAAAATCATTCAGAAGAAGCGAAGCACTCGTCCAAGAACTGTAAGCTTGGCGTATATGCTGTCAACCTCTAACTGTTGAAAATTGCGGAGAAATAGCGCCACTTCTTAGCCAGTAATTCCTCTAAAATTATGAATTGGCAGTCGTTGTGGACTGCGGAAACACTGTGGCGTTATTTCTCGCACTGACACTTTGGAAGGCCAGCAAAGGACAAGGCGAAAACCTAGTCAGATCAACTGAAGTGACGGCCACAAACGCCCACTTTTCAAGACAAAAATTAAACGCTTCCGCACTGAACATGATGTCTTTCAAATTGAGCTAGACGTCCAAACCAATTTTCCAAAAATTATTCTGATTTTCATGGAAACCCTTTTGAATACCTAGACTGGATGTTTAAAAATAATAAAAGCCCCCAATTTTCCTAAAAATCTTATTACTTGACATTATAAATGTTTCTAAAGCTTTTTTAAGCAGAAAAACATGTGTTTCTGATCTCAATTTGAGAAGACTCTCCCGTGCACTCGACAAGCTCAATGCCATTTTTGAAAGTGTTACACTAATAGTTAATGATGGTGAAAATGCAAGCCAAGATTCGTTAAAAAAGTGCAATTTTCTATTACCACGTTTCGTATAAACAGCATTTTCAAGATCAGTCATTTCAGAGACAATGCGATGTAAATACTGGAAGATGCACGGCGCAACCTGTTCGCATAACACGCAGGAAAATCTTTGTTTCTTTCCACTTTTTAACTAGTGCAAAGGCATTCATGTAGTTTAAGGGGTAGGGTTCCATGATCGTTCAAATAGGGCAAGCTTTTTTTTTTTGATGATTCTGTGTAGTCGTCACCTAAATAAAGTTTCATTTTTATCAAACATTTATTTTGATACCCTTAGCATAATTAGTTGCAATTTAAAGGCGTCCACTTCTATTAACGAGAAGCTCAGCTCGATTTGTAAAGCATTCAAATAAGCGTGAAAATTATATAGGTGCTGATGCAAGCTAAGGAGCAGTCCGCTGCACAAGGAAAAGAATTTGGTGCTGGGCGCTGTGGCATTGTCCAGCAGAACAATTTCAGAAAAGGATAGAGCAGCTGTCGCCCTGGTTCGAGTAGGTTGGTCCAAGACCACACAAAATGTACGAATATATCCGCGCCCTTTATCAAGAGAAGAGCGAGGTGATCTCAGCAGAATGAAGCAGAAAACGCTGCCATCGGCGAGTGAGGCCATTAGACTGGCTGGAGTAATCGCCTCTAATAAGGCGATGCAAAATGAGACAAAATCCGGCCAAATGTTAATAGAGAGGAAAGGAGAAGGTAAGATCGTCCATAGGCAGGACGGGGATGAAAAGTCGGCGAAGACGACGCGGCTGGTCGACGATTTCAATGGAAGTTCGCGAAGCAGGCACGAAGCCGAAATTGAATGCCGCGTGGCGATGTGACGCCTCGTGCGCACTTAATTGCGAGCGAATCCGCGGAGCCGATAATATGGATGGAAACGGCAGGAGCCGTAACCGAGCCGACGGGGAAGCGGGCGGGGGATTCAGATGGCGGGCGGCGCGAGTGTGGGTCAGAACGGAGTGGCGTAACTGACTCGCTGAGGTCATCACCCGCTCAGTCGCACCGCAATCGGGTTGAGTCCTCGCCGAAAATCGCCAAGGTCATGAGAAACTCCCAGAGAAATTGTGGCCGGGTGGCTCTTCAGGGGAACTCGAGGTGAACCCGACGGAAAGGGTAAAGCGTTGAGCGCTTCAGCTCCTCAAGCGGCTACCAGAAAACGCTTAGCGATGCGACCGCATACCTCTAAACGACATGGCTAAAACGTCAGAATTAGTCAGCGCTAAAGTATCCAGCTTCATTGTTGTCATTAGTACGGACAACACTCCTCGTCTGCCAAAAACATAAATGAGGAACGCCGGCAAATTTCTAAAGGTAATTGAAATTTTTACTACAGAAATAGGCTTGCGAATGAGGCCTGAAAAGGAGCTCTCCAAGAAGCACTTCTAAAGGAAATCTAGAGACGTTAGAATTTCTGGCTTTCTGCCACACGAATCAAAACAAATACGCTGATCAGCAGCCCAGCGTCATTAGGAAAACGCTGCCCCAATGACGAGTAGCCCTTCTACTCGTACCGGAGAAATGGTAGGGAGCGCCTTGTCAGCTAAACCCTTTCGCACTATGTGTTTAATCGTAGAGGAAAGGACGGAAATTATTTATCGAACCGATTAGAAGCTCGTCTATGAGCAGTGAAAACAAAGAGAAATAGAAAGAACCGTCAACAGAAGAGGTAGGACGAACGTCGTGGGGAGAAGAGCAGTGGATGGGCGCCTGCGATTAGAAGATGGCCACAAATGCCGAACGGGATTATAAGAGCGAAGACGGGAGTAATGAGTTCGACACTCGGCCGTGTACAGTGGCGAGCGGAACCATGCACAGCTTCGGTTCTTCGCCAGTGTTCTCAACCCAAGGCCAATAGCAGTGTTTTAGCTGAGCAGTGAAGAACATAACGCGCTAGAAGCACGTTAGTGAAGGATGTAGAATCTGAGAGAATTTTCTTTTGGATTTAGAGATCTGCAAGTATGGAAGGAAAAAGAACGACGTCCATACGATGTGGGATGAGCCGCTCACCTTACTTCTAAGGGATATCGTGTGGGCACTTCGAATGCGACCTGCCCTGATCAGCCAACATGCAAGCCAATGCTGTGTCCTCCCAAGACATACGTAGTTCCAAACATATAAGGAGGAACATGAGGCTAGTTTGGCCTGGGCGAAGAGGCTACAATCAGTTCGTGGTGTTACGTTAGAGCAGTGTCTCCTTCTGACTGCGCAAATCAGTGCACACATTTGGGCACTGCTAAAGACAAAGGGCTGCTGATCAGCGCATTTGTCTTAACTCATGTGGCAGAAAACCCGAAGTTCTAACGTCTCTAGGTTTTCTTTAGAAGTGTTTCTTGGATAGCTCCTTTTCTGGCCCCATTCGCTGGCCTATTTATGTAGTAAAAGTTTCATCAATTACCATTAGAAATTTGCCGGCGATCCTCATTTATGTTTTTGGCAGACGGGGAGTTTTGTCCGCACTAATGACGACAATGAAGGTGGAAACTTTAGCGCTTACTAATTTGGACGTTTTAGGCATGTCGTTCAGACGTACGCGTTTTTGGAAGCCGCATGAAGAGATGAAGCGCTCAACACTCTACCCTTTCCGTCGGGTTCACCTCGAGTTCCTTCCATCGTGCACCACCATAACGGCCACTCACGTGGAAGCCGATGGGAGTGGGGGGAAGAAAAAGTGGACACGCGATTTGGCCTACTCCGCGAAGGAGCAGAAAATGTACTGAGCATCTCCACGAATATTGCACACCATTGTTCTCCCTCTGCTGCAAGGAGCTAAGACCTGACCTTTTGAATACGTGATCATCAGACATCCCCTGTGGTTACGCGTATTGCGCAAGCAAAGTGGGTCTGCTTGCTAACCCTTGGGTCGGATTCATCCCGGTGAAGAAATCATCGTGTGAATGCCAAGATATCCGCGAGGATCGCGGACTAGTACCCTTCTTTGCAGTACACCCGCAGTTGCCTTTTAAGAATTTATTGACGCATGCTACATCGTGGCTATGTTCTCACTTCTACCCCGCAAAGCCTCGTGATTAATCGTTCCGAATCATTGTACGGCTAACCTTTTTCTTAATACCCCCCCCCCCCCCTATTAGCAACCACTAGGACAACAAACTTCTATCGTTTTCCTCTTTTTTCATTGTTCTGAGCTCGTGCATTCGCGCTGAATCCGGTCTCGCTGTTTTCATAGCTGTTCGTTTATTATTATCATTATCATTATTATTATTATTATCCCTCTTCTTTTCTTCCATATTTCTATGCCCAGCACTTTATGGTTCTCTCATTGTGGTGTACAAAATAAATAAATAATCTGCATTGTATATTTATTATTGGGAAATAGTCCTACGGGCACTGTCGTGTGAGTTTTTCCGATATTCGTGAATTACAGATGCTGTCTCGTAGGCTATGTTGTCGAAATTTAGGTGGTCAGGTTACGTAATGCGTTCTGCTACCTCGGGTCGAGAGCTGTGCATAACCTACATAGTGGATTTAGTGGGATGTCCGCAGAAAAACAGGACTTCATCATGAAAGCTCTTTATGAAATGTATAACGCTATTCGTGCTTCACAAGTCGGAAATAACCCCGCATCATCGTGAACGTTTTGGATTGGCCTCATGATCAGTTTTGGGATGCGCCACGCATTCTACGAACTTCTACTGTATGTCGTGGAGGGAATTTGCATGCATATTTTGCCTATAGAATGACCGCAGCGGCCAGCAGATGAACAAAGTGTTTTGTCCCTCCAAACAAGTCTGGTACCACTTCACCTGTCCCAGAGAAATTGAAGATTTGGTTGGCCTGGCCGGGAAACCGGAACCAGGAACCGGGCACGCGACCGTCGGCTTCCCTTCAGATTGCGTTACTGCGAACCCACCTCCGTATTATCCATACCGACGAAATATTAGTCACCTTGAAGCTTCCGACCGAAAGCCACATCACCCGTCGTGCGGCACGGTACAAGCATCTGCCATAGAAATGGATCGGCATACATATAAGAATGGTAGTACAATTCGTAGTGCTCAAGAGACGGTTGAAACACATCCCAAAGAAGTCAATGCGATGTCTAGCTACCAAAAACTGCAATATTTAGAGACTCGTCACAAAGAAAGATAGACAGAAAAAATTGAAAGAGTTGGAAAACTGGTGAAAAACTCTGTAACATCTTCAGCTTCTACGTAAATTCTTTAAAATCTCAATACACATCTTAGCATGCCATAATTATGAGGGGATGGCATCACAAATAAAATTTAGAAACAGGTGCTGTTCACCCAACGTTACTTCAAAAAAGCAATTTGCATAATTTGCTTACGTGTGGCAGGCGCGTGATTAGGCGCTAGCTCTCCTGAGCACCCAACAAAAGGTTCTTGGTTCTGATTTCCATCTCAGACCAAACAAAACTTCCAGTCCCCCAGAGGTCGGTGAATTGGTACTAGTCTTGACTGGTAAGGATAAAACACCGACTTGTTCATCGGCTGGCCACCGAATGTCCTCATAGTCAGTCATTATATGCCCAATATGCACTCAAATTGCCTATACGATGTCCCGAAAAGGTAGAATATGTGGCGCATTCCGAAGAAGATTGATTAGCGCCGTCCTCTGTTCTTTTACTCTTTACTGACGTATGGCTGAACATTTCCCGCCGTCGCCACTGGTCATCGCTACAGTCGGCAATGCCCTCTCGAAGCGTTAGAGGACCAACGCTTCTCCATAGGCCGGATTCGGAAAGATTTTAAACACGATGGTTTGCGGGGTGGAAGTGAGAAACGATGTGGCATGCGTCATATACCTTTTTACCAGGCTACTGCGGGTATACTGCAAGAGAAGGGGCTCCACGATCCTCGCGGATATCTCGTCACAAGAGGATTTCTTCACCGGGATGAATCCGGCCCCAGGGTTAGTAAGCAGACCCACTTTGCTTGCGCAATGACTGATGATCACGTATTCAAAAGGTCAAGCCTTAGCTCCTTGCAGCTAAGGGAGAACATTGGTGTGCAATATGCGTGCAGAAGCTCAGTGCATTTTCTGCTCCATCGGAGTAGGCCAAATCGCGTGTCCAGTTTTTCTTCTTCCCATTCCCATCGGCTTCCACGTGAGTGGCCGTTATGGTGGTGCACGATGGAAGAATGAGTAATGTACTATTATACACAGTGCCCGACTGGAAACGCCAGCTGTTAAGCCGTAGATAAATTAATGACCATGAGACAAAAGCATAGCCGTTTCCTCAAAGCACTAGCTTTTTCATTGTCGGACTTGGTGTACTTTTTAAAGGCTTTTGAAGGTGAAAATTCAGGCTTTCCTGCCTTACTTTCTTTCGTATGGATCTGCAGATTCTCGATACAAATTTTTGTAACTTAGCTTCAGTCTTCTCGCGCTAAGTGAATTGCTCTTCATTACATTCTTTATCAATAAACTCCGCTGGCGAGACAGTGTTGGGGTAAAGAGCGCTCTATGCGCTCAAAGCTTCTTCGACTGATGTCGTCGATGCCAAGAGAAGTCAGATAAATAGCAGGTTTCGTTTTTATTGTAAAGGTGAAATTCTCAAAACAATACAAAGCTTGACTGACGTTGACTATAGGGCAGTTACGTCGGAGTTGCTGGCAGATGCTTACTCAGTGACGAGATCCTGCACGGGTGGATATCTGACACTCGTATGCTGTGTAAAAAACGTATAGGACAGAAGGCGCTCAACAGCTTCTTTTTGGGATACGCCGCGTAATCCATCTCTAAGGGATACCATGGAAGAATTTAAATCAGCTTCTTTAAGCCTCCATGTGGCTGATTTCGAGGTTGTAAGCTGTCAGAACGATGTTTTGTTGAGCTCAAAACTTCTTGCGCCAGGCGGGACTCTAACCCGCACCTCCCTCTGACCGGCGGGAATGCTCTACGTCGTCTGTGATAGCTTGTTTCTATCAAGACCATCAGCTTAACTGGTTCTATGCTGATATTAGCGGCCAGCTCATCCCGGATACAGGTAAGTGCTGATCGGTCCCACGAGGTGTGAATGTTGCGCTCGATCAAACGGCGCCGGTGGCTTAAAGGCGTAGAGCATTCTTGCCCGGTCCGGTCAGAAGGAGGTGCGGGTTCGAGTCCCGCCTGGCGCTAGTTGTTTTGAGCGCAACAAAACATCGTTGTGGCAGCTTTCCATGGAACAATTTTCGTTCTTGATAAGGACTTGCCAGCAGAAAACGGACAGCGTTTTAGTTTTCCCAGATGAATCTCGAACAAATTCACCAACTTTGGAAGAATGAAAGGCATCGGGCATAGCAGTAAGATCAGAACAGTCACAATAATTGTTTACTTCGAAAAGTTCCTATGACTTCAAGACTATGTACTACTCGCTATCTACTCACAAGGAAACGGTCTTAAAGGTCCTTGCACGCTCGGCAGCAGGGACGGCGGCAATTGCTTAAGCAAAGGGGCATCGATATCAGCCAAGTATGATTAGGCCCTAGGGCGCAGGCACACTCGGCAGCAGCTGCCACTGCCGCTACTGCCGAGTGTGCCAGCGCCTTAGGGCCTGTTCATACTTCGCGACGAGAGCGACTCTCGCTCACGCAAAACATGGAAATCGATTAAAATCGAGCGATCGCCGCCGAAATCTGTTCATACTCGAGCGCTGGCGCTGCCGCTTCTGCAAAGGGAGCGACGGGCGTAGTGTGGTGTACGTAATCAATTACTGCTGTGGCTTGTTCATACTTTTCGGGCGCTGCCGTCGCTCTCGTCGCTCTTGTCGATGCCGTTGAGAAGTATGAACACGGCCTTAAGCACATGCGTTAAACCAAACGAGTAGGGGATCTCCAAATGGAGCAGGCAACAAGGAGCGCTCACTTGCGTGCCCACCAGGGATGAGCGGGTAATAAAATTTTGAAACCCGGATAACGGATAACGGATAATTTTTCCCAAAAATGGCTGAATAACGGAAAAACGGATAACGAACAAACAACAAAAAATTCTTTCTCTAACAGTAGGTCGGGATTTGTTATACAGTCCTCGTCGCATGCCAAATGAGCCACTTTTAGCCTTCTTATCGGTGTTTTTCTTCGAGGTGTGAAGTAGCGCACTCTGAGAAGGCGCCGACTTTCGCATGCACTCCGACCCAATGTTCTTGGTTCGGATTCCCAGTCTAGGTATCAGGATCGCACGGGAATGTTAATACACTGACTTGTCCATCGGCTGGTCACCGCAAGTCATTGGCCAAGTACGTATACCAGTATTGAACCTGCAGCTCGTCAACAGCTGCTTCTACTGCTCAGCAATTACCCGTAAACCTATCGGCCACAAAACGTCTGGTTGGGACTTCGGCCCAGACTCCGAAAACAAAACGCCTTGGACACGAGGGTTTATTGACCCTTCGGCCCATTAGAGAAGGAAAAACTAATCTTGCTTATTACACAGAATAGAGTGAGGGAAGATCCTCAGAAGATTGACGTAAGACTTGTCAGCTGCCCACCGCATTAGTGCTATTCCCACTCCGAAGGATCTAATCTGCAGAAAAATCGATAGTCGATCGGTAATTCGATCAATCGATACCGTTATCTTGTTCTAGAAACTGTCTGAATCTCTTTATACTGGAGTATTTTCTGCAAGCGGGAGTAATTCTCTCGAAGAAACTGTCGTGTGACTCCCACTCCAATGGGTCAAATTTGGGCGAAAACCGATAACTGCGGATGGAAAATCGATACCATCGATTAATATTGGTCTCCTCATCCGGGATAATCATAATCGCATCCCGATTGGTCAAATCGTGGTGTTGCACGACAACTCCGATCGAAAATTGATGCTATCGATGAATAGTGGTTGTCCGTTCGAATGCTTCCACTCATTTTCCAGCCTTGTCATTTCCCGCTAATTTTGCTTCATTCCCATCCATTGCACATGAGGATAGCCTTGGCAGGTTTTACATGCACGTGCGGGTCACTTTTACATGATTGACATGATTTACTGGTTCACACAGATTTGTGACACACATACACACAGGACAGACGGACTAACGCTTTTATATATAGTAGGATAGGATAGGATATTAAAGTACTGGCTTTCCACCCACCACTCGGAAGTCACATGCCAAACATAGTTTCAATGCAGTAAAAGACCGTGTGCATAGAAGATGAATAACTGGCACATCCTTAAAACGAAGTGATTCGTATGAAGGTTTATTCCTTTCTCCTCCAACCGACAGGTTTTCTCCAGACAGTACATTATGCTAGGAGGAATTTTGGTGAAAACCACACAAATAGAAATGAGCAAGGCAGTGTTCTGCATTTCAGAACGCGCTATGAGCAGGGGGATAGTTTGGCCTAATTATGCCATTGAGAACTAAGAGAAGGCACCGACCTAGCATTGCAAACGTATCTCGACTATCAGTGAAAAAAACACAAAACGATTTTTAAAAATTGTCCTTATATTCAACTAAGTAATCATAAGTGTGCCAGATTTTGCTGTTCGTTATCCAGCCAAAAACCACCGGATAACGAACAACAAAACGGATAGACCAAAACCCGCCGGAAACCGGCTAACGGATAACGGATAACGTACAATCCGCTCATCCCTGGTGCCCACGATGCCCATAAGATGGGGGTCAACGGTTCGACTCCTTTGACGAGGAGTGATTTTGCATTTCCATTGATCGGTTGACATTTGGGGTTCCCAATGTGCACACTGCTTTCAGTCGTTTTCCGAAGATTTTTACAGCTATATGCTCTAAAGGAGAACGAAGCTGTTACGCAGATGCTGAAGGTCATGTAGCTGGTGCTCTTGTGCTGTCCTCGTGTTGAAAAGTGGGTTCCTTATGCCTATTCAAGGTATATTACGACGTTGCATCCTGGCCTCTTTGAAAGCCACAGCCGGGTGGTTTTTCCCGAAATTACTGGAGAACAACAGGCTCTGAAGATCCTGTTGCGTTTATACGCTGCCATATTGTGACCAGTCCTTTCGTTTAATTGAAGCACTTTGTGCCCGTGTATCAGTGGTGTTGAACGCTCGCACATCACTAGGTTTAATATCTTCTCATTGCCTTCTGGTTAAGAACCGGTCAGAAACAAACAAATCGCAACAAGGCTACTTTGCACAGCACACAGCTGGAAAAATTCGCAAAAGACGCCTGAAAACTGTATAAATGTAGGATCCTTTCAGAACTCAACCGATCAGTGGAAATGCAAAAACGCTGCAAAACACCGGAACCCCTCTCCCCCCCCCCACCTCCATCCATCTCATGAACAACCCCACTACCCACTGCGCGCCGAACCGCTTGCCGTCGCGGGCACACAAGTGAGCGCTCCTGCGCGCAGTCGCAGCAACTTTATAGTAAATTCAGGGTCCCCCTACTTGCTTAGTTTAATGAAATGGCAAAACCGAAACGCAGATTTATACTAAGTGAAGGGTGGAGGTTCTTCCCATACGAATCGCTTTATCAGCTCAGACATACACTTCAAGCCCTTCCCAGACATACACTTCAAGCCCTTCCCTTGTCGGTGAATTCTCGAGCCTTTACGGCGCTAGTCGTGAGCCGAGCCCAAAGACGATCCGTGGAAGAAGACGGTAACCGGCGTCTTCTGCCGTAAGCGCTACATACACGTCCTTGGAGGACACCAATTATATGCACAGAAGTCTTGGTAGCTTTCCCTATATCAATGAGAGAGCAGCTTGTCGAACATAAATTCGCAGAACAGGCTCCAGGAATTATTCCAATGGCAGCAAATCACTGGAAGAGAGGCGTGGATTCCAATGATGTTATGCCAGAGGAACAGCCCTTCTGAGGTGAGTTTGCGCACTGAGTTCCTTTGCTTCATCTAAACTTAAAATCTACTAAAAAAACGCCAAATACAAAGCTGACGAAGTGTGACGGAGAGGCTGAGATGTGCCAGTGTGATTCATAAAACGCCAGACCACCCAGCTCGTAAATGATGGCGTAATGCGCTCGTGAAAGGCATTTCTTCAGGCCGTACAACTGGTTTGTTGCGGGAGTTATGACCCGTCATAGAAGTGTCCACGAGAAGAGGAGAGCAAAAGCCGCGTCGGATGCATCTGCCTGAGGAGACAATGCCGGACGGGACGGCGGCCGGGTCGCAACGGCTGTCAGGTCCCATCTGAACTGACAACTACTCAGTGCGTCACTTGTCGCAGTTTGAAAGTAGTCACCGACGGGACGACGTCACATCGCCTCGACGCGTCCAAGTTCGGCGGCCAAAACAGCTGCGTACGGAGTGCCTCGAAGGCAGGGGAAAGGCTGTAGCTTGAGATGCTGGCCTTTCGAGGGTCAACTCGTAAGCTCCCAGAGAAATTTTCATGAGAGGTGAGAGGAGCCTTCGCAGTTCGTAAAGATCCTCTCAGATAGCTTCAAGGTGGATCGTTCCCAAGCAAGCGAGCTATCAGAGGCTATATGTTGTCACAGGATGTTTTATATATAGCCTCTCTACCAACCGCTCCAGGCTTAAGCAAATGTGTTAAAGAGCTATCAGAGTTTCACCGGCAATTAACATGCGATAATCATACAGTACCTCCTCCGCGGATGGGTTTCAAACAGGAGATCCGTTGCGATCTTCACAGGTGCTGCTGTTGGAGAAAAGCTATAGCACACCAGCTTGTTGTCAAAAGCCGTCCCATCCCTCCGGATTGGCAAAAGATGCTAACAAGCGCAAACTTCGTAAGAAGCGTCCGCTTGTTGACAAAGAGACGTGCGGAGATTCTGCGGGATTCTATGCAATGAGAGATTCATAGTTGGCATGCAAAGCATATAAGAAGCGGCGCGCTAGAAGAACAGTGGGGTTCGGTGGCAGGCGAGCGTTGGTCGCACCGCTGAAAACTGCATTGATGAGCCCTTCAATACCAGTACGTCTGGCTGTCTGAAGATAGAGGCGAAACAAAACATGTTCAAGTCATTGTTAGCTGTCGTTGTTTCAGATGATGTGTTGTCCTTTGTTCAGAGTTGTTCTGTCATTGTATTTTATATTATTGAAGAGCTTAAAGTGAAATATTATTAAAATATTAAATTAAAAATAATTTTTGTTTTAATAAATGGTGGTACAATATCCCTCGATAGAGAGCCTCCGGGCTCTCTTGTTAAGAGGGATCTCGGGCCGCTTGTCGCAGGGCCACGTGGCGCGTCCCCGGGTGGTGGATAGGGGAATTAAACGCGAACCAAATGCGACCGTGTACTGCCCAGAGACGCAGGTGGGATGCAGGGGATGGACTCCTTGCTCCTGCTGTGTCGGGTCGATGCGTTCCTTGTGCGTGGGAGCGGCATGTTCGTGCACAGTGTGCGTGGATGTGTCCGTGACTGTGCGGATTGTAACTGTGTCGGCTCGGCCAAAAGCTTGCACTCGGTAGACTGGGAGTACATGTAAGGCGATTCGAGGCCGCCTTAAGTCTCGCCCCGTCCCTTCGGGCAGTCTGGCTGGCTGCCCGGAGTACCCCGCCCGCACGACAGAGCCTGACTAGCTACCCGTGTTGTATTCCAGTCAAACACAGCAGCACTAAAGGGCCTCATTCCCCTGACCCCGAAAGAGCCCCCATTTCTGCAGCGATGGGAAGGACGAGTACGGAGAGGCTGCTAAAATCTCAGGGCCTAACCAGGCTGCGCAAACTGAGAAGGACTAGGATGACGATCTGTACTTACAACGCCCGCACGCTTGCGTCGGAAGCATCCGTCGAGGACCTGATGATGCAAGCCAGGAAGATCAAGTACGACGTCATCGGACTGACCGAGACGAGAAGACACCACCCCCTACACGCCGCCTACGACTCCGGAGAAGAACTGTTCCTCGGAACATGCGACAGCAGGGGAGTAGGCGGCGTTGGTGTCCTCGTCAACACGCACTTGGCCATGAACATCGATTCGTACGAGTCTCTGACAAGCCGAATCGGACGTCTGCGACTGAAGCGATGTGGCTCCGTGCCAGCCTTGACTGTGTTCGTCGCGTATGCCCCAACATCCGACTACGACGACGAAGACGTCGAGGCCTTCTACGTGGAGCTGGAGAAGTTCTATAAGGAAGATCACACCTTCTACAAGGTGATCGTCGGCGACTTCAATGCCAAGATCGGGCCACGAAGGTCGCTGGAAGAACTTCACATCGGAACCCACGGTTTGGAGTGGAACGAGCAAGGTGAAAGGCTGTCTGAGTTTATCATGTCGACCAAGACCATCCATGGAAACTCGCAGTTCCAGAAGCCTCCCTCCCTACGATGGACCTGGGAATCCCCCGGTGGCCAGTTCCACAACGAGATCGACCACATCATCTTCAATCGCAAGTATTGCCTGACCGATGTCTCCGTTGTCCCCAAGTTCTACACGGGATCGGACCACCGCCTCCTTCGCGCGAGGTTCCGCTTTTCGCGTCAAGGAGAGAAGGCCGCGAAGTTCAAGAAGAGGAGTCCCAGAACGACCATCAACTGGGATCTCTACACCTCTCTTGTCGGCCTTTGGGAAGATGCCGTCATGGACAACGTCGACGAGGAATACGATCGCTTCGTGCACCATCTCCACGATAGTGCTAAGGGAGCCGAGAGCTTGAAGACCACCAAGAGACGCCTGTCTCCGGAAACTCTCGAGCTGATACGCCAACGTGGAGCAGCACGAGCGTCAGGCAACTATCAACTGACGTCCGAGCTTGCAAAGCTATGCAGAGCGGCGATAAAGGAAGATCTGAAGGAGAGAAGGGCGGAAGTGTTGGCTGAAGCAGCAGAGGCAGGGCTGAGCATCCGCAATGCCCGCCGGAACTTCGCCAACTTCAAGACCAAGATGACCGCTCTCCGACGTCCTGACGGAACCGTCACCTCTTCCAGAAGGACCATGGAGAAAGTCATCCACGACTTCTACTCCGATCTCTTCGATAGCCACGTCCACCTGCCCCTACGCCATCTTCCGCAGGATGGATACGTCATCCCCTCTGTTCTCCCTTCCGAGATCCGACACGCCATCTCGTCGGTGAAGAAACGTACAGCACCCGGTCCTGACAGGATCAGAGCTGAACACCTGAAGAACCTCCCGCCAGCGCTCATCAACACCTTGGCGCGGCTCTTCACACGCTACCTGTCCGAATGCAAGGTTCCATCTCAGTGGAAGACCAGCAAGACCGTCTTGCTGTACAAGAAGGGAGACGTGCACGACATTGGCAACTATCGCCCGATCTGCCTGCTGTCGGTAGTCTACAAGCTGTTCACTCGAGTCATCCTGAATAGGATTAGTAGAACGCTGGACGAAGGACAGCCATGCGAACAAGCAGGATTTCGGAGAGGATTCAGCACGATCGACCACATACACACCATTACGAAGCTCATCGAAGTGTCGCGAGAGTACAAGCTGCCGCTTTGCCTTACGTTCATTGACCTGAAGAAGGCATTCGACTCCGTCGAGACTGAAGCGGTTATGGAAGCCCTGCTCACCCAGGGCGTTCCTACTCAGTACATCAGAGTCCTTCGAGAGCTGTACAGTGGATTCACGACCAAGATCTCACCATTCTACAACGACGTCGTCATTGACGTGAAGAGAGGGGTTCGACAAGGGGATACCATATCCCCGAAGCTCTTCAGCGCCACCCTCGAAAACGTCATGCGCGAACTAGAATGGGATGACATGGGAGTGAAGGTCGACGGCCGGCAACTGCACCATCTTCGCTTCGCTGACGACATCGTGCTCATAACACCGAGCATCACTCAGGCGGAGCGAATGCTGGCCGACTTCGATCGTGTATGTGGAAGCGTTGGACTGCAGCTGAATCTTACGAAGACGATGTTCATGAAGAACGGATGGGTTTCTGATGCCCCATTCTCGCTCAACGGAACGAACATCTCCGAATGCGCCAGCTATGTGTATCTGGGTCGCGAAGTCAACATGGCCAACGACCTAGCACCAGAGCTGAGCAGGAGGAAACGAGCGGCTTGGGGAGCTTTCAAGAGCGTCGAAGAAGTCGTGAAGAAAACGAAGAACGTCCGACTCCGTGCCCACCTATTCGACTCCACTGTTCTTCCTGCCCTAACATACGCCTCAGAGACCTGGGCTATACGAAAGCAGGATGAACACGCGATCAGCGTCGCGCAGCGTGGAATCGAGAGGACGATGCTCGGAGTGACACGACTCACGCAAGTGAGAGAAGGCCTCCGGAGTTCCGAGCTTCGCCGACGTTCGAAGATCAGAGACGCTGTCGCATGGGCCAAGTCGTCGAAAATCAGGTGGGCCGGCCACGTAATGCGATTCGCAGACACCCGCTGGACGAGAGCCGTCACAGACTGGATTCCGCGGGATGTCAAAAGAACACCAGGACGCCCACCAACGCGTTGGTCGGACTTCTTCGTGAAAGCCCTGAACGACCGATATGACGCTCTTCGTGTTCCTCGAGCGAGGAGGATCCATTGGACCACTCTGGCACGCGACAGGGACGAATGGAGACGCTGCTGGCGCCCGCTCGAGCAAGTCGATGATCAACGGGACGACAGGTGATACAGGTGATACAATAATTATCTAAACACTTTTACGTATAGATTTTCACCTAATTCTATTGATTATTGTGTTATTTAAAAAAGTGAATTCTCTTCTAGCTACCGAAAATAGATTTAACCCCATGCATTTTGAAATTCTAAATGACTACGTCACCCATTTTGCCTTATCTGCCCCGCTTCTTTTAAAACAGAAATAATTTTTCCGACGTTTCGTCGTTCATTTTCATGTTTGTCAAAAAGTCATCAAGGGATAACCAATGGTAGTGCTGACGAACACAATGTCATTTCTCTTGACAACCCCGCAAGGTGTTTATTATTACTCCTGTTTGCAGTTCGTCCACTAAGAAGACGTGAGGAGGGGATTGTCGCTCACCTCCCTAACGAGCCCCTAAAATTCCCGGCAACTTCGTCACGGTTGCTTTGAGCATCCTGCCTCTCCAGTGCATCTCGTCCAAAAGTCGTCCTTTGTTTTTTCCTTCTATAGCTAGTTCCATTTCTTGGGTCTTCGCCGCTGTCTCTCCGGGGAGGCGAGCAAATCAAGATAAATTGAGGTCGTTCTGGAGAGAAACTTTGGCGACGCTGGCGTATCGACGGCACAATACGTAATAACTCTTCGGCTACCACGGACGACTCCTCGGGAAGAACACCGGACGCCGTTCAGACACAGATTTCGGTGAAGGATTCTGATTCTGGCAGGGATTACGACCCAGCTGGGAATAGAGACCTCTCCAATTCGAACACTGGCGCCGTCGCATTCACCCAGGAACGGCTAGCGCTAGCCACGCGGAGGGTTGGGTAATTAAAATCAGTCCGACCGACCACTTTCACATCTCACGATCAGCAAAAGAAATCAGATGACTGGTAGTCCTCGTACATTTATTTCGGACATCGCGGATTTTCCCTTTTCCATCGCCTGTCGATTCCGCTGTGAAAACTCGTGCGGCTACGAGTTTTCTGTAAGGTGTAATGTGAAAAGGAACGGGAATCTGAAATGGAAGACTTCCGAGCTACAGAAGTCAATAGCTCTTAAACCATTGATGCTACTCAACGAACTCTAAAAACAAAAGCTCGATAGGAAGCAAACTTATTTACTTCAAAGTTTACTTCCAACCTTACAGAGCTGCCATAAAGTCTGTAGGATTCTATTGATGCGTCGATATAGAATTAAGAAATATTAAAGTGGAGCGAATATCAACAGCGGACAAAAAGCGAAGCTTACGAGTAGTTGAGAACTTCCAAGAGGAAAGCCCTTCAAGGCGAGAAAGTGAGGAGTAATTTGGGAGCTGACTTCTAACCTAGAGTGTCCCATAGAACCAGTGCTCAATTTCGCTACTGATTCACCGACAACGAACACCATCGAAATCGCTATGCACATCCAAAATGTGGAACACCGTGCCTGTGTCGGCCACGAGGCGGTCGATATCTCAGACAAGCCAGTAATTCCACCAAGTGGCGAACAAGTGCTACGAATAAGTACGAAGAATTCGCAGTGGAATCTGTGCTTCATCGCAAGTCTGAGGGTGCGTACGAGGGCAGAAGCCCGACTTCGCATTCTACCGTACTCTATGTGAAAGGATAAATTGACAAAGGTCGGCGTTAGTCAATGCCATTGTGTGTTGCTCCACGTATTCTACCTATACGGTACACCGATGAGGCAGCTTGAATGCGTATTTGGCTGGTGCAATGAGCCACAAAGGCCCGTCGATGAAGAAGCAGTTTATTCGTTCCGAAGAAGTCTGACCGACCACGGAGGGATGGAAGGCCTGGAGGCCTGGGTGGGAAGTCCTAACTAAGGACCTGGAATCGGGTGCAGGCGACAGCCGGCGCCTATTCCGACTACGCCACCACGTGCCTGTATTCTTTGAATTCCGTACGAATAGGCTACACGGTGCATTATAATAATAAATTGATTAACGCCGAATCATACATACCCTTAGCTTCTGCACACATCTTATCGCTAGTTGATGACATACATAGAAAGGTATGGAGATGAATGATAAGAAGTGATTGGTTTCAAATGAAATCGTAGTCGACATTAAAATCACAAGAGTACGTACACGAATTCTGGCCTGTTTGAGGGAGAATTTAGTGAAGGTAGTTCGTGCAGCAGCCGATGCTGCAGCAGCTCCTTGTCTGATGTTCATTCTTGATCCTCCTACTCATTGACAGAATACTAATAGATACTCCTGGCGGGTGCTCTTGGTGCAATACAATGATGTTACGGGCAATGCGTTCGACATATGCAGCTTTTAGCTGCGTTCATTAAATTCCTAGGCGGCACGCATGCAATTCTACTTCTAGGCGAACTACTCTAAGACTCGATCTTGAGGATGTCAAAATTCGGCTGGGATAGCAATCGTAGACAATAGCGGCCGGCCAACCTTATTTGCTATGAAGGTTATGATAAAAGGACAATATACTTCATTCCACTGCTGCGGCGAGATGTATCCCATTTGACAGAAAGCGGCGGAGCCATTTTATGTTTAAACGAAACATGCGATTCAGCGACTCATTGGACGCCTTATAGAAACCAGATCTCCTCCTTTCACACATTGCCTACTATGGCTTCATGAGCTTCGTGACGTCCGCCCAGTCTGCTTGATCAGCCCTTTGACATTAATTTGCTGTAAAACTCGAGCACGACCACGTCTAGCAATGTTTTTTGAAATCGCACAAGTAGTGAAGAGATTCTTTCTATGAAAGCAAACAAGATACCAGACTTCACTAATATATCGAACTGAACAGGGCTTTGAGATGTTTACTTCATGGAGATAATTACTATTGCTATGTGATGACTAAAACGACAATAGAAACAAATGGAGATCTGTTAGAAACTGTTTAAACAAGGGGTCACCTGGCGAGACGCTTGGCGCTGCTCAGATTGCAGAAGAAGTCCTTGGCCGACCGACGCTGATAGCGACCGGGCCTGCGGATCATGCCGTCGCTCGGTTCCGGCCGCATGTGCTCCTGCTGCGTCCAGATGACCATGAGGAGGAACGGATTATCAGGCAGTGATAGGGGGAGGGGGCGAGTGGCAGGAGGAAGTCTAAGTTGCTGGGCGGGCGCCGCCCCGATCCGCACCTCACCCGGTGGCGCAGCCTCTCGGCCTCCCGAAGTCCGCCCAGCCGTGACAAATTCGACAAACTCATGCGTCACTGCCGCGCAATTACACACCGCTTCGTCTTCATCTCCAGCCCATGCCGCGCCAAGCTGAAGCGGTCGCAGTGGAAGGCAGTCGAGGCAGCCTCCTACCAGTTCGAAGACAATGCCTGACTCACTGCGGCGAAAAAGCGACAACGTCGGTTTGTACGGCGTAGCTGTTTGAACTGCCTCCTTCGCAAGGGTCTATAGGACTCGCGATTTCCAGTTCGAGAACTGTTCAAAGCTGTTTCCTATGAGTGCCTGCATCTAACGAAGTTTCTGTGGAAACCACCCATGGAGGATTCTTGCACTATGCAGTAGCAAGAAACGGTTGAATATTCTCATCTATTCAACGTCTTCGCAAGCCTCTGAGGACTCGATAAAAGTCACGTACACATGTGTATAAGTTCTCTCTGGGTTGCTCGACAACCAATAGTCAATTTCTCCAGAAGTTTCCGCCGTTCAGCTGTCCTTCTTATTAGCCAATGTTTCCTCTGCACTTTCCTGCAGTTTTCAGCCAAAGTTCCCAAAAAATGACACTCGACATAGGGAGGGATAGAAACCGCAGCGCAGTTCCGGATTATGGACCTGCAGCTTGAGCCTGAAAACTTTTTAATGCACATGTTGGTATCAGGTTTAGGATGAAATAATTCCTTCACTCTCCCGCTTCTCTGCTCCGGTTCGCGACAAAGGATAGGAGTAAAACCGGGTGTTAATCGGCACTTTTATGGAATCCACCGCGCATTCTACTTCTACGCGAGATCGTGGAGACAATGTGAAAACGGGTTTGGCCAACGGAATGATTAGAAGTACAAGCCAGCCTTTCACCCTCTCAAAATTACCTGCTAGTAAATTCCAGGAGATAGAAGGCTCGAATACTCAGGGTAGGATCCACAAGCTTATTATTATTATTATTATTATTATTATTATTATTATTATTATTATTACGTTTATTATTATTATCCTGGAATTTGAAAGGTGAATGATAGAACTGGTGTCTTGTCGGACTACGTTACACGTTACGACTATGTCTACGGTATTTGAGCTAATTTTCAACTTCACAGACAACAATATTCGTCTTTCCTGTATTCATTTTGATGTCCATCTTTCAGGACGCTTCCCTCTGGATTCCCCCATTTGGATCAAGCCATGCTTCTTGCATTATGGAGGCCACATTTGACTCTGCTTCGTTTCGAAAGAAACTTGGTTGCACTGCCTTGCTCCAGAACGATAACCTGTCTTTCGACTTAGGCAACCATTCTGGTTGCTTTCTGCTTGCTTACTATGGGGCAAGCCGTTCTTTCGCTATGTTCTTCCGCTACCCCTCCATCGAATGACTAGACGCCTGAGTTCTCGAGAAGCATTTCCTTCGGTGAAATCACTACCAACGACAGTGATGTGCTGCTTGCTTTCTACGAGCATCCTCCAGCGAGCAGGGCAATTAGGTGTCGAGGAAGATTACACTAATATAGACGGCAGAAGGGACTGCAGCCTAATGAGGTGCACCTTCACGCGAGGCAGTTTTACTCACTGGCTCTCGGAGACGCCCCGTTACAACGAGAATCACAAAGTCATTTCTCGGATTCCGTGCTCATTCCGGTTTTCTGGAACCAGCGAGAGACTTGTCGTGACTCACATGGCTTCTTGCAGCCATTAATTCGCCGAAAGTTGGCAGTTTGTCTTCCTCGGTGAAGCCAGACTGCTCGCGTTGACAAAGGCAAACAAACTGCTGAGTCATCTCAGTGAGAAGATGACAATGACGCGACGGAGCTTCCTAGGTAACTCGCCACTTTTGTTCACCGCGGAGTTGGCCGAAGTCTTGCAATGTCAAGAACCACGGTCAGCAGCAGGGAACGCTTCCAAGGAGGCTCCATAAATCCTCTTCTTGACGGTCAGATCGATAGTGTTTGTTGCCATCGGGGCCGTATTGACGTGCTCAGCGCTTTACTACCGATGATAGACGTGGCTGACAGACGAGTTCCGGCTCGAATCGTTGCTGGACACGGAGCCGACCGCCCTTCTTGGCACTGCTAAAATGCAGAGGTACTGCTCTGAGTATAAGAACTGCTGGATGTGGAAACAGTCCTCGCTGGAATTCCGTTCACATCTCAACATATCACAGTCTCACATCAATACAAACTCAATGCTCTCCGCCGTTGTCTAAAGCATGTAGCCAATGAGTTTTGGCGGCTCCTAGATTCGCTTGGTCAAGAGCTGCAGACTCTTTGAGTGGAAAACACGTACATGCGACCTTGGAGTTCCAACTGATCGTTGAATTTCTTGTCACGAAGGCGATGATTCAATGCGTGGAAAAGCTTTCAGTCAGAACGGGCAAAGTCGAAACAATAAAATTATGGGGTAAATCTTTGCATCTGGGTTCGCCAATCTTCTGGTTGCTCATCTTCGCGGTGTGGGATTGACGTTATCTTGACGTTCCAGGGTAATAGCAGCGGGCAACTTCTGATGTCTGCTGCTTGCACTTGAGCCCTCATTTGGTCCAAACACAAAGGAACTCCGAGCAAATCAATCCGCTGGAGTGCCCCAACAACAGTATCTTCTTCTCGTACTGGTCACTTTCTTGCTGTTTTGGAAGCGGTTCGTCGCCGGAAACCATTGCCGAGAATAAATGTTGCTGATATAAAGGGCTCAACTCGCACCTTCAGTAGCGATCTTCGAGAAAATTATTGCTGCGAGGGAGAAGCAACGCGTCAGACATTGTCTCCGCCTTGTCTAAATTACGCAGTCCGTGCGGTACCCAACTTGAAAGAGATTTATGGAAGCCATTGTCATGGAGGTGCTTGACACCGTTCTTCCGATGGCCCAATGGTGTCGCCGATAAATCGAGAATGGCAGCAATGGGTTCCTATTCCAATGCACTCGGTAGAGTCCACCCGTCCGAGGCGGTAAGACTTTCAGAATGTGGTTGACTTCCAAACAAAATAGTTCCCAAGCAGAAGCACCGATACAAAAGGCGATCAGTGGATTAGGAGCGGCGCACTCCTCGAATGCAGTGTGGATATTAGCGGCAGAGGTTGGCCTCTCGTAGGAATTCATAGTAGACGATAGGTCGCAGATGGTTTCGATCGAATGAGACCAAGATGGCTTCTTTCCGGCAAGCACACGTCAAGTTCTCCTCAAGGTAACGTTTCAGCAACTATTAATACATTTCGGCGTAAAGTTGTTCCAACTTAGCCGCGGGGCGTGGCTCAGTCGGAGGGGGCGCCAGCTGTCGCGTGCAAACCAGTAAAAGGTTTTTGGTTCGGATTTCCCACCCAACCCAACCAATAGAATTTCGTCCCAGCAGGGTTTACGAATTAGTAGCCAACTTGTCTGGGATGAATAAAACACTGGCTTATTCATCGGCTGGCCTCAACAAGTCATTGTATGGACCAAATATGCTTTCAAATTGCTTTCACGACATATCCCGTATAAATAGAATGCGTAGCGTATTCCAAAAAGGGTTGAATGACGCCGATGTTTATCATTTCACCTTTGAACATGACCTCCAGGATTTGAAAATCCTGGAGGTAGAAAAAGAAAGAAAAAATTCAATCAGGATTTTCTCCTCAATCTAATAGGTATCTGTCAATGTCTATAAGAGGACCTCTGGCACTGCTCCAGTCATCAGGGCTTATCCACCTCACGCACAAGTCAGCTTCCTAGCTAGACATATTACAAGGCTATACTGGCCGACTGTGCGTGCCATTTTGCTAGAATAAAGCGGAATCCATCATAACCGGGAGAGGTGGGGGAGAGCAACTCCAAAATGACATATGTGTTCCTACTCCCTTGTATTACCACCGATCTACACGAAATTATGCGCTTACATCGTAAGTAGATCTTTTTCAATGATGAGAACAGCTTTTTCAAAGAACCCAACCTCCCACTGTGATAGACCCTTTAAATGTAAGGCTTTGGAGAAGCGGAAAAAACAAGTCATGAACAGATGAGTGATGATTGGACATCCCTTAAATTGCCACCTTCATAGTGCTCGCGAACCCAGACAAACTTCGTCCCAAGTTCCAGCTGGACAAGCTTTTTCGCCTGACGAGGCGTTGTTCGTCCCATCGCATGCGTGTGTTTAAGGCAGCAGGGTTCGCCTCTGACATCCTCGGAGGATTTTTTGCAAACGTCGGGGTCGCACCCGCCAGACGGTCTCGCGTGGCTTGGTCCACCAGGGGACGGCTGGGTTGTCAAGCAAAAAAAGGGAGCTCCGAAATGCATTGGAACAGGTTGCGTGCCGGGGAGAACCCAGTGCAGGGTGAAGGAGGAAATGGCTCGCAGGCTGCGTTCTCCAGGCGCTGCCGAGAGAGAAGGCCATTGGAGCGCAGGCGAAGTACGTGTCCTTGCGGACGAGGTGCTGATTTCGACGCTGTAAATCATCGAAGTTCGGGCGAGTAGCAATTGAGACATGGTGTAATGCGTTCGTCATCCTTCAGGCGATCGCGATAGCTGCCGAGACAAGCCAAACTTTCGAACGGAGAGCGGAAAGCGCTGCTGTGGTGAGATGGGGTTCAGCACTGGTTATGGTCGGGGTCGAAAGCAGTCACGAGAACGATTCAATTAAGTTGGCGCACTCATGGGTCAAGGCCTGCCCCGTGTGAAGAGCGAATGCCCTTCTCGCACGAAACGGAACCGATTGTGAGACCGCACCATGCAAGAGAGCGAGCAGAATCGGCTCCGACTGGGGGGAGTCGCCGGACTATGCCCCCGAAACGACGTCTGTGTCTGTGCTAGTTGTGCAACAAGCATCATGTTTGACAGAGATAGGGAGGAATGTCGGTGATGGCGGAGGCCTGAGAATTCTCCACTCGCAGAAATGGATACTGACCCGCTGGCGCTAGTTCAGTGAACAGATTTGAAATGGTGGGCGCGAGGGTCTCTGCTGTAGGGGGCTTTAGCTATCGCTAGATCGGCTATGAGTCGACTTCGCGTTCGAGACTCAAACAGGCCCATTCCATTCCACTACTAGAAAGCCGGCGAACTGATGCCGGGCGTATCGATTGGTAGGTCGTTTTATAGAATGGATACACATCGTCATCCACAAAAGAAAAATACCTAGCACATCCTGAGTGATTACCTGATAAAAGTGAACCATCATCTATAGTCTAACTATAATGTTGCGATAAGATATGAGAGTCTTGGAAGAATGAATAGCGAAAATAAATAATATGACAACGTACAGTATGCACATACAAAATATGGTGGAATAAAAATAAAAAATATTATAAATGGATCCTCTACGCTCTCTCTCAGTGAAACCTTGACATGTTTCGTTGTGTGTTATGTTTTTGTGACGAAAGAGGTTGTAGCTGCAGAAAATTTATTGAGCGCCAAACGTTTCGATCCTTTCGTCGTCTTCTGACGCCAATGAGTGGTTCAAGACTTCATATCTATTACCTGCCCGTCCAAAGGCTTTTCTTCGCTGCCTTCCAGACGTCGTTCTAGGAACAAAACGAAAGACTCAGCCTATGACAAACAAAACGATAGTGACCCCCTGATCCATCCTTCACGCGGAGCGACGTCGCTACTGAGGTTGTTAGTTGTCAAATGAGACATACTGTGTCATTCCGAAATGGCTTTAGTGGCTGTACCAGAGCCATTGTTAAGGATATGAATGTCACCCTCAGTCGTTCTATAGCTCACAATGCGAAATGAATGATAAGTCACTAGCGATTGAAGGACACTAATTTCGGCAGTCAAGCGTAGGATTTCTTGCAATAATCCAGGCGAGACTCTTCTAGACGAGATATCGGTCGCATACGTCAGAATCGTGCACTTAACGTCAAAGTCGTCTCCCTATGCCCCTCCACCCTGTGCTTGCCCAATGGACAAGTTAAAATACTAGCCAAGTGTTCTTCCAAGCAAACCGCCAGTACCCGTCCAGCTTCCCGAATGTATACTTGGTGGGACATGCATCCCACATTCAAGTTCGTAGACAGCACCAACTTCGTAAGGACTTTTCGGGCAAATACGTCGGGTATTGGTCAAGTTTATAGATTGTAATGACTTCTGCTAAGCTCAGTGTTTGATTGTTTTATGGCGTTATCGCCTCTTCCTCTAGATTTCCTATGCTGGTTGAACAGCTTTATTGGCTTAGGCTTCGGCTGGATCACCCTCAAACACAGGCGAAAAGTCCTTGGGGTGTTCTGGATCTTTTTCAGAGACCCCAAATTAAACCGAAACGGGGAATGCCTGTATATAACGCACGAGCTCAAGCCCCACTTCAGTCTCGCATTCTAACCTGGGGTAAGTGCTGTCCCGTACCCCTGCTTACCCTGTGGGGCTTCCTTTGGTCCTTCAGTGGACTATAGCGAGGTACGATACTTGGATTGTCTCTATTGGCCAGGCCTTCAAAGAAATTGACATTGAATTTTGTGAGGCTGAGGCGGTATTTGGTGGGGTAACTCCTAACTGATTTGACCCTTTTAGGGTCTGAAAAAGACGACACAGTCGAAATGTAGTGAGCTATAAAGCCGTTTTTTGCAACCTCGAGAAGAACTTAGCAAATCTATAGATGACCCGACCATGCGGAGGTTTAAAGATAGTCGGACATGGCTACTGTTATTGTCTCTGCTTATGTGGGTTAGGTAAGCCTGTGAGGGAAAGAAGACTTATGGAATTGATCCTAATTGGTGGCCCCAGGTCCAAATACAGCCGTACCCCTCATTCGTGCGACACCCTGGATTGGTTGTATCTCCATATGATGGAGCACAACTGGAGCTCTCGAATAAACTGAGTTAACACAAGGCCCGCGCGCCATGGCTAAAGCTGATTGCGACTCTATGGCAGTAGTATCATAGCTGCCTGTTAAATTTATGAGCTGAATTTCCGTCGAAACTGGTGGATACTTTTTTTGATGTCGGCCTCATCACGAGAGTAGTTTTTTTCTGCACCTTCCTGCATTGACTCAGTTAAGTTGGCCATGAGAATGCTATAATTCCCACTCTTTCTTACTTACTGTGCTCATGAACTTAGTCCCTTTCTTATACTTTGTTAATATTTTTTCATCCTTTACGTTTTTTTCGTAATGTCGGTTTTCTTTGCTCTTTTGTTGCCCATTTGTTATCATGTGGCTGCACTGGCACGAATAAATAAAATAAAATAAATTAAAGCCACGGCAAAGCACCTAGTGCCCTCCCAATTAAGGCAGAGTTGTGTTTTTTTTTGTTCGAGTAGCATTTCATATAGCATGCCTAGCCAAGGGTAATGGGTGATCTCCGGGTTTCAGTACATTGAGAAACAGAAGTGGTTTGAGGTCGACTTTATTAGAAAAAACGCTACGACCAGATTTCGAAAATAATTCAGTAGTTGAGTTTCTGTGCAATATTTTAGAATTTGTAGCTTGAAAGAAGACCATCAGATGTTATAGCGATTTGGAAAGTTTAAGTGGTCTGTGAACCCCCCCCCCCCTCCTCCTAGTCTTGCAAATGCAAGGAAGCATCAACAAGCTCTGAAGACAAGCAGAGACTTGGCGGACATCGAATGCTACGGATACAGAAGCAAGGGGATGTGTGTAATGTGTTCGCTGCAAGCATACTCCCGTTCTGTTCATATCAGCACATACGTTGAATGAGAGAGGAAACGTCTGGGGATGCAAGAAAATAAAAATAAAACCATCTTAAGGCCTGACCATATGTGCGCAATGCGCAGTCGCTTCCCATAGAATGGATAGAAAGTCATTCCATAGTTTAGGCCAGTAAGGTGTTTTCCCACTATAGCACAACAGCCAGGCGTGTCTCGCGAAGAAGGTGGTGTGCGGCATTCTCTGGCAGTATTCTTCGCATTTGAAGCTCATGCAGAGCACTTCTAGCAGATGGATCCATCAGCATGGTGTTGCATATTCAGTCACGTCTGCACTTTCTCGGACAACATACGTTGCTGAGCTTCATTGACTTCTGCTAGAGGGCGAACCTTTGGAAGATTCGAAATTTCGAATTTTGGGGAGACAGACTGACTCTTGCAGAGACGTAGAAATCTTTGTGCTGAAGTGAGACTTTCAAGTTAAGATTTTCCACCAGTGGATTCCACGAACCTACAATTGTATTCATCCAAAGTTATGCAGCGATATCGCTTCACTACACGTGGAGCGGCTTGCTAAGTCAGTTAAGTAGTGCTTAACACAAAAATAACTTTTGATTACCGCGAAGCGACACAGAAGGACATCAGTACATTCCAGCGCATTAAGCTGGATCGAAATTTCTAAGGAAACCAATGCAAATGAAACTTTCAAAGTCCTTTCTCATGATGCTGAGGCTAAAAATGTTACCTGGTGTTATTGTCATCTAAAGAGGAGAATTTTGGACAAAAAGAAGATGCAGCTAAATGTACCAATCCTCTAGATTTGTGAAACCATCTACCGACGATATGACCATTCGCTTCAAAACTGTAGAGGTCAGTGATGTTTTCCGAAGAAACTAATGCACTAAACTAATGTTCTTTTGATCACGAGGAATACTCACGGCTCCTCGAAGGCAAGTACGAAACCAAACCTGCACCCAGAGGGAAGTGGCGAATTGACCTAATCGGAAAAAATAAAAAGGAATATTCGAAGAATAGATCGATTCTTCAATGCAATTTCACTTCTTGACTTTTAAACGATGTTTATTTCTTAATGTTCCAGCGGGTGAGTTATGGTGCAGTCCAAGCGGGGCACCACTGTCGCATGCATCCCGCTTTTATGATTCTGGATCCTTGATTCGGATCCAGGCCAACAAAGCCAACCATTCCTCGCGTATTGGTAGCGGACTTTTCTGAGAAGCACTAACAAGCACTTCCCCACCGGCTGACTACAGTATGTCGTCACATAAGCCAAATACGCATTCAATTTGCTTCCATGCCACCACGGAGAAGTAGTGTAGGGCCGGACGCAGAGCTTTGAGACATGCCGCGATCAGCCTAGCTGCTTTTAATAGCGGCAAGATGCCGCAAGGGGTTACTGCACGCAATACCGCGCACTTTTGGCGGTTAGAAAGCACAACGAACATCAGCGCTCAACAAGACGAGGAAGGAGGGTTGCTTTCTGTCTTATCCGTACTTTAAACTCCATCTTGAGAGTGAACTAATCTGGCCAGGCAGTTACATTCTCCTCACCCTCGTTTGACAAGTTTTCTCATTGCAGTACGTTGTAAAAGATTTTCTTCCTTCTTAGTAAGGCTATTAGACATCAGTTTCTTGTTCATTTCCATCATCGCTTTTCATTGTAAACGTTATGCTTTCATAGTAACAATATGATACGAAGAACTCATCAGAAAATAATAGCGCTGTAAATAGGAAGGACCGGAAGACACTAACGTCTTCAAGAGACAAAAGTGTGCCAAATGAGTACAAAGGGAAAATGCTCTCCTGACCAGAAAACCTCACTCCCATCTTGAGTCTAAGCCACGGCAACACAATGAAAATTTGTGAAAAGAAGCAACAAGCAAGAAATTGACGACATTCTCGAAGAGAACAGAAGGTGTCTCACTCTCTCTCCGCCCCCCCCCCCCCCCCACCATCCTGAACGATTTGAGGCGGACCACGCCCCTAAGCGCAACTATGCCGCGGAGCGAGGCTCTGCGGCAGAATCCCGCCGAGAACTAGAGCTACACTCGTGACACGGCGCGGCATGCTGCATCGGGACGTCTCGTCTCCGGCACTTGACGGC
This sequence comes from Heligmosomoides polygyrus bakeri, assembly GCA_947359475.1. Lineage (NCBI taxonomy): Eukaryota > Metazoa > Nematoda > Chromadorea > Rhabditida > Heligmosomidae > Heligmosomoides > Heligmosomoides polygyrus. The sequence continues at coordinate 75,247,173 of OX375866.1, forward strand.
TCTATAGATTTTTGACTTCATGTGTTCTGACATCTTCCTACCGCAGAGCACGCCAGTCAACGAACGCCACTTGGTCCAAGCTGCACTCACGCGTGAGTTCACTTTAATCTCAGGTAGAGGTCAGACGCGACTGCCAATCCCAGATACTTAAAAACCGAAGTGCGTGGGAGCTCGATGCCGTTAACCTTGATGGAGCTGGACTCAGTAACGTCCGTGGTTACGTAGTCCGCCTTCTTCACACTCAATCTGAGTATCGCTCCAAGCGATCACACCAACCTTGCACCTCTCGCTCGAGTTCACGTTTATCTTCGCAACCGAGCATTACGTCATTAGCATAGAGTACCATCCAAGGGACTGGCTTCTGAAGATCTCGTTTAATGGCATCCATCACGAGAACAAAGAGGAGTGAGGGATCGCAGATCCATGCCCCGACAGAAATGCGGAGTTCTATGGAAGTGACTGCTGCAGCTTGAACTCGACTCTTTGGGCCAGACTACAGTATTCGTATGCACTCTACAAATTCTGCAGGAAAGCCGTACTGTCGTATGTAGGGCGCACCAGATACTTCTTCTTTTGAACCTTTGCCTTCACATCATCTCTCCACAGCCATGACAGCTTGTCTACTGACGTGGTCAAAGCTTCGCGATGCCGAGATCTAACTGTGCATTTTTCCCAGCCTATATGAGAACAGGAGCGATAGGAAGGAAAGTTGGGCTGTCTAATAACAGGTGGATATTAGAATTTACTCACGTTCATCACCGGACCCCGCTTGCTTAGAAGGTGGCTATCCGCCCTTTGACAAAAAGTTTTGAAGTTTCCCATAATGTTGTAATTTCTGCGCTCCTTGAAGCTAGAAGTAGGATTCTAGAGAACACGTTAGTTTCCAGTGACCGAGGAAAAATAACTGCCGCGATGATATTCGCTATTTCGACATCAACTTCAAGTCCATGTTCCACATAAGCAATTTCTGCAAACGCCAAGGAGCTGCAATTTTTTTCGAGAGTGCTAATGGTAGTAGACACTTGTTTTCACTAAAATCATTTGAGGAAAACACATTCAAAAGGGAAATCTATTGAAGCACAGTGGATGTGAAGAAGGGTTTGTTCCTTCAGCGTTATTAAATACTTTATAGCGCTCTCAAAGACTGAAGATACTCGTAAAAAGTATACTTTATTGAAAAACCGCTAGAGAGTATCAAACAGTACAGAAACGAAACCTCACGACTTTCCTTTTTGTGCCACTTCCCTGTTTATTTTATTCATTTCCTATTTCTTTATTTCTTCTTATTTTTCCGTCGAAACATTTTTTCGTGTTAACCCAATGTAAAGAGTGGAAAGGCAATTGTTCTGCTGCCAAAAACTATTTTCGCTGGAGATCTGTCCAGTGAACGAGAATTTTCAGCTGGAGCAAAGCCCCCGATGTCTGGATGCGGCCACTCGAAATCATGGACGACGAATCGGCAGCTGTAGACCGGACGTGTATGTGTGGGTGTCGGACAACGTCTTAATGCACAGCATTTGTTCGCGCGTTGATTTATCGATGTCCGATTAGCTTTTTCACGGTGTGTTTTTCGAGCGGAAGAATTTCAGTCCTGCTGGGTTTCATCTTCTTGCGAACCGCACACCAGCCACTGAAGGACGGGACTAGGGGACTCCGGTTCACTTCAGCGCACTCGTCGCTGCGTTTCGCCGACAGCTGCGTGGCTTTTTATTAGAAAATTCCAGGACTCAAAAAATGTCCTCCGGGAGCTCACCGGTTCTCAGAAGTTTGAATTACGGGAAGAAATGGCGATAAAGAGCACATTGCATGGTTTTCTGTCCATATAATGCGGAAGATTCCAGTACCAGTTAGGAGAGGGGCATTAGACACTGTCGCATCCCGAATCTTCCCACGTTTTCGTTTAGCACCGTGTGAAGCCGCCCGAAATTGTGGCAAATTTACATACTTTAGCGACGGACAGCATTGTCCGATACTGTCGCGGAGATGGTAAAGCTACATAACGACTAAATAGTTCGTGAAAGTTCGTGAACAAACCCTAGGCAAATTATCTTGCAATGAAGAATGCTACTTTATGATGCGCGAACTCCCGAACTCTTAAACCAAGCGGTTTCTACCCATCGGCGCTTAACCTTGGAAATAAAACACCGTTAATCTTCTTAAACGGAGAGATATTTTTGAGAAAATACTTTGCTCAAGTGAATTTCGTTTATATTTTCTGGTCCTCTCAGGAACATTTGGCTTGTCCTTACAAAATATTCCCTTTAAAGATCTTCCTTGGTCATTCAAACCATTTTAAACGACTCTTCGATACAAGCTATCTTCCGTTGTGATCTCAAAGAGAGGATCAGAATCAGTTATAGTATTCTACTTGTGAGAAAGGGTGACACTATTTCATTAGCCGTTGTTCCACTCATGTGTATCTTTCGTTAAATATTCCAAAATTCTCTGAAGTCCTTATCTTATTACAAACAGAAGCAAATGCTTTCTAATAATTTGATAAGAAAGAAAAAGAAAAACTGGTATTCGCAGCCACTATTGCCCTCCATCTGTCACTTAGCTGTACTATAGCTATAGTTTATCGGATTATTACGAGACTGGCACGGTCGCTGCTTCAAGCTGTGAAAAAGCTGACGTCAGTGAAGCACTGAGCTCAAAGTTAAAAGTCATCGTCCCCAGACATTCTCCCCTTCATCTGAAAACGACGCCTTGTGAATAGAGTCAGGGATCTCAGTTAGATCGGTTATCTGATGGTTAACAATTGAGAAAAAGGTGGCACTTGGCGGGGTTGGCTAGGCATGCGGGTACCATATTCACACCTTCCTAAGAGCTTAATAGCGGCGAATTCAGGTAGCTGTTAGAGCTGGTAGCCTATTGTTTGAAGGCTCGTTTATGCAGCAAAAAATGAGACGAAAACTGTCCATTGTACTGCAGATAGTTATCGGACGACTGCACTCCATACAGCAGTGTTTCGGCTTATGGTAGCGACGGGTGAAAATAAAGTAAGGAATGGAGTGTAGAAAGCGTAGGAAAGCTCACCGATAGCTTTTGAGTCGAAGCGGAGCGTCAAATCTGAAACAGCAAGGGTAAGCAAAACGGGTGAAGAGAAGCAGGATGAGCTGAGCACCAGCACCCTAGCCAGGCAAAAGGAAACGAGGTTAGCTCAAGCAGACAGCAGCACGCGTTGTTAGCTCAGAATGAAGAGTTAAGGGTCTCCACCAGAACCGGAGGCTACTTATGGACGGCTGAACTGACTTATCGCAGGAGACGGGGTCGGTCTCGGCGGTGGCGGCCGTCTTCGAAAACGTGCAGATTCCGTAGAACATCGTGTCCTTCCACGACCAGATCCAGTCCATTCTGGCTCCGTACGTAATCGGTTGGTACTTTTCGGTAGTTCTTGATGTTTCACGCCTGAAAGCAGTCGAAGTTATCGAGTAATTGACCGAGAGGAGAAAAGGCGATTCCGACGAATGAGACACGAAACTGAAAAAGGTCACATCGAGAGAATAATTCCGAATCACGTCAGATGACAGCGAGTCGCGTGCTAAGCCAATAGGCAGAGTATTAGGGTCACGAACTCGAACTCTAAAGGCTACATGGCGCGACATAAATTGGATTTAACTAATTCGCTCCCCATTTTTACGGTAGGAAAATAAACCGTGAATGAATTTATTCGCGGTCCTATTTACAGACATCTTCCAAGGAGGGCCTACAATACGATGCTGAAGTGGAAGGAAAATACACATTTTTATCGTGAAACACAAATTATTGAACACCAGGAGGAGCGTTGAATATTTATCATCCCTAATCATTTGATTCAGCATGTTTCATGTAATTTATTTATTCATTTTACTGATTATTCAATACATAAATAACAGTCGGATTATTTAAAATAAAAGTGAAACAAAAAATGTCGAGAACTGCGGCAGCACATGTGAATAAAACTATAAGCCGTGTAAACGGTGCATAAGCATAAGCAACACTCATGGACGTCGTAGAACGCTCCACAAAATTCATCATGACGGAGACCTGAATCAATGAATGGCAGAAACCTTCACAGGTTTGAATAGCGAGATCCACTGGATTTTGGTGCTTGCCAAGCAACAGAGTGCATTCTTTGAGAGTCCTGTAAGCTAGAAAGTCCGACCTAATGCGTGATTCAGCAACCGAGACTCTGATTTAACATGTCCTTTGTGGACGAACACAAATAACTGTGATTATGGGAAGCTTTTCTCCAAATTTTTACATCACTATAGCATCGGCAAATGCAATTTTTTCAGAGATAAATAAGGCGCGTGGTAGCGCCGTCGGAAAAGGCGCCGGTTGTCGAGTGCTTTTTTTATTCCAAGTTCTTCGTTCGGATCTCCCGCCCAGGCCAACCAAGCGTTCCGCCCCTCCGGGTTGGTGAATTGGTACTAGGCTTGTCTTGGAGTGATAACGCACTGCCTTCTTCATCGGCTGACCACCGCAAGTCCTTGTAGATGTACATATTCGTCCCTAATGAGATTAATTCACGCCGCCCTTTATTCGTTTATCCTTTTCATCAGTGAAAAAGGCAAAAGAGGCTGGTGTGTTGGATTTTTAAAATGAGTCCAGTTGCAAATGAAGAGGGTCTTCTCGAATTAGAGATGACCTCTTTATCATTCTGTAAACTATAAACTAGGTCGTCTGTACAGTACAACTCATTTGACTCTGCTGGTTCATTAAATAGGCGAACACCGATCTTTGTGTTGGACTACCTGATTTCACTTAAACTCTCTGTACTGCTTGAAGAAGTATGTCGAAAATGCTAGAATAGTTGAAGCCTTCATTGGGATAAGGAACAAACGAGTACTAGTCCACCACATTCAGACCTTTGAACGGACGAGAAGTTGAAATGACAGAATAATAATGGAATTGCATCCTGTTTCTAATAACATATGTGCGGCCGATAGCTGAATTCGGAGCAACTGTGTTCAACCCTCTCAAGAAGAAAGACATTGACATGCTCGAAAGAATTCAGAATAATTTCACTCGCAAAGCAGTAATGAGATGCTTTGGCATGGACTACTCGCAAATCCCAAATGGCCGAGAAAGAAATAGGATGTTGGGGTTAAAGTATCTTGAATGTAGAAGGAAATCATTCAATCTCAAGATGCTTTTAGAGATTCTCACCCAAAAGGTGCACATAAACCCGTGCATTTTTTTCCCGAGGCCATCTATCTGGAACAAGGCGAGGTAAGCTTCGGCTATATGTGCCGGTACGAGGACAACAGTCAGATCAACATTCTTGATCTAGAAGCTTGCAGGAGTTCAACTTATTTCTAGCCGAAAACGAGAATCTCTTAGGATTATCTGAGCATTCGCTCGCTCGATTGTTATCCAGCGTTGCGTTGTTATAACTGTTTCGGTTCTCACTTATTGGTGCCTAATTAGTTCTCAAGCTTGCGTTATTAATGTTTGCGTTGTTTTTTTGTTCCTTTAATATCTGCGTGGCTACCACCACCGTGTGAATAAATAAATAAATAAATAAATAAATAAATAAATAAATAAATAATGGCTCTTCTCCGAACCTCGTATGGCGCAAAATATACCATCATAAAATAAGGATAAAGAACGGCGTTACTCAATCCCTTTTGAGATTCTACTTCCACGGGATGTCGTGGAGGCGATCTGAATGCGTATTTGGCCATACAATGAATTGCGGTGGCCAGCCGATGAACAAGTCAGCGCTTTATCCTTCCCAGACACGCCTGGTACCAATTCACCCACCCTCGAGGGATGGAAGGCTTGGTTGGCCTAGGCGGAAAATCCTAACCAGGAACCTGGTATCGGGTGCACGCGACCGTCGGCGCCTCCTCCGACTGCACCACACGCGCCCAAATATACCCTATTCACGTCAAAATGGACACCCTTCAAAAAACTTGATACTTCCGAAATCAAAGTGAACGTATTCCAAATCGAGACGAGCTTCCCATAGGTTGAACTATAGGCTCTCCAAGCTGCTTAGAATACTTTTTGTCCAAGGAAAATTTGGTATAACCCCCCTTGTTAAATTTTCTCAGTAAGTGTTTAATATAATGAGTGTAATAATTTTATAAAATTTTTTATTTTTGGAAAAATAAGAAATTAAATTCTGTTTCGAAGCGCAACAAGGCAGCAATCATTTACTGTATAAAAAACGAGATTGCGCCATTATTAGGAAATTCAACGAAAAAAACGATCAAGGAAGAACTAAAATCCAAAGCTTCGCTTCGCGACTACGTTTAAATGCACTTTTTGTACTAACGTTTTTGTAACATCCCCTAACAGTTAGAATTAATAATAATAAAATAAGGATAATAATAATAGTGATAATAATAATAAGCGCAAAAGGCTAGCAAAAGTCTTTTCTAAAGTCATCCAATAGTTTCCACTTAGTGAACTGTCATTTTATGGCGTATCTTCATGTGAGGCGTAAAAAATTTCACACTAAAACTAAGCAGCGCTTACTTATTAACTGACCATGAGATTGCACTCAGGGAAGGGGCGAAGGAGTTTCTTAAAAAACTGCCCTATTCAAGTTGAATTTTTTCTGTAACTTCGTGTTCCGCTGAAGCTACTTTTAGTATAGAGTGCGCATACGAAGCGGAGAGGTGGCCTCATCTTAACACAGCATTCTGGTACCTAGCTCATGGCGAGGCACTGCATCACATGTGCACTTGGGCCCTCTCTAGGATGCGCCACACATCCTATTACAGCGTGGCATCGCAAAAGCAACTTGACTGTCCATACAGTAACGTGGTATCGCCGTTCGATGGATATATATGTTTGTCGCCTCAGCCTTTTCAGACAAATCAGACGACAGTTCATCAGGGCAGGAGGATTGGAGCGCTTCGATGAATTTCACAAGATACCAATAGTTATTTATTAGTTATTGGTTATTTTAAGTAGGACCGCCCTTTCTGTCAACTGTTACAGATTGAGTAATCCGTACGTTCTAGAGGAAATGTGGGAGATCAAGTGTTTTCAGACCTAGTTGTCGGCTTCAAAAAAAAACTGAACAAATTCATCGGGCACGTATGATGTCATTTTGCGGAGCTAAAGCATTGACTTGATATCTAGATGACACAGAAATATGTTGTATAGCAGATCGGAGTGATATCACAAGCATTTCTGAAAGCAAACAAAAAATGCATTGGGCGCAGCAAAGGAATAACATTCACCGCTTTCCGTCACTTGTGTGGAGCACGAATAAGTGTAATAGTTATTTAGTTATTAGTTGTTTATTAGTTATTGGTAGGATTGCTCCCTATTTTTTGTTGATGTTAGGTCGACATGCCGCCTATGTAAGCTGGCCTAAACTCTACGGATAAGAGCACCGCAGACACCTCCAAGAGTAGGGCACAACACAGAGGGCTACAACTCCACTAGGACAGTTGAGTTCAACTATTATGACCCAAAAACGGAAAGTGAGAGACGGGAAAGTGTCTTCGAAGCCACTGATCTAACGTAAAATCAGAAAACCGCAGCCACAAGAACAAAGAAACTTTAACTCTCAATTGAGACAGGAATCACGAACTGAGTCAGCGAGAAAGCCGATCCGGAAATACAGTTGGAAGGAATTCGTCTGTCCAGAAATGCAGCCCGTCAGCAGTTGTCGACCGACTTGCGTAGAAATGTGCTTAAATTCAGAAGATCTATGACTAGGCTTGAAAATCTGCGTCAAAAGTGGGATCTCTAAAGTGTGAGAGCAGTTTTTAACTCCTGTGCCTATTTTTGGGTGGTCCTAGCAAATGCTCAACCCTCATCCTCGTCTGTCAAGTGGAAGTAGACGACGTCGCAGACCACACAGGGTCTGAATTCCACGAACCTTTGTCGTTACCCTTATTACATAATAACGCGCTAAGCGCTGAGTCATACTATCGATCGGCGCCGCCGCAGAAATTAGTCGTAAAATAGGGGAAAACCGGGGCGGGGGATTCGGGAGGGGGGGGGGGGAATGGGGAGAAAATTACAGCATGAAAATAGCGAAAAATACCCAGACGTCTTCTCCCTGCCAGGATACTTCAGCCCCGGAGCAATCGAGGTCGCTGAACACGAATCTGAAGTTAATTTTGAAGTATCGATCGACATCAATCGATACTGATCAAATTGCCGTGCGGGAAAATAGCAGAAGATACCTAGTCGTCTTCTACCTGCCTGAAAACTTCATCACTAGGGTAACTGCTGTCGCCGAGCATGATTCTAAAGTTCGTTTTTAATGGATCGATTGTTATCAATCGATATTGATCAAACTATCGATTTTTTGTGGTTGTCGTTCAGGCGGTACGAAACTTTAGTCCTGGGGGTAGTCGAGGTCGCTCAACACGAATCTAAAGTTCGTTTTTATAGTATCGATCACGGTCAATCAACACTGATCAAATTACGGGGCGGGCGCGAAAATAGCGGAATATATCCAGACGACTTCTACGTGCCAGTGGATTCAGACGACGCGCGGAATACGTCGCATTACGTGTCTGGGACTCAGAAGACGTGCCAAAGACGTCGCTCGACGTGTTTGGGGATTCAGGTAGACGTGCCGAAGACGTCATCCAATGTGCCTGAGGATTCAGAAGGCGTGCCGAAGACGTCGTCCGCTAAGGATGGATCATTGAGGGCGACCACTACCAGTAATGGGGGACCGTTTCACTGGAGGAGGACCAGTAGTGAGGAACCAATATATCGCTCTATCATACTTCCATATATAGTGTACGTACTGCTTTTGTACTCCTAGGTAGGGATAAAGCTGTACAAGTAGAGCAGCCAGCTTGATGTGATTGTCCTTAGCTAAGTGATGCTGCAACATCGCGCCAAGCGCGCAAGTGCGAGGTATACGATAAGCGTGACGGAGCACTTGTAACCAATGCGTCGGCACTGGGATTCGCAATGAATAGGAAAAAATCATAATTTTTCACCCTGGATTCTAAAACACGTGTTTTTATTATATGAGCTCGATGTGGTAATAAAATATTAACTCGAATGTATAGACTGGCAAAAATGCTTTTTTTTATTACTTACACAAACAATTTTTTTCCTTTTCTTTTTCTTCCCTTTTTTATTATTTCTCTTTATTTATTCAATGCAGAATATACCTTCAAGGTTACCGAACTTTGCCTGAAAGAAATAATCTATTATAAAATCATTAACACTGCATAGATACATAGCAAATCTGCATAAAGCATGCAGGATTAGTTGTCACTACGAAACGTGGACAGGACAATTTGAGCAAGTTAGTCAAGGGAATGTCAAGAACGCACCTGTTCGAGAAGTTGTGCCGACTGAGCTGCTCTGTACAAAGATTTGACTATACAAGCTTTAAAAACATCTAGCTATGCTTCCTATTCGAAAGCAGAAGTATTACCTCAAAAAGCTGATTTACCGAGTATGGCTAGCAGGCACTATGCCAATCAAGACAAGGCAGCGAAGGCAGCCTGTGATAACGTTCAGCCGTTCCCCAGAAACGTTGACTTCAGAAGTCGGATGCCCGACGGCACCAACGCACCTCTCACCGCTGCACAACAGTTACTCGCATGCACACACATTCACACTCAAACACACAGCATTATCGGTCGCACTCGCTCGAGACGTCGTGACGAATGCTTGTTGTCGCCAGGCCAGGGACCCAACATCGTAAAGTGCCATGGAAGAAGGAGCAAAGCGAACGTTTCCCCGGTCGCGAGGCTAGAATCTCCTACTGATCGTCCGCGCACGACTAACAGCAACAAATAACACGGACGGCTCAGGTCGATTTGGCCGCGTCGATTCTGAGCGACACCTGCAAGGCTAACCTGCTCTTGTGCTGTTACTTTTCAAATAGAACATCGACTCTCTTCTCATCAGGAAGGGAAAACCGTGTAGAATGCTGGGAATGCAGCAGAATGATCAATGTGAATCTGTAAGCGAATCAACCTGCTAGAGATCCCCAGGAGACTTCTTAGAGTCTCAAGACGACTCTACTCCTAGTAGAAACACGGCGTTCCATCACTGGGGAAATAGAACGCTGAGTTGCACATGACTGGCAACAGTGTCACCTTGTGTGCTCCAATTAGGCATTCAAATTACCTCTGCAGTATTCGGTAGAAATGGAAGAAATTGATTGGCGCAAATCATTTTCTTTCATTTGAGCTGGGCGTTCATCGGAACTGGTAAAATCTCTTGCTTCACTTCAGCAACGTTTTTGTTTGGGAATAGTTTTCGAGAGCTGAGATCCGCTATTTGAGAGCCTTCTCTGATAGTCATACCTCGCTGGTTTTTTCAAAAATTTCTTTGATGAGCTCTTCATGAAAATTCGGATTTATTAGGAGATTATTGTCTTTTCCACGACCTAACCTGTCACTTGAACGCGTGATAGCTACAGTCGCAAGAGTCGCGAGAAACGATTTCGGGCTCTTAGTTTAAAAAACCGATCTCGACAAGGCCGGGTGAAAAACCTGTGCGCCAGCACCTTGTACAAATCAGTCACCAAGAAAAATCGGTGCTTCACAATGCTGAACTTCACTGTGAAATTCTTTGGCAAAACGTGTTCTCCGTCTATTGTTCTCCATTATGACTTAGTGCAACTCTGTGAGGCACTTTTTACGTGTGGGCTACTGTTTCCCTTTCATCACACTCTAGGCGCCCTTTCTCACCCTCAAAAAGTTGTCATGAATGGTTGAACTGGAGCAGATGACATTTTCTGTTATGCGTGCCTAGGTGTGAGTACCTCTTATGAACCGACAAATGCCCCTAGAGTTCGATCGGAATGTACTATAAATCCCCGCCGTTGTCTTTAAAGGGTCACTGCCCTATTGGATCCCTCCGTTGGTGATTAGGGCTGGACTTGCAGAAGGATTGCTGACTGTTTCCCAGTTCCACAAAACGAGGAGAATCAGCCTGCACTTTTGCAACGTTGCGTGTCCGTGAACTACCGAGAACTGGAGCAAAGCCCAAAAAGAAAGGCAGAACAGAAGAGCATCGTTGGGAAGTGCCCAAGAACTGTACAGCACCACGAGATGCAGGACAAATGCACTGAAACGGTTTTAAGACATGACGGCAGAAATTTCGCTCAGCGATAACTGAGAACGGATTTGTTTCGCTCACCGCTCTACAGTCCTTCGCTCTTTCAGTGGAATGCTCTATGCAAAATAAGGAGCTTTTGTGAAAGCACTGCTAGCCATTTCCTCACTGTCTTCTTCCTACATAATGCTGACCGAAAAACGTATGACATTGTTTCACTATGTATACACGCACTTTCTTAAGGGACCGCAAAACCATTTCATTAGCGTCGGATAACATATTTCCGATACACAATTACTCCTTATGGCGTTCTTCTATTCTGCGCGCTTAATTTTCCCTACTGCAGGGAATGCGATGCTAAGAATGATGGTGCTAAAATGAATATGGAAGCTCCTTTCACAAGCGATTTCACCGAAACTACAACTTAACCTTACTGGACGTTTAGAAAAGCTTAATTAGCTTTCTAAACTCTTGATTTGAATGCATATTTACCTATAGCGATACCTAATAGAAGTGCACGAAACTAAAAAGCCGTATAATTTATAAGCAGATTGAAGGACCCCGAGGAAGTAATTCTAGCCCATTACTTGCTGATCTAACAGTGTCAATATCTGAATATAAATTTTGCAAAAAGTTAATAACAGAAATTGTTACGTTAATAGACATCCATTTAGATACATGGATGATATTGCGATGATTCCTAAAAAATAATGAACACACACAAGAACTATTTGCGAAACATATGAAAATTCTCTCCAACATGTAAGTGTCTCGATTTTAGCATTATAAATGTTGTCAATAAGTTAACAACAAAGTTATATAATAAAGCAGATAGTTTTGAATTTCCTGTTATTAGATTCTAGATTCCACCGAATTCCAGCACGTATGCATGTGTGGGTAGGTCCGTTCTTGTTGGCTACCTCATACACAGAGTCTGAATAGGTAAAAGAAGCGCATATTTCTAAGATTGAAGAATGACCTAGTTTACTCAAGGCAATGAATGAGCTAAGCCCAGAACTAACCAGGATGAGTGCAGGAGAGAACTACTCCAAAAATGAGAACGCAGCCACTCCATTAATCAACCATCATAATTGGCTGCATAAATATACTTGGAAGAATATAAGTGCCGGTGGAACCTATGTTTCAAAGCGAAACAAGTTCCTTCACACCCAAAGGGCGGATAGTCTGCAAGAACAATGCGACGGGATGGGCAGGACGGTATGAGTGAGCCGCGAGGAGATGCTGAGTCGTTAGACAAGCTCGACTCGAGGTGTTCGACAACAGCAAACAAGCAGTCAGACACCGACTGAACGACTCGGGGCGACTTCGACCGGAAAATCGGACCTCTTGGTGCTTGTGTGTGAGACGAACGGCAAGCCGGGCAGCGTACTGCAAACTGGAAGCGCTTTTTCCAGTAGGAAACCACGAAATTCGAAGGCAGATTTGTCGTGCTAATGCTCTGTTGCCCGAAGGTGGCTTTCCAGGTGAACCTTCGTTAATGCACAACGGTTCGACCAGAGCCTTGTTTCCAGAGAGGTGCAGCGCACTTCATTGAGCATCTTAACCACGCTACATGAAGCAACTATTTCGATTCGAAAAAGGAACGCAACGAACACCCTACGTAAAGAAGCATGTACGATTCGCTGCACAGAGTATAGAGAGCACATACTATTATATAGAACTTATGAGACTGCATTATAAAACCTAAATTACACATTGAAATAGGCTGACCACCAAGAGATGACCTGCTCGCGAAAAACGAGTAAAGAGAAGACTTCGCAATGGGAAAACAGACAACTCGCTAAGCAGATGATTTGAAAATGAACAAATCTACATGGAGGACCAAATATGTGAAGCTTACTGGTTGCTTTATTTTGCTCGTGAATTAAACGAAGTACAGAAACCAGAGGAAAAGCTCCGTGTTTTCTTTCTTATTTTTGATATGACCTAATGATCTATACTAACCGTTACGAATTTCACAATTTTTTCCACGGTTAGAAATTACGGCGTGAAGCGAGACGCAATTGAGTGATGCATCTTGTGCTGTCGTTCCACTTAGCTAGTCTTAATATTTTTCTTGAAGTCTCTGAACCAGTGTTCTAGAGCCATCTTGCGAAAAAATGTTGGGTTTAAATGAGGACGTGTTTGTTTCAAGTTACACAGCGCATAGAAGTCTCGCTCCTTTGAATACAAAGAGAATGAGGATGGTGTTACTCCTACTCTTTGTCCTGCTTGGCTTTTCTGATCTGATTCACGACTTCAGTCTTCTGTCTCTGCCGTTCTTCACATCCGAAAATTTTTGTTCTACAATCGGACAGCCACATCGTCGGCTTGCGCAATATATCCAAATATCTGTTTGTTTCTATTAGGTTGGAAAAAAAGTCTTTTCACACTTCGAAATTTTTTTCCCTTCCCCTTGTAAACGCACTAGCCAATGTTGATTGCTGATTTCGTAATCCTATCACACTTGTCTACCGTTCGCACACGGACACAGGTTAAGACTCTTCTTGTAATTCGTTATCCATCCAATCTTCCGGACTCAATGCCAGATCTACCTCATGGCCATTTTCAGCACGGCATTCTTCATGAATACATTAAAGAATCCACAGCACTTCAGGCAGCAGACCAAATTAACCATATATATATGGCATGGGATCTGCTACTCATCGCGCCTGTTACGGGTGGTTCGGAAAGTCTTTAAAGGGAGATTATTCAGTGAGGGCAAAGCATGGTCAGGAAGGCCAACTGAATTGGACGACACAGAACTACTCCATCTTCTTCGCACCGATAGTAGGCAGACGACACGTCATCTGGCAGAAGCTCGAAGTGTCTCATAGGATAGTAGGAATCCATCTGAAGAATCTTGGCTTTCATGGAAATTTGGAGCTTGGATTCCACATGCCCTGTCAGACACTCAGAAAGGTCGACGGCTCTCCATCGCTGCTTCTCTTCTGTCCAGATAAGGAAGAAAATCGTTTCTTCCGCGGATTGTGACAAGCGAAGAGTCCTGGGTTCTGTGTGCCAACTTCGACGAAAAGGCAATGGGTACAAAAGGGAGAGAGCCCTAAGTCTGATCTCAAGCCCAATGTTCACGAAAGGAAGATTCTCTTGAGTGTTTGGTGGGATATCAGAGAAGTGATTTATCGGCAAACTCTCAGAAGTGGAGAGACACTTACTGCTGTCACATACTGCGGCCAACTCCACAAAGTCGTCGCAACTCTCTAAGAAAACAGGCTGGAGAAGTCGAAGGTGATGATCCTGCATGACGATGCAAAACTACATGTTGCAAGACTCACAAGAGAAATAATAAGGGAGCTAGGCTGGGAGGTAATGCCACATCCACCGTATAGCCCTGACCTCGCCCCTACCCACTACCATTTCTTGAGTGATCTCAATCAAGAAATTGGAAAGAAATATTTTGAAGCAGATGAAGACCTCAAAAATTGGATTCAGCAATGGTTCGACTCCAGAACCGCGGTCTTTTAAGCGAGAGGAACTGGAAAATTACCCAGTCTTTGGAGAAGTGTAGCGGAACAAAATAGAGTTTATCTCAATTGATTTGACTTTGTAGTTGTGAAGTAATAAATCTTTGAATAAAATGAAAAGACTTTTTTTCCAACCTAATACCAGCCAAAGCAATCAGAGGCGGCAACCTGCGAGGCGTGAAATGAGAGGACATGGGAGCTCCGATCGGCTGGTGCCTGCCGACTGCACCACCTTCTTCGACGAAATCGTGCTCAAAACGCCGAGAATTAAGCAAACGAAGTAACGGAACAACTTGGAAATAGACCTGGTGTCGGAGCTGGACAGGAGGAAGTGAATGGCTTGTTGAGCTTTTAAGGGCGTCGAAGAAACAGTGAGGAAGGCGAATAACGTCCGGTTCCGCTCCCCCGTGATGGACTCCAATGTTCCTCTTGCACTAATGCACGAAAACTTGCGCCCTATGAGAGCAGGATTAGCAAGCGGTCACTTGCAATTAGAAGACGATGCACAGCTTCATGCAAGAAAGAGAGTTCCAAGCTATGTCGACCCAAAACGGTATCGCATGGGAGAGGTTGTCGAGAATTAGTTGGGTACCGGGCACGTGGTGGGGTTCGTAAACAACTCCACTCTACGGGATCCATAACGACAGGTGCAGTGACGAGCACCTGTTAATCGAACTTCTCCGTGAAACCCTTAAATGACAGGTATTTTTATTGAGAATGAGAGGTATATTTATTTAATGAATTACTCTCTATAAGACAGGAGTAAGATGAAACTGCAATACAACAAACACAAACACTCACAAGCAAAAGTACTCCTAAATATCCACGCATAGAGAATTTATTTAGCTGCGATGTGTTAAAAGATTAATTGGATTCCGAGGGAAGTTTTTCTAACCTGGTAAGTTGGCAAGCTGCAGCTAGGCTACATCCTCCTGGTCTAAGTGTGGAAAATTTAGCTCATACCGTGGTCTTCGGCTTAGAGAAGAACAATTTATATTGTGGTTATTGAGGGGCGCAGAGTATATTCGCGAACCACACACATCAAACAATTGTCTTCGAGACACTAGACTTGACAGTTCAATGCAGTTGTTCCCGATAACCGCACTTAGAATCTTGGCGTAAAGAAAGCCACCATGCCTTATTAAAGTTTTCTAATAAAGTTGTTCTGGTTTTTTTCAAGTTGCAGTATCGTTCTTTCTGTGGGGTGACAAAGCAACCGTTTTGCATCCCAGAATAGGACGAATATAGGTTTGTAAGCCGCAATGAAAACCTAGCTATCCTTCGCTCTGAGGGCTTTTACGGTGACCTTTGTACCTTGGCCAACTTGGACCTACTGCGCTGCTCTGGAAAGCGACAAGAGCAAATGGAAACGTCGATGGGAAGGAACTGACGTGTGCGACAATTACAAGCCTCATGAGTGATAGAAGCGTGGAAATTGAGCTTGGCCGTTCATGCCATCCATGCTGCTACTCAGAGTAGTTGACCCGTGCATGAATACGATGATCAGAACTGGTCTTCCGTTGTCATTCTATGTACACAGTCTCTACGGCTCCCCAACATGGAGGTCAGAGGAGTTTCAGGGTACAACGAAGCCCTCGACAGGATAAGCGGCTGCAGAATGACGACCAACAATCGCCTCCATTGCAGCTGTCCATAGTTCTTTCGGAGGATTAGCACTCCTTTCGTTTTTATTTTTATCTTCTTCAGTCTCTTTCTTTTCTGAAATTAATACTGCAGGAGCGAGAATTCAGTTGATGGAAACAAGGGCGCGAGCGCTTCAAACACATTACTTGGTGGACCGGAACGTTCTTCATGGGCGTCCCAAATCTCATTGTAATCATCTCACAGTCCAGGGAACATCGGTAAGCGATATTTAAGTCATTTTCTGTAATCCTCAAATGGATGGTACTGAGGTTGCAAGCTCACATAACGATGTGCTGTTGCGATTAAAATTCTAGTCCGATCGGGACTCGAACACGCACCACCTACCAACCGGACAGAGATGCTCTACGCCGTTACTCACCGGCGGTGTTTGGTAACGCAACATCCACACCTCGTGGCTGTGGGGCGGATCAGTCAAAATCTGCCGCATTATGTTATCTGAACAAAAAATAAAGATCATCGCCAAGGGCAAAGAAAATTACATCCGATCTAAGGATGAGAAAAGGGGATATTGATCTATGCTAAGAAACTTGAGTAATGGTGAACAAAATACGGCTCTCAGTAGCTGTTCATTCAATTAAAGTGCTTTCTTTCATGTTTGGATATCAATTCTAGGATGCCTCCAGCCCAATAAAGATCTCTGCAAAATCCAAGAAGTGATTCCGAGGCCTCGGCAGCATTAGTGAGGAATTCGAATTAAGCTCCAGGCTTCAGACAGAACGCCGAGCGAAAATTGCGTTTTCCGGTTTTTGTCGCCTGTTAGCTACGAATGCTTAGCCGAGCCATTCTGGTCGGTGGCGACTCGCCGCGCATCGACGAAGGGCACGAGGTGAGCGGTGGAAGAGGAGACGGACGGCGACTTGTCCGCCGGACAGGATAACACAGCAAACACGCGAATGAACTGCGTCGCAGCGGGAAATCGCTGAAATCGCCGTCCAATCTCACGCCACGATATCGCTCATCAATGAGGACACACCGCTCGAAGAGCCACACCGTGAAGCTCATCTTATGCTAGCGAACGCCGACTACGCGAAATCTTGATGGGCCTCCCCATTTGCATGCAAGCAGCTGGGGCTTATTAAGGCGTCCGGAATGTTTTGAGAATCAAACTGTGCGCAAATTCTGGATTCCTTGAAGAGCAATCCCACTCAAAGTTTGAGGGGAATGGAGAAGGCGAAGTCTCCACCTCGCTCGACTATCCACGTCATTCTCTCCAGAAGCGACTTTCGCACAGTCTCTAGACTTCTTCCACGGTCCCTCACTAAAAGTGAATATCGATTGAGGATCGACGTGTGTCAGAAGCTTCTCTACCGTGAGCGAACGACGAGTTTAACAAACCTATTCTTTGTTTAAAGTCGATCTCATCCAAAAGTTCTGACAGAAAATTGCTGTGGTCACTATTGGAGGAGAAGCCACAACGCGTCCCAAAACGAGGTGATCATGTAAAGAAGATGTTGATTCCGTTCTTCTCCTGCCCCTTCCCGAGGACATTACTGTGATGTCGGCAGTCTTCAGCGAGGAACTGTGGGAGATGGTGTCTCGAGTCCCGTTTCGAACCAGTACTACGGCAGCTTCCTTTCCCGTATACAATGCCCCAAGAAGCGAAGAAGACAAGGAACGAATTAGGAAAGCTCAGTATCACCTGACCCCCCATCCTCCGTATTCTTCTGACATCAGCCCTCGTGATTATCACACAATTAAGTCCTGAGGAGTACATGAGGTGTAAGAAATCCCACAACGGCCAGGAGGTCAGGCCTGCAGTTGACGGATCTCATCTCGTACCTCTCCTTTCTGGAAGGCCGGTGTAGCTGCTCCACCCATTCGATGCAGAGACATCGTGGGAAAGGAGGGCACTATCTCGACTCCGGATCTTTCGTTTTATTTGGACTTATTAATAAGTTGACCAGAAATTCTCAACACTTTCCGGGCACCCTATAGTTGTAGAGAGGTTCCCACCTTAAGTTCTACCCGCTTTGGCGCTTAAAATTCTGATCGTGAGAATAAGGGCAGAGAGTTCTGTATTTTAATCACGATAGGAAGAAGGGGAAACGGGGGGCGGGGGGCGGGGGGGGGGGGGGGGAAGGGGAGTGACTTCGTGGCCTAGAGGCCTGATTTTACATAACACCGTGAATTGATTTTACTCTCGGTTCACCCCCAGACCAGCAGTGTTTCCATGCCTCCGCGGTTGAATAGTTGTAACGTTTTTGTTTGGGAACGGCAGAAAACTCTGACTTCTGCACAACTGGCTCCTTGACCAGCTACGCGTTCAATTTGGCTCCGCGATATCGCACAGAATGAGAATCCATGACCAAACCCAAAAAAGGAACTGCTCTATCATTCTTCATTTCTCATCGCTTCTAGGTGAAGTGTGTCGCGGACGGCAGTTACTTGAGCTTGCTCAAAAAGCAGATTATCTGAGAAGGAAAACCTAGACCTATCAGTCATTGGCTTCGACCAACTCCTCCGTGGACTGCTATGGGACTCTGAAGAAGGCCAGCAGGAAAGATTGTCATCATTCTCACACAACAACCTCGTGGAGAGCACCGTAAGCAAATAACTGCTCGAAAATGTTTTACGACCGCACCTGCTGCTGCACATCAACCAAAAATTGCTGGTCAGCATTCCGGCTTATGTCCACCTACGAAAGAGGGTCAATGGCATGGGGTAGCCTCAAAAAGCAGGGCCGCTTAACTGAAACTTTAAGCGCTCAAGTGGGAATGTTGGTGAAACTGATGGAACACGAAAGGAAGACAGCGAAAATATGCCGCCACTCCAACTGATGAGTTGGTATGGTTCTATCCTGAAAATACCAGTAGACGAGTAGTACAATCTCCAACGAAGGACATGATCAGGAAAGACCTTCTGGAAGGTGGCTAACGGCAGATGACTCCAGGCGAGACAACGAGAGGAAGGAATACGTCGTCTATGTAGGTGGGCAATATTCGCCAACATGAACTTGTTCCTTGCCTGTAGCACTCATTAGCTCTTATCACACAAAAGACGACCCAGCTTGCGAGGAGTGCCGCCAGATGCACCCGACGTTTTAGACGAGGTCGTCCAAATATTAATGGCTTTGGATCTGTGCTGAAGTGGAGTGATGAACACAGATGTCCTTTCGCTCGCGGGCTCTAATCCAAAAATTCCGCTGTCAACATAGTTCTGAGTGCTACCTCACCCAGACAGTGACAGAGCCCGCTACTGAGAAAGTTTTTTTCAATATTTGGAAGCATGGATATGATGAACCGCTCTTACGGTAATTCTAAGAAATAAACTCGGAAGCGAAGAGCCAACCTATCCAAACATTCGACTTCATCAATGAATATGTCACCTTGTAGATAACACTACACTATCCCGGAGACGTAATAAATTCAAACTATGAAGTCTCCTAACTAGTAAGGGGGTGGACGACGCCGCGTTTAACTTTCAAAAAATGGCGCATTGTAATCACAGTTAACCAGAAAGTCTCCAATCCCACTGGACGTTGCGGTGCGATTATTAAACCAGTTAAAAGACGTCATAGGCATTTATTATGCGTTAATGGTCCCTAGATTTTCTCACCTTGAAAGCTCGACATCGTAAGTCCTTTATATGTACTGGTATGCCGTACCAGACAATGGCGTAGAGCATTCCCGCCCGGTCAGAGGGAGGTGCGGGTTCGAGTCCCGCCTGGCGCTAGAAGTTTTGATCGCAACAAAACATCGTTGTAACAGCTTACAACCTCGATACCAGCCAACTGAGGCTTAAAGAAAGTGATTTGAATTGTACCAGACATCGTTCTTAAGTGGATCGTTATTTCTGTCGTCCTCAGAAGCACCTCGACCTCCGTCCCAGAGAGCCGATGTTTAGCCAGCGAACCAGAGGAGTCGAGGTGTCGGACCTTTAAAAATCACCCAAACAATTCGTTCAGCAGAGCACACAAAGAGTATATTAAGCTTCGAATTTCACACTATATCGAAGTCCCTTCTCTTCATAATAAAGGAACAGTCTGCAGGTCTCTGACTATCAATGCGTGCGAGTCCTTCGGAAACGAGTGATACGTTCAAAATATGTATCATTACACGAGGTCGCCTGAAAGATTCTGTCTCTGTTCATTAAAATTTGTTGTGGTTTTCCAAATGAGTAAAACTGCCGATACCGTATGGTTAATAGCGGGCCATAAGCAGCTCTAACGTGACCTCAGCAATGGGACAACCCTACTTGCCCCTAGAAATTTGTGAACTTCACCAACAAGACCTAACTGGCATTCTGCTACAGGTAGAAGCTCAGCTACTTTCTCAGAGTCGTAAAGACGGCCGGCGCTGCAGTCAGCAAGAGAAACGCTGAGTACCTGACACTTCTTTGCTGCTTCACTATTACTAGACAGAAAACAGACGCAAACTTATGTATAGGAAACGAAGGCTGAACCGGACTGCTCACATTGGATGTAGAATCTACTTCTTTAACTTATTGTTCTTAACTATATTGCACGATCGACGAGCAACTAGTATTCCTTAGCGCTGTAAAGTACTCATAAAATGTTCATTATATCCTCCAACAGGAACGTTTGAGCCGCTTTTGAGCTCGGCTTGAATATCCTTCGCCTAAATTTTTTACTTCATAACTTGATAATGTTGGATTGCGGAATGAAAAAGCTGTGGTATTCAGTTTTCAGAGTGCGTCAAACACTTAGAAAATCTTGTAAAAATTAGAGAGTTTAACCCACATTTTTGGAAAAGCACAACGGCCCTACATGTGATCGTGTCATAAAGTTTTTTGGCTTGAATCTCGAAAACGCTGCGACAAAAATGATTCGAAACTCAGATGCCACGATAGGAAGAAAATGTTAAATAGTCAAGCAGTGAAGAACTGAAATCAGACACCTTGAGCGATAGATAGAGAGCCTGAAAATGATGAAAAGCCATGCTTTGCGTGGACGATTGCACTGTGGAATAGACAGAAAAATAACACAAATGATTTCTCTTTGATTTAGTATGGAGGTAGGCTACCAGAAAGCTCTCTGCTGAACGGCATACTTTCATAGGAAAAGCAAAGAGGTTAGCTTGGTCTGCACTACATGATCTTGAACCTCCCCAAATCGGGTGTCAATGGCAACCTCATCTCCACCAGGTATCCTTCTTCAGAGGAAAAAGAAGGAGCATTTAAAAGTGTTCACGTATTATAATGAGTAAACCACAACCAGTGAAATAAAATGGCTTGCCAAAAATTTTGAGGACCACCCTCCAGGACCGACCATGAAGCTTTTAATCCCCTCACAAAGGATTCGTCTTGGTTGCTTTATTCTCACCAAGATGATGTCAAAAAAGCATCCCAAAGGTCCATGAGCTCTTACTGCTTCATTGCTTACAAGCAGAAAATTGTTGCTTGCCGCTTTTCTGGCGGTTATATGTCAAATGCAACAGCTCTTGCCGCAATTGAAATGACTAAATCTGAGGAAAATTATGGTCACATGAGAATAGAAATACGAACAGCGAAAGCTTTTGCTTTTGCCGACCTAGTCTATTATGTCGCTATTGCATTTTCAAGTTTTCTTGTATGCTCACACATGTAGAAGTATTTGCCCATAATAAACGCAAGCAGATAAGCAAGCAGGTCCGACAACAATTTAAGAACATCGCGGGCGCATTTAAATCAAGAAAGTGTAACAAAGTTTCGGATGTAATACCCGACATGGCTCCAAATACACAGCGGTTTCAAAAAGAAAAAAGAAGCTGAAACAGGCAGGCGGCACAAAGTGGAAATCGTCGCTTTAAGCTCCAAAGTTTACGAGTCCTTGAGCGCTTTACGGTGGCACTTTTCCTGACAGAAACGCTTCGTTTGGCAAATTTTACACAAAGGCAAATCGAACCGGCCGTCTCGCACACCCTCTACTTCCCATGCATCATACATGGAAAGGGAAATGGATGCCGCCGAACAAACAAGCGAAATCATGAGAGGAAGCGGCTACCTCATGTGCGTACGGCGATGATGAGATGAGAGAGCGGTTGTCGGCTTGAACGGGCCGACGAAGGCGAGTCGGCGAAAACGACAGCGTCGCCGGCAACTAGTAGCGGGGCGAAGACGACCGAGGCCGTCGTCGGCGGCCATGGTGGCTGACCATGACCGCCAGATGTGGTTATCAATTTACTCGTAGTGAATGGGCAGATAAGGTGTGAACGGATGACCACTGACGGCGTCCGCCAGCCGGATGGCCGCCGTTTTCGGAAGCGTACGAATGGCGGCGTTAGAAGGACGCTTCCTGGTTATCAGCGCAGCCTAATCTACCAAACGGCGCCGAAACAGTTGCTGAAAGGTAGGGACGATAAAAGTGCAGCGCTTTCAGTTCCAAAGCTGTCACGGATATGACAACGCCTTCGAGACTGTTGGACACAAAACCAGGGTGCCCACCTTGTTTTTCCCATCTCCGCTCATGTCTTGTCCTTTGCCACGAAGTGGTATTAGCTGTGAAAATGAGGCCGCTCGGGAAGCCATCATTGAGACCGATTGAGTTTTTGAAGCAAGGTTAATTTGCCGTGAAACTAATTAACTAGAGGAGCACGTTTTAAACTGAACCCAGTAAGTCCCTCCTAAAAACTTCCCCATCAATGCGGTCACGTTCTAGTCACCGCATTCTTTTCCTCCAAAAATTGTCTTGCATGGCTGGCGGTCAGGAGTTTCTTGATAAATTCGTCTCTTTCCCTCAATTTTTCCTTTTTTCTACACCAAGCTGTGAGTATACTAGAGTTTTGAGTCGGTTCTGTTTTATTTCCTTTGTCCTCCCAAACTGCGAGGGCACCTAGCCAATACCTCTAGAAGCAAAGATATAAGATAATGAAACTCTTGTCGATCATTTCGGCCATCCTGAAAAGGAGTTCGAAGAAAATAAAAGGAATTTTTAATAGCCGAACAGTGCATAGCCATTCACCTCCCTCAGCTCGCCATCTTCCATGTACCGTTCTCTTTTCTCTCCGTTCAGATTCCCCAGCACATAGTCGTATGGGGAAACTGCCAGTGGTCGTCACTCCGAGCGGTTTTGCGCTGCGCAACGTGACCGACTCATTCGTTCCATTAACGCCTCGAATTTCGGAGTTGGGTGCCGTTGAAGATGAGTATCGCTTTCCTCTCAACCGTCAAAGCTTCGAAAGCAGAACGGTGAAAATACAGTAGAAGGTGGAAGTTCGGGGAAGATTCCCGGACTATGCTAGCATGAAAGGAGCAGGAGTTTCCCGGGATGTGCGGCGTGAAGAATGTGGTCGCCTATTAATATTTTGCGAAGTCTACTAAACAGGTCGTCTAAATCATCATGCAATAGAGGGTGACTCTGGAGGATGCAAATTCTAAGACCTCAGTCACTAACACTCTTCTAGTGCAATTAATAGCTATTCAGGGCAACAGCGCTCACTCTTTTGCTGCGAAACGTGAGGAGGACAGTGAAGTGCCTGCTGATTAGCCTCCCTTCGGTCTCCCTTGCTTGTAGGTTTTCTCTCGAGGAAAATGTTAGGAACACTTTTCATAGTCTGATCATGAGCCAGTCGAGGTAGATGTACAGGGTGCGTAAAAAGTTTTGACGCACTGAACGTAAACGTTAGAAATAACAGCATCTCATAAAACTTAACAAGCTTGTATATAAAATGTCAACAATGATCTAGAGAACAGAATAGCATCACTTGTATTTTATATGGGCTTCCTTGCTGCGAATGCAGGGACGAAGACGCCGAGGAAAGACATCGACGGTGCGCCGCAAATAGTCCGCGTCGATTTCGTTCCATGCTTTGACCAGATCATCCTTCACTGACTTCATACTTTTGTGGGAAGTAGCGCAAGCCTTGTTCTCCAAAACCTCCCATATAGAGTAAATCAGCGGATTCGAATCCGGTCTATACAGAGGTCATTCCTCTGCCGAAATGAAGTCCTTCAAGTTGGCGCGGCACCAGTCCTCAACAATCCTAGACTCTGCGCAGGAGTGTAACCCTGCTGGAAGACATACGGCTTACTTTAGACGTGGGATTCGAGCCAAGGAACCGGTTGCTTCTTTAGGACATCAATACAGATAGTTCTACTGATTCATCTTCAATCCGCTTGTGATGAATGCACAAACCATGATACTGGCCGGATGCGCCTCCCTTGCAGCGAGCCTTCCGCCAGAATTAGCACTCTGGAGGTCCTTGAAGAGTATGTAACACTTTTACCAGTTGAATGCACAAAAGCATCAAGTCACTGAAGGCCAAAGCATAGAACGAAATCGACGTGGACTACTCGCGGCGCACCGTCGATGTCTTTCCTCGTCGTCTTCGCCCTTGCATTCGCAAAAAAGAAGTCCATTTAAAATAGAAGTGATGCTATTCTGTTCGCTAGATCATTGTTCACATTTTGTGTATAAACTTGTTAAATTTAATAATGTGTTGTTATTTCTAACGTTTGCGTTTAGTGCGTCAATACTTTTTACGCACCCTGTATTTACTAACGAACCACCTCTTACTCAGATACCGACAATCGCGTCGCCATTAAGCGATCCTCTATGGAGCGTTTTCATCACCTTTCTGCATGGTGCTTTCATCTCAGTTGACTTCTTCTACAAAGAAATCTTGGTGCAATGCAGTATCGAAAAAGCGCTCACAGAAAAAAAACGCTCTGCAACGTAGCACTGATACTGATTCCATTACTTATCAGTCTATTATAGAACGGTCCCCTTCGGATTCCTAGATCTTTGAGTTCTGTTGCCTGCAGACTAAAAAATTGCAAATACCGTTTTGTGATGGCCTTCCACACTACTTCGAGGGAATTCCGTAGAACCATTACTTTATCCTTCCCGCACAAGACTCTGGCTTGCTCTTCGACCACGGAGGTGGAAGGTTTGCTTGGTCTGGACGGGACGTGCGTCATTAGTCGATACATAGCACACGCGAGAAAAGGCAGTTCCTCCGACTGCTCTACGCGCTGCCAAATAGGTGAATCTCAATACGCGTCGGAGTTGCCAAAAATTGGAAGCTATGAAATTATGTAATGATAGAGAAGCGCATGGGCGGCTGACAAAAGTTCGAAGCAACTAATAAAGCACTCGATCCGAAAGCATGTAGCTTCGGAAGATCAAGATTTCTGTCGGAAGCAAAAATCTGCCGCATTTGATCGTTGAACATGCTGGCAATCAGTGTGCAGTAGAATCAATGATATGTGTGCAGCAAATGTGTTTTAGCAACCGACAACCTAAAACTAAGCGTCCAGAACAGCTGGAATACTGAACATGCTAGCAGAGTTGCCCATGAACCTCTTCGTCGGTCAGAACAAGATGTCCTAGGTTGTTTTTAGATTTGAGATTAGGTAGCAATTTGGGCTTTGCAATTCCTTTCGTCAATGTTCTCAAGGATGGAGCAAATCGAATACTGATCGATTCTCGAATTTTGTTATGGTTATATTTTATTTATTTATTTGTTTATTTATCTACTTACAGCTGATCTCAAAGTCGCGCTTACGATTCAAGAGCGCAGTTTCGATCAAAAGAATCCTCGTTCAGAAAAAGAAAGGCTAATACTAGCCGAACCGTTAGTGGAGGAGAGGAACTCATTATGAACAGCGATTGCATGAGATTACTGTTCTTAACAACTGTTCATAAAGCGCAGAGGACCAACCTGTATTTAAAGTAAATAACACGTTACTATATTCTACGAAGTAACGTTTTATTTAATTTAAATAATTAAAATATTGGTTGCAACGAAATAAATGGCACTGAACCACTGTAAATTTAAACAGTTAATATCTCGGCTTGTAGGCAAGTTTATTAATCGAAATAAAAACCTTCTGATTCTACACATCTTTGCCAACGTGACACAAGCTTTTTTATCCCAGTAGCATAAAAATCAGAAGTTCTGGAATTGACGATATCTTCGAACTTTCGGCATATCCTTCAACTTTTTCATCATTTCTTCAATTTCAATGCAGTACTTCTCTGCCGTGATGGATTCACCGGGAGGGAGGAAGCTGTGGTGAATAATTCCCAGCGAACACCACCATACTGTCACCATTACTTTCTTTTGGTGCAATTCCGGCTTCGCAGGGACCTTGGGGCTCTCATCGCTGTCCACCCACTGTGCCGGTCGTCGCCTGTTGTCGTACATTATCCATTTCTCGTCACAGGTTACGATGCGAACAAGGAATGGGTCCGTTTCGTTCCGTAGAAGCAGTGCGGACGAGATCTCATATCGTCGGTTTCTTTGCTCCTCAGACAGCTCGTGAGGCACCCATCTTTCCAGTCTTTGATCTTTCCAATTTCCTTCAGATGCCGCGCAGCTGTGTTGTGACTGACGCCAAGAACCTTCGCAATCTCCCTGGTACCTTTGTGTGGATCCTCCTCTACCACATCTCTCAGCTTGTCCTCATCAACATCACTATGCCTCCCACGACCTTCATGTTCTTCCAAGCTCTCATCTCCATTCCGGAACTTCTGATACCAACGATACGCCTTCCGAATTGTGGAACATCCTTGACCGAATGCGGCGTTGATCTTCTCGCCCGCCTCCTTAGCTGTAGTGCCCAGCTTGAATTCATACAAGTAAATGCCTCGGATTACCCTTTTGTCCATCTGCAAAAAAGTCAATAAAACTCTAAAGTTTTCCCACTTCTACATAGAAACTTTGATACTCACCGGTAGAGCAAAGTTTGCGCTTCTGAATGATATGCCACATGTTACGGTTTGTTTTTGATCAAACGCGTAAAGACGCGCCAAAAAATGGCGCGAGCCAGTGCCATTTAGTTCGTTACAACCTAATAAGTACTGAGGGAAGTTAAATTGTTTACAGCATCAGGTTGTTGAGCTTGGAGAGCACAACAGTTCGGCTATGATAGGGGTCGATGGAAGTTATATCTATGTCAGCGAGCACGGTTGATCGGGCAGGAAAATCACTAGTTATTGATTGAACGATATTGATATAGCGTTTTAGCAGGCGAAGGAGGAGATTTGGGTTCCGACCATCAGAAAGCAGCATCTAGTGATTAGCGCAGTGAATCCTGGCAGAAGATGAATTTAGCCGTAGCTGTCGGCAAACGCTCGAAAGGAAGCTACTGAGGCGGAGGAATGGGCAAGGTACCCGGCGCGCTTGTTTAAGCAACAGATTTGGACACGACCGCATAATCGCCGGACGCGAATAAGCTCAGAGCGGGAGGTGACTGGAAGGGCCGACGATTGCAGGAACTTATCGGAACCTGAGAGGAGAGCAGCTCCGACGAAATTGAAAGAAAGTACTGGAGAATGCGGGGGAAAGGCGGCGGCTGCAGGAGCAGAAGAAGTGAGTCAGGCGATGAGAAATCGCCAGCAAACCGAGGTCTCAACATGCGCGAGCGCGACATTGTGGTACGTTCTACAGTGACAATTCACTAGACGCTCTTGCACCACAACATTCGAACTACGACTGTCCTCCGCACTTGCACGACATTGAAAATATAGACCTTTTTGAAAATGAAGTGCTCGTTCTACTCCAAAACCTTGAAAACCACTTCTCAAGTGGCATTTCCCTTTGATCGACGTCGCTAGTAAGTTGCGATGGACATCGATGATGTTGAATGCTCCTCTAGTTCAAAGGAATGCCGCAGACCTTACAGAATTCTTTCAAAATCAGCTCGCTGAAAGGTAGAAACAATAATCGCCTCCGCGAGAAAACAGAAATAGAATACGCTAAAAAATGAGAATGACTAATGCCCTCCTTTATCCTTTCATCTACACCCTATGGTGTAGCTCTAAAGCCATTCAGAACAAAAGGTAAAGTTCGGCTTTATTCAGTCTCTTTGACGGATGACCGCCAAGAGTTCTACCTCATACTACGGCGACATTGTGGAGAAAATTTGAAGCCGAATTCCCCCGCACCATGTGACGCCTTGCGACGAACAACTGAGAGTTTTAACTTCGCATGGGAGTACGTACTGGTAACAGTTCGCCGACCCCTAAGCGATAGAAGGCTTAGTTGACCGAGGTGGGAGCAAAGTCTTGAACCTTGACTCCGGGTGCTCCTGACAGTCGCCGCTTCTCTGAATGCGTTTTCCGCACCTTGCTCTAATACTCTATAAACCAAGGAATAAAGGCAGCATTACTTAGCTCCGGTATGCATAGGGCTTCTCCAGCATATCGTGAACGCAGTGTGACCCATGTGACCCATTTGGACTATACAATGGACTGAAGTGACCTGTCGGCGAGCAGGTCAGTGTTTCGTCCTCATGCGAGAAGTCAGGTACCAATTCGCCGAGCTTAATCCATCTCATTTGGGATGCGCCACACAAACCTCTTCTATGGAATGCCGTGGAGGCAGTCTGAGTGCGTATTTGGCCTACATAGTGATTTTCGGTGGCGAGCTGGTGAACAAAACAGTGTTTTATCCTTCCCAGACAAGGCTGGTACCATTTCATCAACTCTGAAGGTTGGCAGAGCTTGGTTGGGCTGCACATGAAACCCGAGCTAACAGCCTGGAATCGGGTGCACGCGACCCTCCTCCCGACTGCGCTCCTCACGCACTCAAAATCGAATGGAAAAGATATAACAAGAAATTCTGCCGTTCTCCTATTCACTTATTTCTGTTGTTTGCATTCCCCCTCCTCTACTCTCTGCTGTGTCAGGCCTATGGCATACCACCAGCGACGAGTCCGGCGACGGCACTGCCAACGGACAAGTAATCGACTATTCGTGTTAGGACCTGCCAGAAACAATGGAGAGAGGCGCGCGCTTGCCGGTTGTCGCTGCCACGTCGGCACTACGTGTCGTTGGAGAGGGGGCATACCGCCAGCGACCGGTCGTCGCTGCGCTTTGCACGGCGACCAATTGTCGCTCGACCCTTTACACCCCGCATGCACGCACGCAAGGGTCACCAACCGCGCTCTAACGCCAATTCTCGCCCCCGTCCAACACCGTCGCTGCTCTCGTCGCTGAACCACAGCGATCTCCCGTCGCTCCGCTCCTGTCGTCGCCGGCCTCGTCGTCGGTGGTATGCCATAGGCCTCAGGAAAACACCACAGAAACATGAAATTGATAAAGGCAAGGATGAGAAGTTTGAAGCAAAATAGATCATCGCTGGCCCGGCGAACATTGAATTCAGAGCAGGGCCGGTAGGAAATACACTCCAGTTCGTATACAACTCAGCGGATCAGCACCACATAGCGCGAAGAAAACAAGAGCATCTGACACAGCACTCGACACCACATCCTATTGCTCGTCTGCCAGCGATACTACGACGCCATTCCGACATAATCACCTGTGGTCCTCCAGACGACAAAACGAGTTCCTATCAACAACACTACAGTGAGGATGGAGCCCGCACTAAGGCTGTTTCACTCTTGTTCCAACAGACTCACTTGTCGATAAGGTTGAGTAGAAAGAGAAAGGGTAGTAACGGTGTGTGGAGAAATATATGCGACTAACTTTCGTCGTGTATCAAAAAACATCGGTCCCGCTATTGTGCGCTGGCCGGACTTAATCATGAGGGATTTGCATAGAAGATTTGACGCCCGTTGTGGCCCCGAGCAGAGTGAACAACACCGAAAACTAGCTCGTAAAACTACAGATAATTGTTTTACTGAAAATTCCTCAAAATCAAGATGTGGTTGCTCCTTTCTGATCAATATTTTTGCAGTAGACCATCATACATATGTGTCGCACTGAAGACGTATTACACTGTTTCAGTTGCAATACATTGCTCACCTCTTAGAAACTGTAACGTTTTCTGCATAACCTGCTTCTAGGAGCAGAAATTCGTAGACTTTTTTCTTGTTAGACATTGAAATTCCGCAGTTTCCAGCGTATGGTTATTTAATTATTTATTTATTCACCATGATGTAACCAAATAAATGGGAAACGCAGCAGGAAAAACGAATAGAAAGTTTTAACGTTTGCCTCCCTTGAGTCACCAGTTTAAGCAGCATGCTCAATAAAACTCGTGAAATCCTGAGAACTATGTAGATCCAATCATTTCCGAAAAACTGCAAATTCGTAAGAACTTCAAAGAGGAAAAACAACACGATAAAAAAACGAAATGAGTAGACGTAGGGAAGTACAAAGAAATCGATAAATAACAAATAAATATATATAATAAATAAAATAAATCCTAACTGGAGGAAAATTAGTGTAAGTGACCCTCAAAAGTGCCTCTTCCTAATTGTGGTTAACAGAGATCAACTATTTCGATTAGTCGAACTCCCAATGCGCGATCGTAACTTAATAATCTACAACTCCCTCCTGCCAAGTTTTGTAGCCGGCGCAAAATCATACATTTATGTATTACAAAAATAAATGTATACAGCGCTCACGCTATCAATCAAGTAAACTTTGCGATACGTAGACACGCGCATGGCCGTATCTCCACTTTGAGCAACTTAATGATCTTCGCTTTCGCGCTATTCGAAACATTAATATATACCATTTTCACGTCGAATTGAACACTTTTCAAATCAAATTGGACGTTCTTTTAAGCTAGCATAACCTGAAAACTATCTCAACGGTAGATCGGAACGGTTCAACTGTTGTATAAGGGCAGAATCGCCTCTCTCTGGGAAACAACAAAACGCAAATATCTCGACCCCAATACAGCTCAGCGCAGAGTTAGGGACGACAGAAGTTGGGCTGTTGGCGGTGTTAGCCATATGCCTGCACGAGGAGGGCGAGCTCAAGTTGGCTGGAAACGGCGACTATGGGGATTACGCCGCCCCTCTACGCACTGCGCCACCATCGCTCGCTCGTCATCTCTATTTCCAGCCAACTTGAGCCCGCTCTCCGCCTGCAGGCATAGGGCTAACGTAGCCAACTTCTGTCGCCCCTAACTCTGCGCAGAGTTGTATTGGGGTCGAGATATTTCCGTTTTGTTGTTTCCCAGAGAGAGGCGATTCTGCCCATACACAACACTTGGGCCGTTCCAACCTACTGTTGAGATAGTTTTCTGGTAAGACCTTTCAAGTCAAAGCGAACTCTTCCAAATCAAAATAAGCTTCTTCTACATTTAACTAGACATTTCAAAACGGTTAGAATAATTTTTGTACAATTTTTTAGAATAACTCTCTTTGAGTTTTTAAAGCACCTACCCAATAAGTACAATTCGTTTAAGATTTTATAACATTTTCATTTTTTAAGGAAAAATACTGGTTTCAAGTTTGTTCAGAAGAGTAGGAGGAAGACTGCCAATTTTTAGGGCCAAAAAAGAAATTGCGAGATGCCATCTTCTAAGACGTCGCAATTTTTATTCGATTGTTAGCAAAATTTGTTTACATAAAGTTTCACACATGTAAACGACAAAACAAAAACAATTGTAGAGGTCACACTTACCCTCACTTTGATGCTTTATCTAAGCAGCATATACACTATCAATCAAATAAAAGTTGCAGCAAACATTTCAAGAGCATGGCGCAATCTGATCTCTCACCTCAATCTAGGCTTGCTCCTTTTCCGCTTTAACACAAATTTTAATTTTTTTTATTTTTTCTTAAAATGAAAATTTCATGTGATTATTATTGGAGCAGGTAGCGCAGTCGGAGGAGGCGTGACTGTCGCGGGCACCCGATACCAGGTTCCTGGTTCGGATTTCCGCCCAGGCCAACCAAGCCTTCCATCCCTCCGGGGTCGGTGAATTGGTACCAGACTTGTCTGGGAAGGATAGAGCACTGACGTGTTCATCGGCTGGCCACCGCAAGTCATTGTATGGCCAAATACGCATTCATTTCGCCTCCACGACATCCCGTAGAAGTAGAATGCGCTGGCGCATCCCAGAAGGGATTAAGTAACGCCGTCCTTTATCCTTTTTATCCTTTATTGGGGCAGGTAAACTAAAAAATTTCAAAGAAGGTTATAATAAAATTTCCCTGAGCAAATTTTTTTAACCATCTTATTGTATCTGTAGTTAACCTGCCCAAAGAACATTTTGATTTGGAAGAGTTTGGAAGAGTATTCGCTTTGAATTTCAAAAGACCTAAAGATAGCTTGGGAGAGTGTCCAGTTTGATTCGAGAAGTGTCCAGTTCGTATAGTGTAACGTTATTAATATTAAAATAGCAAAAAAAGAAAGTTCAATCCATACATAAAAAACAAAAACACAAAGGCGACATCAACCCGCCATGAACACTAAAGTAAGTATGGGTATAAAAAAGCGACTTCTGAAGTCTGTGAGAGCTTTCTGCTACTATTTTTTTGCGAAAGCTCAAGGTATTATTATTAGACTACCAATGATCAAGTATCACAATGCATAATAAAAACAAGTGCGGAACAAATCATTTCATATAGCACATTAAATGGCCTTGCACTCTTTAAGATAATTTAAGAATCATTCCGTAATCAATGAAGTAGGAAATTATAATTACAATCATTCCGAAGGTCTACAATTTCCAAAACGCCTTATACAGACGAACTTTTGAAATGTATGTAAAACATTTGTATTGGCTTGCTTCAACGTGCCTAGACTGAATTGAAAGTGAAAATTCTTGACGCAGAAGACTATGCGTCCTCCTAGCGGCTTTAAGAAGCGAAATCACGAGCAAGAGCAAAAGGACGGTGTGTAGAAAAGTTAGAGCGACTCCTCTTCGATAATCCTGCAGGACTGGAGTCTAACTGTACAGGAGGATTCGCGTGGAGGAAAAAGCTGAGTCAAGTAGAAGGAAAACGCGTGTGGTGTGGCGACGGCCCCTGCTGAAGGTTTCGGCCAGCGCTGGCAAAGCTGCTACCTGCCTTTCCAGTTTTTTAGCTGCGCTTAATGATCGATGGCCACTGCAAATGATAAGAGATGATTTTAAGCGCCGAATACAGCAGCTCGGAACGGCTGATTTATGGACAGGCAGTCGGAGACAAACACAGGTCGGGCGGGTGGTGTGCGGAGAGTGCGTCGCCTGCATCAGACCGGGTGACAAGTGAGTCTCAACGCCAGCACCTCATCTTGACCGTCTGCGGAAGGGTCTTAACTGCCCATCGAAAATCGGTCCAAGCGGGGATGTTCGTCGCCTGAGCGGAAGCGTCATGATGACCAAACTCGCGAGTTTGCGCGAGGGGCAGCCTTCTGATGGAGAAAAACAGTATCGAGGCCAGCGGAACAACGTCGTTTGTGTTACACGCGTTTCATCCGAAAGAACACGGTAAATGGGCAAAAGCAGAGCGTGCGGCAATCCGAAAGCAGAAAGCAACGTAAGGAGCCGGAAATCGAATTGCTACAAGGGCTGCCTGGGCGTCTTGATGATGCGAAGGGTGATTTTCCATCGAGCATGAAGGTGAGCGATGGCGCGAACAGCTTCTTCGATCAGCCTTCAATAATTTTCTTTTTCTACTGCTAAGGTTCGACTTTCTTGGCATGAGTCGGGTGCTCACGTAGAAGCTCATTGCACCCACATTACCTCCAGACGCGGGTGAACGACAATCCTCTACGGCAACCTCGCCTGCTCGTGAGGGCATGTAGTGCTATAAATGGTTTCGATTTTTTCAGGCTCAAAAAAGGCGAAGTCGTCGAAACGGAAGCTGAACAAAACTCTTCAATAATTTGACCGATAGCTCGTTAATACCACATTGATAATTTGAGACGTCTGACTTGAGATTTGACTGGGAATTGTGTGTATAGGACTTGAGCACATTTCACAAAGTTGGGAAAGAAAACTTGTGAAGCAGTATACCTTAGAACAGAAAATGAAAGCGTAAAACACTTAATTTCAGCACATGAACCTATGAAAAACAACGCATACAACGCATTCAAGGTTTCTGCGGACTCTTGTGGAATATTTGCAGTCTTAAACTTCAAAATTTCGCCTTCGATGAGTGCTGATAACCTCTGACGTGAGGACGAAGAAAAAAGATTATTGTTACACAGTCTGTTTATAAGCGGCGCCGCTCTTTTTGTTTGCACTTCACTTTGTGAAAGCAATTTGAACGACTTTGGAGTGACTTGCGGTGACCATCCGATGGCCAATTCAGTGTTTTATCCTTGCCAGCAGCACAACGAGCTCTCTGGTATGACATTCAAGCCAACCATGGCTAACCACAATCTCGACAACGCTTGTAATACTTGGAGATTTCTACTTGAAGTATTCACATACGTACAAAGAATATGTAGCTCTTTCTGACAGCCTGAACTGCACAAACCTTCGTGAAAGTCTAACTCTCGTTAGAGCAGGTGTGGTGCCGACGCGATTAGGCAGCTTTATTGCGAGTTAAACTTCTTCGCCATATACTACGATTCGATATAGGGTTCGGATAGAATCCTGTAGCTCCACGATATCCACCAAGTGAACGCCTAGGCCATCACAGAAAAAAGAATGATTAACGCCGATCTTTGTTTACTAATCCTTCTCAACTTGCGCAGACACCTTCCACTTAGACAAAGACAATGATCTGGAGCCCACTGGCTACAATTCATCTCTCCATTGGAGTCGACTCTAACATTAATTATATGTCAGCCAATTTTCATCTTTCACTGCAGTTGGACAGTTGGGTAAAGTAGGTAATCCTCTTTTCCTTTGGCGCCTCCAGTGCTAGCCGTACCGTTAGGGTACAAAACGGGTCTGACAACCCCGTAGGGCAGCCCCCTAAAACCCTTATGGGAAACTGCTCACTGTACTTGGGCTAGACCTCCCAAGTACTTTGATTTAAGGTCTACAAGTCAAGTAACTAATAATATAGAAACGTATTATACCCGCAACAAATTCTTCAAATTTAGAGAACGGAGCAACAATAACTACGTTTTAAGAAATTTTGGTAATACTAACAAAGGGTCTTCATGTAATTCCAATTGTAACTATTGCAATCAAATTAATTTCGAGCATTTTTTAATTTCATCGGTTACTAACCTTTGCATTAATACTTACAAAGCACAAAATACTAACTGTAAAAGCAAATCAGTAGTATACTGCATTAGCTGCAACACCTGTAACGTACAATACGTGGGAGTTACCTCTCGAAACCTTAAAAACAGGATGAGAGAACATATGTATTACATTAATAACAAGAAGAAATTTACACCACTATACCAACATTTTCACAAATGCCAGTCCTCCCCAAAGTTTACAGTGTTAGACTCATTGGAAGAAAACACAGATAAAAACAAGTTGTTCAGCAAAGAACTGTTCTGGATCAAACTCCTTAATAGTGCTTACCCATTTGGATTGAACGATAACATCAAAGGTTATGGTAATATATCTAATATTAGTAATCCGCTTAACTATAAAACTAATCATCCTTTTTATTCACTCCAAATTATAAAAGAAAGAATAAACAGAGGAAACAAAAAGAGATGCAAAAACGCTTCTCAGTACAATATTGACAATTTTCTACAATATATTACCAGTGAAGAGAATGTAAAAACAGCAGATGTATATAATAGAATTAAAAAATTAAACAAACAAAGTTTAAAGACACTCGTTAATCTTAGTTTAACGTCAGATTTTCTTAGAAACGTTAGTCAAAAAAGGAAGCTTATGGTGTTATGTTTGTTGGCACATATCAAATACAGCAGAAAAGAAAACACTAATCAACAATCCAAAAATACATTTAAATATATAGACATGGAGTATAAGGGCAACATTTTTGACCGCATCAACTTCAACAAGATATTTAACGACATTAAAGTCAAAGAAACAATTGAAAATAGTTCAAATATAAGCTTCATACCCTTCAGAGTCGTTTTCACCTATAAACGACCAATATCTAGTATTATATTTAACTATAATAAATTTCTTAAGAATACCAATTTAGAAAACTGTAAAGAAATACTAAATAAAGATTGCATTTGTAACACACGACATCACAAATATAGTGGCTTTATAGATCCTGTTCATGAACATATAATCACAGGAAACATGGATATTATAGAGAACAAACAACTTAAAGAAATACTTAGAAAAGGCACAAAGTTTAGACCAAAATTGGAATATAGTAGAGATGATATATATAATACATATCAAGGTACTGTTGAAAAAGTAGTTAATCAAATAAGACGATTCTATAGAGTGCAGCAAGAAAAAATACTAGAGTTAAGATATTTCTTCAATTTACAATACCGAAATAAAATAAAACCATTGCTAAATAGTCACAACATTTGGAGAAAAGATCATATACCTTTTCGTGCAATTCGTGAAATTCAAAATGATTTTGTAATTTGCCCCTTAGATAAAGCAAGCAATAATTACGGCATTATTTGCAAAAAATTCTACATAATCAATTTAATGAAAGAAATGGGTGTTGTATATGATAATAAAGCAAGAATATTAGTGAATGTTAATACAAGTAATACCTATATTAACCTAAACAACACCAACAAAATATCAATCATTCAAAAACATCAACATTTCCAAATTACAAACAAATTAAAAATTGAAACAGAAGGAGATTTGCCAATTATTTATTCTCTGCCGAAGCTTCATAAAGACCCAATCAAATTCAGGTTTATTACTGGTGCATACAATAGTAGTGTTAAGTCACTAGCACTAGAACTTTGTTGCATATTTTCTCACATAAAAGCTCATTTTATTAATTACGCAAATATTGTAGCTAACAATTCCAGAACGATTAATACGTACTGGTCTATTAATAACTCAAACATAATACAAGAACTTTCAAGTTTTGATTCAAAAAATGTTAAACTATATTCAGCAGATTTTACAGATATGTTTACAAACCTACCTCATGCTACTATTATTGAAAAAATGAAAAACCTTATTAACATTTGTTTCAAAAACTCTGGTAAAAATTTCATTGCTAGCAACAGCTTCAATGTTTTTTACACGGACACTTCTGATAAAGATAATAGATACAGATACTACAAACCTTCTGATCTTCTATATTTCATCGACTATCTACTAAGAAATAGCTACTGTGTATTTGCTGGTATGATTTACAAACAAAATAAAGGAGTACCACAAGGAGGAAATTTTAGCCCTTTACTTGCAGATCTAACAATGTCTATGTTTGAATTTGAATATTCCAAAAATATAACTTTAGAAGGACATCAGTTATTTAAACCATTTAGATACATGGATGACATACTTATAATTCATAACTTTACTGAAGACCTCATAGACAATACTCTTGGATTAGTGTACAAAAACACACTTGCCTTTAAAAAAACACATACCACTGAACACATGTGTAATTATCTGGATCTAACCTTAAAAATTGTAAATAACCAAGTAGAAACCAACTTGTATAATAAAACAGATTCTTTTAACTTCAAAGTTAATAGGTTCCCACACATGAATTCTGAAGTTTCTATCAGAGTTAAACGTAACGTTATATATACAGAAATCCTTAGAATAGCAAATGCTTGCTCAAAATTTGAATATTTTTGTAATAAATTAGAAGATTTTTATAAAGTTCTTGTAAATAATGGATTTAATAGAAATTTTATCGTCAGTAACATTGGTAGGTGTATTTTTAAAAATAGACAAATATTATATAAATACAACTTGCTAGACCATAGCAAAAATGCTATAAACTTTGTGAAAACATTAAGCTGAATTTGAAATTTTACTAAAATATACTTGTCATTAAATTGTTCACATATGTGTATGTTTATATTCATGAAACCTTGCTTTTGTAATTTAATACAAAACTTAAATCAATCATTTAAACTTGAAAATAATAAATTAAAGCCAAAAAACAAGATTAAGATAGAAAATAATGCCGCCGTGATATCATTCCTAGCAAAGCAAAATGACTTACACTGTGGAATGATACGAGTTATCCGTTCTGATAGCAAATACTGTACTACAGTTGAGTTATTTTTGTTAAAGCGAAGACTAGAGTCAGCTGATCGTCAGCTGATCGACTAGTGTGAGTTTAAAAACCTTTATAATTTTAACTTAAATCCAATATTAGTAAAATAGATTATATATCAATAAAATAAACTTTTAAACTAAACGTAAAATATAAAAATAAATTTAAAAAAACTTTTAATTTTAATAAACATTAAAATTATCAAAAATTGAACTAGTAAATTAATAATTTGCACGTCCAAAAATGTTGTAACACCTTCCTCTTCACTGATGAGCCACCGGGAAGGTGTTATAACAAAAGGTTCGTCTGAAGATAGGTGGCGAAACGAACCTTTTGGAAAAAGAAAAATATGTAATTTTATTCACTACGCTTTGAATTTTCTTTATTATTTCTATACGGTAGGACAGAAGTGCTGTGTTACCCGCAGTTTCTCCTATGCGAGCTCTTTATGGAGCAGCGAATTGTATTAGGTTTCTCCCGTTTTCGGCTTTTAGGAGTGTTCGGCATGCGTCAATCGAATGCTAATAAAAAGTGGTACGCTGGTCATTTCTCTGCCGAAGAAAGGATTTTATCGTTGTGAATGAACGCTTGGGCGTTTGAGCCATTGAATTGTTGTGAGGCACTTCGATCATCATCCCACTGACAGCCCTACTTCCCCTCTGACA
Source organism: Heligmosomoides polygyrus bakeri (assembly GCA_947359475.1). Classification (NCBI taxonomy): domain Eukaryota; kingdom Metazoa; phylum Nematoda; class Chromadorea; order Rhabditida; family Heligmosomidae; genus Heligmosomoides; species Heligmosomoides polygyrus. Next base: position 75,285,655 of record OX375866.1, read on the forward strand.
CGTTTCTCAGATATTCAGGAAATAACAGCGTGCGAGTAGGATGATGTATAGGATGTAGTAGGATGATGCAGGACGTAGTAATGATTTGCTCATAAGTCCTTTTTAGCAAAGGCTGTAATCCACTAGAAAGAGGGAACATTCGCGAAATCGGCAATTTTCGCTTCGATCTAATTGGACGTGCCGAAAGGGGTAGACTCACCATTGTCACCTTCACAATAGTTTTCACGTCAAATTGGACAATAACCTGATGCCTCTGAAATCAATGTGAACGTCTCCCAAATTAGGATGAGAAAAGACTCACAATAGACAAGAGACTCTCCCAAAGGTTAGAAAAATTTTTGTTAAAAGAGGTAGCTAAAATTACTTTATTTGAAGTACTGATTAATAATAAGTAACAGTACTGCTTAATAAGTGAACACATTGTTTAAAATTTTTAAAATTATCATTTTGAGAAAAAATAATGGTTGAAAGCTTGTTTTGAAAACCAGAAAGGCGGCAATTTTTAGTGCTATAGATTGCGCCGTGCCCTCGTCCAAGACGGTGCAATTTCTATTCGGCTTTTATTCGGTTTTGGTAGCAAAATTACTGTTGCATGGAGTTTGTGAAAGAGCAAAAGCAATTGCAAAGATCACATATACCCTCACTTTGATGGTTCATAACAGCATTTACGTTAATAATCAAATAAAAATCGCAACGAGCTAATCTAGTGCATGACGTGATCTCATACGTGCCTTAAATTATTCCGGCATTCTTGTGGTTTTAAACAAATTTTATTTTGTACTTTAAAAAATTAAAAAAAAATTATTACACGTACAGCTGTACTAAAAACGTGAAAACTTGACGTGAAATCCGTTTTGTCGAGAAAATTCTATACTTTTCTCGCAGCAAATCCTTTGACCTGGTTACCATAAATGGTCTCCAAAGCCTTCAGCAAAAGACATGCCAGTAGCGTATTACGATGGATCAAGAAGGTGAAACGTACGAACTTTTTTAAAGCAGATTTTTTCGTCGCTTAAAGTAGTTCCAGCTCATTGAATCAGAATTTGGGTAGCACCTTCTTTTATAAATTTCGTTGGTTCACACTGTGCGAACATAAAAAAGAAGTGGCACAGTAGTGTACTAGATCGCTGTACTGGTGGACGTTGGTCGCTGTTCACACTTTCTGCGATATCGCTGATCGTATGTGACCCCAAAAACGGCACTAGAGAGAAAACAAATTGGAAGAGAGCTATAGCCAGCAGAAACCATTTCAAAAATTATAAAGCATTAAAAAGGGAAATCAGCATGACGAACTTCTAATATTGGCAAATTTCATAACAAAGTTGAACATCTAGAGAACGCTAGAAACGAATGCGCCTGATGAAGAAAGATGGAGTCGTGCGTGACAGATCGTCGGTTATTCGTTTCTCGTTTTTTAGAACGACGTGTTTCAACAGAACTATCGCCCAGATTTGGAGGCTGTTGAGTGCAATGAGCTCGATAGAAAATCCAGCGGTGAATGATGACATCGCCGGTTACTTTTTACTCAGTTGGACAGCAGCAATGTCGCCACATTCCCGCAAAAACGAGTCTTTCAGAAATCGAAAGGCATTCGCACCACGAAGGATTGGCTAAGAGTTCCCTGTATTCAATAAGGCACTCAGGCACTGGCATACATGCGGTCTTTAGGTTCACTTTTATTGCGGTCTGACGTTTCTACTGATTTTCGCTGTCAAAGGTTTATAGATTCTCCACAGGATGGTTGCTCGAATTGGGTGAAGCTGCGAGGCTGCTAAGGATCCATCTGACGATGTCTAACGATGTAGATAGCTGTTCCTAACAGTGATCCTGTGCCTGCCACAGGATCACTGTTAGCAACAGCTATCTATTTCGAGGTTTCAAGAAGAGGGAACGTGTGCGAACTTTTTTCCACCAAGCCTCATGTCCGAGAATCAGCTGCGGTCCTAGTGGAGTGGTGCCAAAAAAAGACCTCACGCGAACAATTGTCGACATTCTCGGGTTCAAGAGCATTCGCGGTGCGAGAGGGACGGCGAAGTCAAGTACCTCACGGAGGAACAATTATGTCCCAGAGGACCCGAGTGTTGTATGTGTGCGGATCGAATTCGAGTTCGACAAAGACTGAATCAGCGACGGTCTGAACGGCGGGGACTTAGGCGAGTGAGGCAGACTGCCGCCGTCCTTCGCTTCTGCAGATGCGTTCGCGGATTATGGCGGCTGTCAAACCGGAAATTCGATTTCGGTGAAACACGCGCTATTCAATCGGTCGGTAACCCTTCCAACCAGCGTTCAGGAACGAAGACGCGATCGCGTTGCAGAAGGCTCAACAGAGAGAGCACCTATCGCTCAACACTTCTACCTGACTGTCTCCAAAAAATTAAACTCAATTTTAAAAAATCTCATCACTAAGCGTCTAAAAGCGTCTAAAAGTGTTGCTTTAACGCTGATGTTGAATGTGTATTTGTGTCCGCAATCCGAATTTGGTTTCGATCATAGCCCAAACACTGAACCAAAATACCTTGAAGCCCCAGGTTGGCGAGTGGTGTCAGGCTTTTCCGAGAAGAACAAAGTCTGACACTAGCTTGTCATACACATATGCTATCAGATTTCACGTAAAGTATAGGAATAAAGTAAGGCGGTAGTCTTTGGGAGTCTTCTTTGGGATGCGCCTCGCATTCTACCTCAACATGACGTTGCTGAGGCAGTTTGAATCGTTTTTAGCCAATACAATGACCTGCAGTGGCCAGTCTATAGACACGTCAGAAAAATGTGGTACTTTCGTGATCCTGGAGGTACGAAAGGCTTGGTTGACTTGGCTGTGGGCGCTTCCTGTTGTGGCTGACACAAGGGATGCCTTCCTTTTTTTCTGTTTTCTATTTTTTTCGTCTTCAGACTTCCTTATAATTATACATTCTCAATTTGCAGAATTGCGGTATTTCAGCTTGTGAATTTCTACAATCCAAATTTATTAGATCGTCCCGCGGACCATTTTACCTGAAGGATTCGGTTTGGTCGAGAGAGTTACGTTGACCAGAACGTCTTCATATCTTCTCATCCTTCACTGCGGAGAAATATGTAGATCGTAACAGGAAAGATTAAGCGTCTCTCATAGTCGGAATACATCATTGAGATAGGCAATCGTTACGCAAAAAATACTCGCCCTGCGGTGTTTAACCCACCAATCCATTGCGTTTCTTATTTCACTTCTATTTCACCTTTGAGAGCGAATGATACGAAACTTTTCCAAAGAGATTTTCGAAAACAAACGTTAAAAATCCTCCAAAGTACTACTTCAAACTTCGACGATCACAAGAGGCAGCTCTGTCTCGTTTGTTGAGCCTCGTTTCTGGCCCATTCTTGTGTGCATCACGTTTTTCGTTTTCATTCCCAAAAAAGGGTAATGAAAATGAAGAAAATAGCTGTTCGACTGTGGTGCTTTGGTTTTAATTTTAATTGTGTGAATACTCTGAAATACAAATTGGAATTAAAGAAATTTCAGAATTCTAAAGCATTTTCCAAGTATTCTTAGTAGTAACTGTAATAGCTCTGTCTCCTGTGACAACGCGTCTCAAATACAGTGACAAATATTTGAAAAAAGGAATTTGCGACCATTCCGCTACTAAATAAACCCTCAATAAAGCAAAAAAAAATTCTTTAGAAGAGCGTGGCATTTATTCCAACGAACATTACTAAAGCTGAGGGTCCTACTCTGCGAATCTACTCATCTGCCGGAGAGGCTACCCTGAACTTCTTTAGCAGCAAGTAATCTAAATGTTAGCTCGCTTACATGAAGCCATCCTCAAGCTGAGCTATCTAACTGCAAGCACAAAATTAATAAAGAATGATAGAAGAAGTGAAATGGCAAAAAACACTGAAAATAAAGTACACACGTTCGTACTATGGAAATAGACTTGATCCTCCAATCTCCCCAGTAATATCTTTATTTTATCTTTATTTCTAGATGTCCACAAGTAGGTAGACATGCTAAAACTAAGTAGCAAAAAAATTTAATAATTAAATTTAACCAATTAATTAAAACACTAACATCGAGCTTGAGCTGAGCCTTTCATGGTAGTCTTTTTGCGATCTGGAAAGATTATTTGGGAGAATGCTAGAGTAGAGGATACTTCTTGAATGAAGAACCTTTCGCAGGCCGCCTCTATACTTGATTGTGCGAGTTTCAGGTATCGACATTTGGAAGCTACTGTGTAGCTGGGTGGCTTTCGTTGTGATGACCGCTGAAGCCTCCACGGTGACAGATAGGATTAGACCCATATCATGTCCCTTGAAGGGGACAATATCGGTTTGACCACTTGAGGAGCTAATCATGAGAGCGTGTGGCTCGTAGAGCTTCAAGATCCTCCTCCCGTGTGGCTCGTAGACCTTCAAGATCCTCCTTGCTGGTCACCCCTTTCGAAATTATAGGCAATAATTAAATACGGCTCGAAACACTCATTTTGCTGCTTTATAAAACACTACATTTTACACGAAAACTAGAAATTCACCTAAGCCAGACTAGAAGCGCCATGAAATTTGACGCGGAAAAACTCCATGTTGATATCACCTACACCATCAATCAAGCAATGCGATCTAGTCGACGAGTGCATGGCACAAACTCTACGCGCAAAGAATATCTCGTTCACATAATTTTGAACGCGAAATTCCTCCTGTCACAGAGGCCGCGATTTTTCTACAGCTTGAATTCTTGCGGTTGGACTTCTAGGGTCAACTTTTCAATACACTGTTACTTTATGTTTTCTGACCGATTCTGCTGACTTTACAGAAAATAGACGACAAACAGAAATCTCGCCGATCCCTGGTCCTGGAAGGAATTCAACATTATCATTCAGTGAAATGTATTTATTTGTTCATTTATTTGGTTAGCTGGTTGGTTAGCAAGTTATTTATCTACGATAATTTCACTACATGCGAAGTAAGGCACCGTGCCACTAGCATTAATCAGACCAAGCAAGACAAATTGAAACAGATTGTAGTAGAGAGCTAGATAACTCAGAGAAACTACTAGAAACAGTCCATATGTGTTGCGAGAGCTAACATACATAATTCTGGGCACAATCCAAATGCAGACAGCACGAACTAGAGATGATAACTTATATGTCCCCCCAGGTATCCCACAAGCAGTTCTGGGTGATTAAGTTTAGTCGGAGGGAAGGGTTCCCTGCTTGATATTCTCATAAAAATCATAGAAGGAGTAAAAAAATATGCAACACAACGTACAACTCCGCTAGCTTTATCTTTTCTAGTTCTGAGAATTGCTCCAGTGAAAAAACAGCACAAAACAGTGCCTATAGTTAAGGGAAAGTAGTGAGAAAACTCGGCATAATGAAGCAAACTAATATTTACATTTGTAAATAATTTCACAAACGCATTTGAGAATTTAATTACAAATACAAATCGTGTACAAATAACCACAAATTTGTTTTAAAAACATAGACAATATTTTAATGAAATACGTAATACTTCTTTAGTGAATGAACTACTAAATCGCTTTGGGAAAACTTCCTACATCACGTTAATCATGGATGCTTTTGATGTCCTTTATAGAGACAATTTTTGCTGTAATATTTTGTGCTCAATAAATGTTCTATGTTCAAATCCTAGAACGATTTCAAGCAACTCTGCCTATCGCCACACTCAAGCAGTCGACGCACACTCGTCTTGTCAGGAGAAGGATATTGCTTGACAAGAGAATGCATACTGACCAGGGATGTGGGGAACTTTTTATGGAGAGAGCAGAAGACGAAAAACGGAACGGAAATGCTTAAAATGGCCGGAAACCGGAATACGAAACGCGGAAACGGAAATGACACATGTTCGCAATTTTTTCAAAAATTGCATCTGAAACGACGTCAGAAGCGGCTTCTACACCACTTTTTCTTGCTCAGAACTTTTCGAGCAGCAGAATCTTCCACAGTTTAATGCACATCCTCATCATAACATAACATAATGAAGCAAAAATTCATAATATTGTTATATAACCTCCTAGCTACGGCTAGAGCAATAAACGAAAACAAATTCAGGGTCTTATCTCATTATTTCACACCATTTCAGCATGCAGTCTTTCGATATTTAGTTCCTGTGACTGGTTTTTCGCTGACTTTTTTGATGCTGATATTTTCGGAACGGCAGACTTAACCAATTTAGCCACTTGAGGTTACTTACAGACCCGCATTAAAAAACTGACTCTGGTGAAGTCTAAAACTGGATTAGCCAGCTAGATATTTTTCCGACCAGGAAAGAGATTCCTCTAAACACTTTTAGAAATCTGTGGCATCATGGACGATTTGGTGACTGCACGGATATCTGCATACTTTACAACAACAATTGCATTGTAATCACCAAAACCAGTACTCAGAATTCATTCTGGGATCTAGGATGTTAACTGTATGACTGACTAGTCATGGTGGGTCCACACTTCCACAGGTCTGTGCCAGCCCAGAAAGCCTACGCCCAAGGTGACACAGCTAGACAGTTCAAAGATGGTTCCCGAAGAAATAGTTTTGTGTCAGAGTTCAATAAGTCACCATAGTCAAAATAGCACCTCCTGGTAGATATTCGTAATGTTTCATTAAAAAATGAATCGATAACTCCATATGGATGAATATCACACCTAACGAAACTAAAAATTGAAATTTGCACCTTTGATCAGGAATGCTGATGTAATCTTGGAGCGGACAACTGCCACAACCTTCACTGAACCCTTTGCTTTGTGATACTGCGCTATATGCTTACAAAGTTTTTGTGGCTATTTGTAACCAATGGATCAAGAATTTTATGAACATTCAAATGTTGAGTGCATTTTCCTAGCATACAGTGCATACACAGCCTTTGTGGTACATTAATTTTGCCCTGCACCCAGCCGTTGCCATTTTTGAGTCCTGTTTTTGGTAGTCTAACCAACTTCAAGAATATTAATACTAGAGTTGTCAAACAGTGTTTCTCTCACAATTCTATGAAGGAGGACTCTTTCTAATTAATAAGCTGATTGTGTTCAATAGAAAACAGTGTGGAACAGTGCTCATTTCCGTTTCCGCCTTCCGGCCCAAAAACAAGCGGAACGCGAAATGGAACGGAAGAACCCAAAATGGCCGGAAACCGGAATTCGCAACACGGAAACGGAAATTCCGCACATCCCTGATACTGACTCGAAGGCGTGAGACAATCCATTGATTTTTACGAGAATGTCAGACGGACACCTGAGTAGACTTGCACCGTGTTCTATTCCCATAAGCAGCTTCAGCGACCAACCCTAAGGAACCGAATTAAGCAGGTGTTTAACAACGCGGTAATCTGCCTGTCCGCCCTCAGCAAGTATGACGCTACTGAGTAACTCGAGCACGTGAGTACGCTGGTCTCTACACAGAAATCGCAGCTAGGACAAACAGCGTCTGACGAAAACAGATTTTGCACTACAATGGGCGACTTCTCCGTAAGTCACCTTGTTGGGAAAAGGTCCAGCTTTCGGTTGGCCTACACAAAATAGAAAGTGTTTGGCGAAGCAAGGGACGAACGGGCGACGTGACTATGAGAAGTGGGAGGTCAGGAGTTAGCAAGAACTGCAAGCGATCGAATTTCCTACCCTCCTCGACCTCCTTCCCTGACGAGCACTATAGCCACAGCGCAGCGATTGTGAGGGATCAGGATAGCAACAGGTCCATTGTACTACCGCCGATGCGAGCTCTTCTTAGTGCCTGCACGGCCATGTGACCTCCACAACAGCATAGGGACCTGCAACCACACTCGGAGTTGTAAGCACTTCAGTATGGAAGCAGGTGAATTCTCAAACCACTGCTAAAGCTATAATGAGATACTACCCTCGCGCAGAAGCATAACCAAAGGAGAATTCCCAAAAACAAGTAATTAGAAAAAAAATTCTGGGCAAGAAGAGCGGGACAAACGCTGAAGAAAAGAAGCAATTAGTCCGTCTTTTCCAAATTTTCATGAAAACCACACCTCTATAGAACTCACCTTGAGGGACACAAGTCTTGCCCGCCCTTGTATATGTATAATATTTTAGTTCTCTCGCTGCTAGATGGCAGCATTTTGCTAGCACTTCATGCTCGTGCGCTACTCACGTCAATTGGTATTCCTGCAGAAGTCTCAAACCACGGTCGACCCCTCCTTCATGACAAGTTAACTCGAAAAAGACCGAGAATCAGAAGAAACCCGTACACGGTGTCACACACTATAGCATAGCAACTAACCGAAAAAAATTCGAAGGCCAAATTATACTTGACAGACGAGTAACTACAGGTGGTTCAGGCCGCTCAGTTTGAGCCTTAAGTGGCTGCTACATACTGAGGTCGTGAGGTATTATAACGCCGTTATGTTGAAGTGACAGCAGCCGATTCCTCGGGTCTGATTTAACCCGGTGAGCTCGTTCACCCCCAGCACTAACAACTTCGACTTTTATGTTGGGAACTGCTCACCTGAACTATCGCCCAACCTCCTAAAACCTAGTCACTTCAACATAACGGCGTTATAATACCTTACGACCTAAAGTTACTTAACTTGCGCAAGAGCCATAATGCATGAAACCTAAAGAATTACTCGTATTTTAATCACATAATTTATTAATTAATAATTTAGTATTTATTTATTGAGCCAACACATAACTACGAGGAACGAATGCGAATAAAAAGGAAGACAAAATGAAAAAGCAAATATTAATTAGCATATTGCACGAAAACAAAGCAAAAACAAGAGGGAAAGGCGAGGTAGAAATGCAGGCATATGTAGGTGGAATGACTGCTTAACTAGGGCAAATATGTGGACGCTAAGTGACCACAGTGCATGACAGTCTCATTCATTTATGCTCGGCATGAGCTGAATCGAACTAAATAGGCCCAATTCTGAGCTGGTGGCTTACAATACTGCGAGCATCGGATTCAATCAATCTTTTGCATCCTTCACCAGGAGCACACCTCCCTAGTGGTAGTGTAGCGGAAGGCGCTACATAATGAATGTCAAAATAGTTACGGCGCATCGATGCACTTTCCTTCACTTCTAGTGTTCCCTTCACCCTATCGCGGTGTTGACGACTGTGATCAGCATCTGTGGGCGTCAAACTTCTATTCTGGAAAAACTCGTTAGGAGGAAGTTCATTTTCAGCGCGAAAAAACCTAAATATCGTGCGCTAGAATTTGCGGCCTAGCCTGACCGCCACCGTCTGAGACTTCTTTGCGTGAGCCAGTCTGTCCCCGACCCGAATCGAAATGAGGAAGCGTGACATGAAGTATCGCTTTTCACAAAAAGGTCTTCAGATCGCAATAACCACGGCAGGGCCAATGCAGCTTTCTAGAATAGCCGTAGGCAAGGAAAAATAGCCTTGTAAATCGCAGCAGCGACGGGATTTTGAAATTGTTAAAAATTGATAAGAAAATCCAAACCTTCCGCCCCTCCGGCGTATTCATGTTCCACATTCCAAAGTTTTCTGGAAAGTGCAAAACGCATACCTTCACAATGGTGACCAGAGCAACTCATCATTTAGAGCAGATACGCATTCCAATTGCCTACGCGCTAACCCGTATGTAGAAGCAGAATTCCTGATGCATCCCAAGCAGAGAACATGATTTAGGCTGTATTTTCTTCTTCTCTCTACTGAACAATAGAAGACGATAGCTACGTAGAAGATACTTGTTCTCTTAGTATTTGCCTTTTAAAGGATTCACTCATTCCACTTCCAAGCGATATCACGAGGCGCATTGGTCATGCACAATGGCTTCTTCAGCTGGTAGATATGTCAGTGCTTTATCGTCCTCAGATAAGCCTGGAACAACTCCGGATGTGTAGAAGGTCTGGCTGGTGTGGATGGAGTCGAACCTTCAATCGATTCGGATGCACACGGGAGTTGCACCTCCTCCAACTGTGCTCTTCGCTCTTTTTTTGCATTCGAATGGATAAACACGACATTATGAAGCAAAGACGGCTTAAATATTTAAAACTGCAATCGTTTCTCCCTATCTTCCTCCCTCTCTTGCCAAAGGGCACTTCTGCATGGTACCATAGAAACGTAATAACGTTAAAAAAAGACAACAACTAAATGTTAGGATATTATTTAGTACGGTTGACGACTGCGTTACCAGTTAAAGTTAGTAAAACCAGAGGTAGTTCGCTTCGATGTTCCCTTCTGCTCAAGATTACTTCATGATCTATTTTTCTGTTCAACACTCACAAGTAATGGATAAGCATTTAGGACCTTCTCAACAGCGAGCGAAAAGAATTCCTTGTTGAGCAAATCTCTTGTTCTAATTGCCCGTTCGAAACTTTTGACCCAACCATGAAAACTGTCCTTCAGTCGGCGTAGCAAAGCTGTGGAATGCGTAGACCAACTAGCTACAGAGCTTGAGGTCTTCACAACCTTATTCGAAAAAGAAGAATAGTATTTACACTAAGCGAATTTGATACAGGCAAACATCTGTGCACTCTGGCAGCAAGTAAGCAATGTGAGTATTTGTTGGAGAACAAACTAACCAATTCGATAACTATTAATTAATTGACAAATTGGCTCATTCATGCATTCTCATTCTCCGAATTAGGCAGCCAAAAGTTAAAATGGCGAACGGAGGAGGCAAAAACTAGCGCCGATGCCAGCGAAGGAATCTAAATCTGAAATTCTTCGGAGAAATGTGACATAACAACACTGTGTTTACTGTCGTATACACATTTGAATGCCAACATGAAAACTCGGCAATCTCTGCGGCGAATATCAAACGAGATGCATAGAAAATGAAGCAAAATACGTGATACAGAAGCATTTTGCAGTACATGCTCGAGTGGATGCGACAGAGAAATGACTGGTAGAAAGTAAGTAAACCTCCTAGATGTCATGGCCACAAAAAATCTGATACGTCTGTGGAACACGCTACAATGGCCCATACGGTAATATGCGATATCCGAAATTTTACAGAATATTAGAAAACATCCTTCTGTAGAAAAAAGACTTGTAAACACATTTAGAAAGAAGAGCGGCTCAGCATCTGAACAAGTCAGCAAGACAGAATATAAAACTCACTGAGAGCACCTCTAACGGACCAGCTCCAATACATAAAATGGTCGAAGCAACGTTGGTCGGGTCAGTTATTTCGACGAAAAGCCGGCTGGAGTCTATTATTTTGCTTACAAGAGACGAGAGCAAACTCTCGGGAAGGAAGACTTAGGTACGCAGAAAGGAAATCGCCTGCTGAACCATCAAAGTATCAAAGTGTGTAAGTGTGATTGGAGAATAGGCTCTCCCATAAATCAACGATTGTAGAGGTGCAGCGACTGCGAGGCTATGCTGGAGGCCAGTGCCGAAACCGCTCCACGAGACGTAATTGAAGCTGGTTTGGCTATTGTTCAGCAAGTCGTGCTAGCTTGCAAAATGTTTTGCCCCTGTCCGGCGACTACAATTTGGACTCGCACGAAGCACACTTGTTGTGACGAGAAAAGGAAACTGCGAGAGCCAAAGCCATAAACCAGCTAGGAATGGAGGAGCAACACAAGCATAGGCTCCAGGGAGTAGACTCTACTGCCACAACTGAAGGAGCTTCTCAGAAACCGTGCATAACTAGCCTTCTCGTGTGCAACTGAGAGTGGACAGCTGCCTAGGAATGAGTGGGACCGAGAGCTGTGTAGGATCGCTCTGCCGTCATGTCTACAATAAAAGCCTCAAAACCGGACGAGGTGAGCGAAGCCGCACGGAGAGCGATTAGCCATTGTCGTGTAGCCACTAATAGAACGCCAAATGAGTCCGAAAGATTTTATGACTTAGGCATATAAGCAATGTTTACTGGCACGTTGAATGTAGATCCGAGGTCGTCAGCAGGCTTTATCCAATAGCTAGCTTGCTGACCAAGCCACTCCAAGCAGCTGCTCTAGGTTGTCGCAAAACAGACACCACGATGGCATCAACGTTGAGGTCATATTCAAAATCACTGACATTAGCACTAACAAGGGGGGTCAACGAACTTCCCGTGGAGATCTTCAAAGTGAGGGTTGTAGAGGATTGTCTGGGAAGCACTGCAGTAGTTTTCAAGAACACATACCGCCGCGTGTGTAAGTAATAAGGACTTCTAGATATTAACCAAGATCCCGAAACAAAACCGGAAGGTGAATGCGTCCATACAACTGACGAGCTCATCAGTTACCTCAGCCTTGTTTATTTCTTAAAAATTTACATTTCGTATGGTCTCCCTGGTGTAATAAAGTTAGTTATCACACCCTTTCTACTGCGATTCAGTGAGTCTTTGAAACGTCACAAGGTTCAGTTTCCTACCCATGTCTGGTCTTTTAAACCCTGAGGAAGTATAATACGTCCCTTAAGCTATACCTTTGACTAACATTTCCACGGTCATCTATCGGTAAATTGCTGCTCATCCTGATAAATCAGTTCAGTTCATCGCAGTGTTAATGGTGTTCACGCCACAAATCAAATAAGCACCTCGAAACACTGGCCTGCTAAGGCAGGCGCCTGGTTTAGACATAGAGCAGATTGCTTTACAAATAGGATATCTTGCACATTCGTTCGACGATGAACTGGACATGCACTGTTAGACGAGAAATAAAAGCGTTTGACAAGAAGACCTCGATGCAGTGGAGGAACATGGGTACAAATGTTTTAACACATTTGCTTAAGCCTGGAGCGGCTGGTAGAGAGGCTATATGTTGTTACAGGATGTTTTGTTGCGACCAAAACTCTTGCGCCAGGCGGGACTCGAACCCGCATCTTCTGCTTTCCGGGCAGCGATGTTCGCCTTACACCACCGGCGCTGTTTGACCGCACGTAACATCCGCGATATCCTCAAGGTCTGTCGATGGGTACAAATTGTTTCGCAGTGAAAATCAGTGTTTAAAACAGGTTAGGCCTGACAGATGGTGATTGTTGCGCCATCTGATTGTAAAAAAAAAACAATACAAAAGACATCGGCACGGAAGAACGATAGACATGCGGAGATCCACGATTCCAGCTAGTGAAAAGGCGGAAATCCTTCAAAAAGATCCTGATTGGATTGACGCGAGAAGGATGGATAAGCCACGCTTTCGTCTCGCGCAGCGACAAGGAACTGTCGCTGACATTATTCAGAGCAAGAAAAATCATTCTTGAGTGACAAGGGACTCCTACCGCGCAGTGTCAGAATCTTGATTCGCTTTTCAAAGCCGAATTTGTACAAAATAGGTCAGACCCAAGCAGCGAAAGGGTAGCCAGAAAAATGCAGTGCTCACTAAAAAGGTTTCCCCTTTACAAAATGCGGCTAAGGATTGGATTTAGAAGAGATTTGACGGCGGCTGCAGCTCTGTCGCTCTCGTGATCTCTAGACTTGAACAAAGCCGGCTACTGTCTGTTCTATAACAGAGGAGACGCGAAGTGGCTGGAATATAGCGGAACGGTTATGCGACGAATGTAGCACCTAGCGCGATCGCTGTTAGATCGCATCGGGAACAAGTTTCTCGAAAGATCGGTCATTTCTTGATGAACTGTCACGGCCCAGCGAACGATGCAATTTAACTAAGACGTCGTATGGCATTAATAATTTGCAATAACATAGCAGCTCTTCTCAAACCTCCACAACTCGCAATCGCTTCGCTGTCACTAGGTGAAACTGGCATTTTCGGAGTTCATTTCATCGTGATGCATGGCTTTGCAAACTCCTAGCTCTATTAATTATCTTAGTTCCTCCAGCTCATTTATGGTTCCATCTATTCTCCACTTCTCGAAGTGCAGCGGCAAAAGAGTGGCATAGAAAAATTACGTTTTTGTCAAAAAATCGAAGTGGTTTCGGTAAGACGCAGTATCAATGCTAAAGAATTCACACACGTGACCAAGAAATTGACTCAGTAACTCTAGACTTTCGTTTGTTTCAAGACAAGCTATAGAATTTCTAAACGGATAATATGGGCGTAGTGGAAGGTGAGTAGTAAGTTGTGAGAATCTGTAAGAACCACTCATCTCTTATCCTTTGGTGTGAGCTGTCAGCCTTTGGATGCCTCTTATTGTCAGCTTTTCGCTGCTAGAAAAATGCATAGGCTAATTCTCTATGTTCTCTTTTGTCTTTGCTAGTGAGCAGTCTCAGCATGTCTTCTTCTGCATTGTCGCCTCTTGTCTATAAAATTTACGTTGAAAGCGAGCGCTCGGAATGCGTCCGTCCTTCAGTTTTATATTAGTTTTTTCTCTGGTTTTCGTCATTTTTGAGTTTGAAATAGTTGATTGTTCTTCAGTACTTTGCTTCTACAGTGTCGATATTTACTTTAGTATCATATGTCTAGTTTTCCTTGATTTTGATTTTTTTCACTTCTACCTGTGATCGTATTATGTAGCCGGTCAGGTGACTGTTGCTCTTTGATGTACAGAGTGGTCCACATGAAGTGTTACGCGCTACAAAAAGTCCAAAGTTTTCGAAAATTTCTCTTTTTCTGTGATTTGCTGCGGTGTTATTCGTTCTCTCCGTATCTTCTAGTTCATCTATGACCAGTCTTATTCTTCGTCTCTAGGTAAACATGGTTTCGCTTAGGGATCGTTCAGCAGTAGTCGATACATTCAAACGCGGGTCGTCCGTTTCCCCGACTTCAAAGATGCTCAAACTGCATCGGATTCAGTACTCATCCAACGTTTCGAAGAGACTGGAGGGATCTAAAATCGTCCGAGAGGAAGACAACGACGAACTGCAAGGACTTCTGCCCTTGGAAAGACTGTCAAAGACATGTTACACCGAAATCTTGCAAGAAACAACAGGAAACTAGCTAAGGAAACTAGATAATTCGTTCAACTCTGCAACGACTGACGAGTTATGATCTGTGATTGTATTACTACAAATCTGGCAAAGGACAGCACCTCACGGAAGAACTGAAGGCTTCAAAATTGGAGTAATGCAGAGAGATGAAGGCCCTTACGCGCGGTGACAAGCACGACTGAGTTCTCTTAACAGAAGAGAAGATATTTACCGTCGAACAACTCCAAAACGCGAACGGAAACCTCTGCCAAAAGGATTCGCAAGAGCCGACAACGTCGGATGAGCTCATTTTCCACAGTCCTCATCGTGTGGGCTGAAATGTCGGGCCAGGGCAAGACCAAGCTTGTTTTTATTCAAAAAGAAGTTATGATCAAAGCCGAAATGTATGAAAAGCAAGTCCTGGAAAACATGGTAATGCCTTGAGCATAAGAAAATGTTAAGAACATGGATTGGACCTTCCAGCAAGATTGGGCACCAGCTCACGGTGCCAAGAAGATCTTGGAATGGTGTGAGACCAATCTTCCAGATTTGAGGACGAAGGATGTTTGGCCTTCAAACCCGCCCGATCTCAACCCTATGAATTTCGCCATCTGGTCAGACTTGGAGCAAAAAGGCTGCTCTTTCAGACACAGTTCACTGGATTCGCTGAAAAGAGCTCTGGAGAAGGCATGGAACGAAATTTCGCCGGAAATTATCGCGCGCATCCTCAACAATTTTCAAAAGAGATTGCACGTTTGCATTGAAGCTAAAGGAACTCATTCTGAATGTGGTGTATGATATTTTATGCAGAATTTTCTTGCCTTTCCAATACTCGCACACCTTTCTTATTTTAGTTGGTTTGTGCAAAGTTGTGTATAGTTTTCCGCGTAACACTTCATGTGGACCAGCCTGTATTAGGACGCCCTCTGGCGCACAAATACTGAATAAATAATTAACTTTTCAGTTCTATTTTGAAAGTAAATTTACGATTTCTAATAGAACGATACATCTAAATTGAACTAACAAGAGGTTCCTTGCCAACTTTTTGCTAACGTGTGGGATGCTCAAAACGAGAAGCAGCCCATAGAAATGCAATATGGTTCATTGCTTGATTTACATGCACCTCGTGTTTCAATCGAAAAAAATCCGCTAGCTCGCAGCAAAGGAAACGTCACTTTGACCATACCAAATTTCACGACATTTCTTACGTTACTTCCTTGGCGAATGTATCGCACTTTCATAAATCGGGCACAAAGTGACGTTGCATTTATAAAACGATCATCTTCGTAAAGTTTTCCCAAGGTGCGAATATTAAGCCACCTACGCGATCAAGGGAAAAACACAATTTTTGTCCGATTCTGAAATATGTCATGGATCTTGGAGACGCCACCTTAAAAAATAAAAATTAGAACGTGACCTCTACTTTAAAACGAAGTGACCTAGTTATGCAGCCCGTACCAGTCTTTTTTGAAGAGTTATCTTTTGAAATAGAGAGCGAGGATGTACGGTACTTTATTATTAATAGGAACTTTGGGAAAATTCCTACTGAGACACCGCACTGAACTATTCCTCAAACAGTAGCTGAATAGTACGGCTTCCTAAACAGTAGACTGTACGGAATTCAATGGTTACCAAATATTTTTGCACTAAGCGCTAGCAATGCGGTGTGCTCCGCTCCTCCAATTCCCAGCCTGCGCTTCGCCTTTGTCAGATAGTTGGGGCTGCACAGCACTACAGGTCGCCCGACGTGTTCGTAAAGAAGCACATGAGCAGCTACGCGAAAAAATCTCATGTCCAGGGCATATTATCAGCGGCATCTGCGCGGATCGTCGCCGAATAACAGCCACGGATTGAGAACGCGCGCGGAAGACAGGTGTCCGTCAACCTCGTCATTTTCTTTCCGCGCGCTGTGAATTGCCGTACTCCATTGTATTCGCGCTGCACCAAGAAGAACAACTAGTACACGGAATAATTGCAGCCCCGTCGACAGAACTCGTCATCATCTGCAACACCGGACACCAGAGGCAAAAAGCTCAGAGGACTTGACCACCTGACCATCAAGGCCGTGTCTCCGAAGAAAGCCGGATGCTACGTTGACGTCAAAGCTTCGAAATGTGTCATACGATGCGCATCGCAGTTGAAAAAAATTATGACTCATAAATAGTGTTTATACTTGATAACAAATATGCCGGGCGCAGCTTAATTTTAATCGATGTCAGTATATCCGTTATTCCGTTAGGCTACGGAACGATGGAAAATTGTGTACAGTACAAGTCAAATCCGCATTGGGCTGTACTAGTCGTTAGTGCAACCACGAACAATCGTAGCACAGAACGAATACGCGCCACCCACTCAGGGCACCATACATACATAACCCCCTAAGTAGTAAGCCCGTTCGATGTGGCCTAATTAGTATCCTTCGCATATAGGCCACATTAACGACTACACCAGGTTGTACGATGATGGATGTGCTGCTGCAGAACGCGTTTCTCCTTGGAACCTACCGCACAATCTTGAGCAAAAATTTCAGATATCATTGGAACAATAATGAAATTTGCCAGAAAAAATTCTTCATTCTTCCTCTTTCCAACAACTCAGTATTTTCTGATAAACTAAATATTAGGCTGTCGCAAAATTAATCGCCGAAACGGACCACTTGTTTCAAACTGCTATAACTTCAACTTAAACACAACTTTCTTAATCGAAGTAAAAACCACCAGAATCTATACATTTCTTGCCAACGAACAAGTAATAAGTCTAATCCTATAAAAAAACTATCTTCTTTAAAATCTAAAAACTGAGATCACAGAAATTAACGAAATCATATAGGGCACATTCAATGTCGGCCAAATTAGTGAATTGTTTCTCAATCGAAAATGAGAATCAAGAGCTCGGAAAAGTGATAGTCAGTGGGGGGGGGGGGGGGGGGGACAGGTCGGGAGAATATGGTGGGTGACGGAGAACTCCGATACCCAAATGGAACAATTTTGGCCGACTTATTTGTAGGTGTGTAGCCTCGCTTGCATTGTCCTGCAACGGGGACGGCCCTCCTCTATTCACCACTCCCGACCAAATTTTTGCAACATTTTATACATTTGGTCCAAATCATAACAGTAAGACTGTGCTGTGACTGCCTGACCAGGTTACAAAAAGCTGTAATGGACTACACCTTTACAACACCACTACAAGGTAAGCATAACTTTTTAGGGTGAAGGTTGGGATTAGGAAAGGATATTGGAGGAGCATCCTTATCTACCCAGCCAAAACCCCGCTTCCTGCTATCGTAAAGTACCTATTTCTCGTTTGCAGATATAATACGGCTTACAAAAGTCTCATTTTTAAAACGGACCAGCAGGTTGAGGAGGTGTCGAAATGTGCGAGGCGCTGCTCGACGGTCAGCTCATGAGGCACCACTTTGACATCTTGCTCACCTGGCCGATTCTCGCCAAATGTCTTGCTACCGTGCGCCAAGATCCTCTGCTAACGTACGTGTATGCGTCGCCGGATTCGACAGCTCTCCTCAAAACTTCATCCTCAACCGACGACCTGCGCCTGCGACCCGGTTTTTCTTCGAAATCAAAATCGCCAGAAGCGAGTTTTTCGAAGCAGAGCCTCACCGTTCGTTTGCAAGGGCAGTTCGTCCCAAAAGCGCTGCTAAGGTACAGGATGTCTCTGATGCAGAATGCTTCAATTTAAATTCGTAAAGCATGATGACTCGATAGTCGCTTCGGTTCATGATTTTATGAAGCCCTCGAAGAAGGATAAAAAAATGAGAGCGACATCAACATATGTTTTTTTTTGAAAGAGTACACCTACCGAGTGGCATGCGTGGCTTTCCCTGAGAAAGAAATGATTTGCGGTAAAAAACTTGATTATTTATACATACTCGAAACGGAGATTAATTTTGCGAAACCTTATATTGTATTTATGGAAATGTAGTTTTGCAAAGAAAGAATTCGTCGATTTGTTGTTTTTCTTGTTTTTTTTCGCTTTTTTGTTCAGCCTAGTGATCACAGGTTTCATTGCCTAGTATTGCTTGTAGCACGTTATAGCGCAGTCAGATGAGGAGACCGTAGTCGAATGCACTGCAACTCAAGGCTCTTAGTTCGAGGTTCGAGCAAACCGTTCATCCTTCCGGGGTGGTAGAAATGGAAATATACTTGTCCGTGAAGGATAAAACGCTAGGTTTTCTATCGGCTGGTCATCTCATTGTATGGATACATTTTTCTTCAAGTTGCATTTATGTTCTGTACAATACACGGTGATTTTCAAATAGAATAAGTCAAATTGGAGTAATGCGAACGTTTACATAGCTTCTTTATCTTTACCACCACATGTGAAATTCTGAGTGAAACCTACACAATACGTTAGAGTGTTCCTAAGAAATCGTGGTCCCGTTGTCCTCTGATGAATAGTGAGTTTTTACTTCAAAAATTTTGCAATTTCCTCGATCCCATCTAGTAATCACAGATGCGAGTGCGGTGAACGGTGCAGATGCAGATTTTTCTCACTATTTCGATTCGAATCAAGGCAAAATTTGGCTATAGAAGCATTGTCATGTGAAAAGAATGTACAGCTCATCATTTACGTATCAGTTATGCACTCACCGCATAGTATTGCCATTTGAGCATCTGCGATCTAGTTCCATTTTCTAATTGAAACTTCCACAAGAAATCTTATGCTGACGAACTAGGTACTTTCAACTAAAGGCATAGAAAATAAAGATGCACACATCAGAAGTGAGCAGCGCACTCCAGTTTTCGTTCTCTTGCATCCAGAAATACGGTCCTAGAAAACAACGAAGCTCTATGTGGGTGTCCTTCGGAATGGTCTACATTATCGTTTCTCTATGAAATATTGGCATCGAGCAAACATAAACATATTCTTCCAAAAATTCTTCCAAAGGCTTCCTAAACTGAAGATTCATCAAAGCTTGTTGGAATAATCGTATTGCCTGACAAGTTCGTGTAAATAAAAAGCGCACCAACTATTGTCGCAACAGAGAAGCGTGCATGGCTCCTTCTCGACATCTAACATGCTAAAGAATCTCTGCCTTTTTGCGCATTATGTCGAAAACACCGTGAGAATCTTTTCGTAGCCAACGATCAATTTTTCTGTTAGTTCCAACAGTGTATGCATTTTCTTGGATTTATTTATTTATTTATTTATTTATAGATGCATCATAAGGGATCAACGTATAGGCGCAATTACAGGTGTAAGACGAGGGCAGTCACCGCCCTATATAAACCAATACCTCCAAAACACAAGCACGACTTAAATACCGACGGCCTAGCTTGTGGTCTCACAACCATCCACTTCTGTGGATCTACCCAAGGTCGGTTCTTGGCACTTGATCTCTTTGGTTTGCTGAGTAGTACTTCATCAGCTTTCCTGTAAGGATTTGTCGAGGGATTTGGTCGTCCAACTTTGTGAATATTCTGTCTCATTTAGGCCCCTGAAGAAGGCGATTTTGCCGAAACGTCGACCAATAAACGTATTTCCCAATCTCGAGTGGCTAATCAGTATCAACAAACAACAAACACCGATGCCGAGATTCAATGATAGTCGGACCTGGAGCTAGGTGTAAGGGATCATGGCAGCCAATAATTACATATCTCGTTTGTCATAGAAAATTGAGAAGCATTTGATAGCAGAGTGAGTATATCACCCTTAGAATTATTCGTGAGAAAAGTCAGTGAATTTTTAGTGCAAATATCAGCGAACGATCGAAGCCTCCACAGTGTCTAACGATAAGCTCTGGAGAACAGATGAAACGCAAAGTTTGAGTCTGGGTTGATAAGCAGTTTCAAGGATAAACTCAACGTCACAGTAAAACAAATCTATATTCTGCAGAACAATATATTTTATTGTTATTTATAACTGCACCTTAGTGCTCTCATAGAACATGGAAGTGACAAACAAAGCAATCCTGCACAACACTGGCAACCTAACGAGGAAACAACAGCGTAAAACGAGCGTAGTATCACTATACCCTGCAATTTCGTTATTTTTAAGTATTCTCCGATATTCAGAAGCTCAGATACAAGGAGCCCGACCCAAAGAATGGCAATATCATGAGAATGACAGTATAAGTAATTTAATTTAATATAGTTTACGCAATTAACTTGATATATGGTATAACGATGCAGAGGTCGGTTATGCACTCAGTATAGCTATGGTGTGATTCCAGTTGGATGACAAAAATCACTAGTTAGTTACCTGATATATGGCAAAAAATAGATGGGAACGGACTCTTGTCATTATCCTATTATAAGCAAAGGTCGCCAGCAGTTTCCGAAAAATAGACCAAAGTCTGCAGAGGCTAGCGGGAGAAATGAAATTCGAAGTTCGTTAGGGAAAGGCGGCGCGGATAGTGTGAAACTGGGCCGGTCAAAGGTGAAATCTGATAACGTGTCGCAGGGAGAGAGTGCAGTGGATGAGGCGACGTTTTATGAAGCCAAAGAAGCAGCGATGATGGACGAGCTGCGCCGAGCTGAATGGAAGGTCGCCGTCACGCAAGGTGAATGGGGGAGGACGGGGAGGCAAGATCAGGCAGATAGCAGTTGGTCGGCGAACCGGACGCGCGGGAAGGAAACACTGGCTGCGTTGTCCAAAATTACGGTGCACATCAATCAGCACCTGCTGTCCGGAGCTGCACATCCCTTCATGCGTCATCGTCAACCGCCTTGTCGTAAGTTGGAGCGCACGGATATGGAGCGGATACGGAATCCGACAAGAGCCGCCCCAAGTCCACGACCAAATGAGGCAACAGGAAGCTAGTTACCTTATGTTAACGGAGTAAGCATAGCTTTTAAGCAAGCTAGCTCACTAAAAATGACATCCTACAGCATTAAAATTGCTTGTTGAGTACAGAAAAATGTTTCGGTGGACGCTCCGCGTCACTTTGGCTGTTAAACGTTAAATGAAAGTAAAGGCCTCCGCTGACTTTTCTGGCAACGCGGCTGCCCTACCTTTAAGCATAGGGCAGAAACGAAGAGAATTCCGCACTCCGGTGGCAAAGCTTGCCGCTTATCAGGTTAAGGCTATGGACCAGTTTTTAGACGTCTTCTCAGCTTTAAGTGGTGTGCCTCAAGGAGTTGTTCTATCACCAACCTTATTCTTGTTATATACCTATGAACTCCCTAATTGCATTACTAATTTGGAGGTCATTTGTAAAATGTATGCGGATGTGAAAATCTACAGAAGAATACATGACACTGAGGACTCAGTGCCCCTTCAGACGGTTATAAATTTTATTAGCTTGGGCAGAAAGATGGGAGCTGCGACTTGCGGCTGAACAGTCGCACCTTCCAATGATCGGATCTAATTATCGCAGCCAAACACTGACGTATCGAATTAATGGTCAGGCTCTGAAAAGGGTAGACTCGTGACTCGTGCCTGCTGCTCGTGACTTGGGTTCTATTATAACAAGTGATCTATGTTTTTCAAAGCACTGCAAACTTCTGGTTAAGAAGGCCAGTTTTCGCATCTACAACCTGTTCAAGGCTTTGAAACCATGTATTCCCGAGATCTACATTCCGGCTTTCAAAACCTATGTGCGACCTATCGTTGAAGCCGGGACAACAGTATTCCATCCTTCTAGGAAGAGAGATATTGATCTTCTGGAAAGCGTCCAAAACAGCTTCACGAGGAAGCTCATGATAGTATGTTTTTCAATGGATTATACTGTGATTCCAAATGGTTCGCAACGGTCTCAGTTTTTAGCCTTTCTTCATTGAATAACAAGGAAAATTGCCGACATTATCATAATGTACAAAATTCTCTCTAAGAAGTTATCAATCAAACCGGAAGATTTCTTTGATGGAATGCTGAAAATCCGTAAGAGGTAAGCTTAAGCTTCGAGTGTCCGTGCTAAGTCACGGATTAGGTCAGATTTTCTAGCCTACAGGATTCTCAAAGAATTTAACTGGTTGCTTGGCAAGTACGAGGATACGGCAAGGCTGTCTGTGCAAGAGTGTAGAAGATTTATTATATACTGAACACAGCTACATAAGTGCTCGAAGACAAGCTACTGCTCGTGCATCGTTAACCAGTGATTGTTGTATTTCTGTGTTGGAGATGTTTTTGCTGTTCGTTTTTCTTTTTTTTTAACATTGGTGATGCTAGACTTTGATCTACGCCACAAATACATAAATAAATCATTTCTTTATTATTAAAAAAAAGAGTGGACCTCTTCCTTATGAGATACTCATGTTAAACAAGTGTATACAGCAAGCGACTTACGGACAAGTTCTCAAATGATTTTAGAAGGGAAAAGCACCACCAAATTGTGAGCTTTTGTACCGTTTTCACCAAGTCATTTGCAGATTATTTGGTATTCTACTGCTGGCGTGGTTGATCTCAGAGTGCAACAACCAAGCTTCTCGATTCCAGCATTCAAATGAGAACTTCTAGACAAAAAGTCTGTGGGCAACATAACTCCTCATCTAACCGAGCAGGAAAGGATCTCAAAATGTCTTCATCCGGCTTCTGAGCTCTGGCAGTACAAGCAGAGTTTCAAGAACACCGAACTGAATGCTTATACCAGAGAAGCTTTTCGGTCCGGCTAAGCCCAACGCGAATAATTCAGAAGTAGTATTGGGACTCAATGCAGAAACAAACTGTGTACATTTAAAACACATCTGCACACCCAAAAACAAATTATGAAATTCAGATTAACTTGATACGAATGGATTACTCTGGAGACGTTCCGGAAGCGTCATGTTATAGTTTTCCTTGTACCTTTCCTACGGAGCGAAACGTACGGATGTAAATACTAGCCGTTGCAGTGGAATGCATTATTCGTTCCAAGTTTTCTTTCGCAGTGAAATGAGATCATGTCGAGCAAATAAATGCTGAACTTTAAGCAGTTGAAGTAAGACCGACACAAAAGAATTTAGGAGGTCGCCTTTCAGTAAGGCTATGATATGAATCGGATGTGCCAGAATTTACGCCGCTCTCAACATTATAGATTCAATTGGCATCGTAATTTCGTGGTGGCAGCAGCGCAACGGCATGATTATACAAAGTGTCTCGAAAGATCTGTACAACGTTTGAATGCTCATAAAATCTCTGCCCCTTGGTCTATAAAGCAAATCGAGTGTGTCTACCTAACAACTTTTGGACAAAACTACTTAGAGACAAGTGTTATTTGGTGAGAAGCTCTGAGGAAGTCGCAGACAGTGGCGTCCACTTGAGTTGTTAGAACCACACCATAGGTTCGCGACTGATTTTCAAAAACTGTGGCACTTTTAGTGCATCAAGGAGGTGCACAAGTGGTGCACCTCCAAAAGGTGATACTCAGTTGTTCTTTACATACTTTTCTGTAGTACGTAGAAGGTTTAGGTCATACATAGATACCAGCTGCAAAGGAACAATAACCATGTGGAGGCAGACTGATACTTTTACTGTGCGCCCGTAGCAGGAAAGAGTGGATTAACCATTATCCATTAACCGTTTCTGGGGGTTTTAACCTATCCTTTTCGTTGTTCATAATCCAGTAATTTTTGGGGCGGATAACGAGCAACAAATAGGCGGACTCCCCAGGTTTGGATGTGGGGGTTGGAATAGTCTATATAGAAGATCATACTCAGTAGTAAGAGCGAATATGAGCAACAACAGGGGATATTTTAATCCAGAAAGGTAGGAGAGGCTGCTCATGTATTGGAAAGATGCCTGACTTTTCCCCCTCGAGGACGGCAAAACTTGCTCAAAGTCAGAGTCCCACCTCATGCCGTACTGTTTCGATGATATTACTGATCGTTAGGGGTGGATACCCTAAGAATAGTTCTAATATGCTCTCTAGTGCTGATCCTTTCTATTCTTCGATGTCCCACGATTGTAGTGTGTCCGTTTTAATTACATCCGGCAACGGTATCCTTTCAGTAGTAGGATAATGTGAAGCATCAAACAAATATCGCAGTATGCTAAAGAATGCGAGTAGAATGGAATAATTTAAATTCAGATAGATGGAAAAAGCGATTCTCGCTGATAATCGTGGTGCGCTGTAATGTTAAGACTTAGGTCTTCTTTATTAAAAGATTTAAGTGGTGCAGTTATGCACCAAATTCAATTATCTTCTCATGGTGCGGAATGCAAAACATGCAGATTCATTCCAATCTGTGAAAATTTCTAGTGAAACTTTTTTGTTGTATAGGGAACCAGTTCCTTTAAGGAAGGCGCTGAATATCCTACCTCTACCATTCTGGACGTCATGACTCGTGCCTGGGACCATATTGGATAATACGATGGGTTGCACTGGCTAGCCGATGCGGAGCTAGTATTTTATGCTCCCCAGAGCATTCCGCGTTTCACTGCCTCGGATCTTGCGATATTGTCGAACAACAGTGGTGGTTCTCTAGATGTGGAACCAAGTTGGTTACGCAGACTTTATTTGGCGGATGTTTCTGCGCGACCTGCTTGTTAATAGCATGGAAAAGGCAAAACGAGTTAGATGAATTACTCGCCTAAGAAGCACTCTGTACTGAAGGGGCTTAGTGGAGGAAAAAATTAGTTGAAAATGGCTAAAACAACCCACCCACCTCTGTGAAGCAGGAGAAAGGCGAAAGGCGAGTAAGTTACCGTCGGATCGAGATAAATGTGAGCGAATAAGCGGCGAACGAATCCCTCTATTATCTCCCTGCAATGGTGACTTATCAGCACTTCGTCTGCTTCCATAAGGTCATTTGGGTGACTTTACACATCCATCCTCGCGTTTGCCCTCATCAAGTTCAAAAAAATGTAAATTGCAGACGGTGCAGCGAGTTGTTTCTCAAGCTCATCTTGCCCTCTCAAAGCACAGAAGAGGGTGGTTATGTCGAAACGTCAGCCGAGTAGAGTGGCAAAAGATTGTACTGCAAAATAGTCGTACTTTCTCTATTGGGGATCGTACCACTGTTCCTCCCCTATAAGCTCGGTAACAGTTCACCTTTTCTCTAAAAAAAACTTCTTAAATCGTAATAGATGGTTCATAATTTTACAGTGCTTGAATTTCTGATATTCTGTTGAAATTCGAGCAATTTAAAACCAGTTTTAATTTTTTGTTGTTTGATCATTATCCGCTTTCCGTTTCCAGCCATTTCTGGCAAAACTAACCGTTATCCGGGTTTCAAAATTTCGTTATCCGCTCATCCCTGACCCGTAGCTAGGCTTAACATGGGTGAAGGAGCTTCAGCTCTAGAGCCACCTGTCTTAAGTACGCTGGAGGTCAGACAAAATATGCCAAAAGTCGCAGCCCGATGAAGGGTGCAGGTTCCTGGGCGGCTATCATTGGACAGTCATCCGTCCGATTGACCTGGGGATACTTATCGGTGACTCCAAATGCCACGATTCTCCCTCGCGCTAAGGTGTTTCTCTTTTCTGTGACAAGGTTTGTCATCATTATTTACGCGACACAAGATTTACACGGACACCTGCAGCATCGCGTCTCGTGGGACCTCCTTACCTCCTGTGTTGAAGGAGAAAAAGCCGAAAACACTATCCAAATGCCCCTTAATCTGATGCAACGGTGGTTACCGTCCTCCGTACACGCTCCTACAACGGCTATTGCACGATAATTACCATTTCCACGTCAAATTGGGTACTTCTCAAATCAAACAGGACACTACTCGAAACAAGCTTGACGCTTTTGAAATCAAACTGAACATCTGCACGACCAAAATAATGTCCTGCAGAGTAGGTTAACAACTCTACGAAAAGATTAGAATGATTGTTTGTCCAAGGAGAAGCTAGAATGACTTTCTGTGAAATTCTTTGAGTAACCTTCCCCAGTATCAGAATACACTCTTTAACGTTTTATAAGAATTTTATCTTACAAAGGAAAATGAAGAATTATAGTCAGTTTTGAAGTACAGAAATGTTGCATTTTAGTGCTAATAAAAGAGGTTGCGAAAACGAGAGTTTTATCGAGGACATTCTGATTTTCCTTTGATTCAAAACAAAAATTTAATTTCCGTGACCTGTCAACAATACAACAAAAATGTTTGTAAAAAACATTAATCCTCACTTTGCTGTGTCAAATAAGCAGCATTTCACTATCAATCAAACGAAAATCGAGGCACGTCAGACGAGTGCATAGCACCAGCTACTATTTAAATATCTTAAACTATTATTTTTCTTAAAATATAAAAAAATTATAAAATTTTAAAGTGCATTTCACAGGAGAATTGAAAATTTTCGAAGAAAGTCATACCAAATTTTCTTTTGGGAAAAATTATCCCCACCGTTCCGGAGTCTCTAGTTTAATCAGGAAGACAACCGCTTTGATGTGAAGGATGTTCAGTTTGATTTCCAAAGCGTCAAGCATGCTTAGGTGAGTGTTCGATTTGATTCCAAAAGTGTCCATTTTGATTTGAAAGAGGTACAATTTAAGATTAAAGTGGTACAAAGCTGAACTACCATCTATCTGTCCATCTCATGACCAGAAAACATGTATTCCATCCATCATCTGTCGAGCTCCGTGCTAGTAGTGAAGAACATCTGGACTGTTTCACCTCATCAATTCGTTCTAATTTGAGCCAACATCAGCACATTCATCTTGCTTTACCGAAGTCCTGTCTGTGAGTCCTTATTCTTTCATGATGCCTTAACTTACGTCTCCGAGATACTCGATAACGCACCGGACTGGGTAATTTTAGGGGACATGAATTTCCCTACAATTGATTGAACACATACACGAAAATCCTACAGAATTTATGGATCAGCTTCTGAGTTCTATGAATTCTGTAATGAATACGCTTTGAATCAGCCTGTTGCCGTTCCAACACTAATATTCTAGACCTGGTTTTAACGAATAGCGAGGATATTATTTATGATGTGAACATCTTGCCTCCATTTTCCACCTCAGATCACAGAATGGTGTCTTTTTATTTCAAAAGACGGGAGGCAAAACAGATGTATAAACATTCTGAATTCGACTTTTTCAAATGTGATCACTCTGCGATTTGTGGCAGCCTGTTGAAAATTAAATGGCGCAATATGATGTCCCATTGTAGCTCTGCAGACCAATGTTATTCTGTTTATTTGGAGAATTGTCATCGGCTGATTAAAGAATTTGTTCCAATAAAAAAGATGGCTCGAAAAGAAATGCGCTATCCTGTAAAATTAAGAAAGCTTGCTACCAAGGTAAAGAATTTATACTATGCTCAAGACCGTATAGGTCCACAGAAATACATCCGGTTTTCTAGGAAACTCAAAAGAGAGTTGGCTAATTTGTACCTTCAAATAGAAGAGAAAATAGCTCTCTCAAAGAACCCGGGACTCTTTTACAAGTTCGTGAACAGTCGACTTAAGCTAAAAAATAACATTGGATCTATATTCAATGATAATGGTGAGCTCTGTGAATCTGATATGGATAAGGCCAGGGTGTTTGCATCATTCTTCAAGTCTGTTTATAAATCTCATCCAAAAGTGGATACTGATTGTCCGACTTTTACTTCCTCCAAATTAGACTTCCTTGATATCAACAGTGAACTGGTTTACAAAACTTTGACTGGCTTGCCAGAGCGCTGTTCTGTATCGCCTGATTATATACCTTACATCTTCCTGAAAAAGGCAGCAATTGGTCTAGTTCCCGTGCTCACACTTTTGTTCAACTGGTGCCTTCTTCATGGTGAGTTTCCATCGATTTGGAAGAAAAGTTTTGTAAGACCAATATTTAAAAAAGGGGACAGGACCGACTACAGAAATTATAGACCTGTCTGTCTAACGTCTTCCACAAGTAAGGTTTTGGAGAGGATAGTGCGCAGTCAAATCTATGGTTATTTACGAGTAAATAATCTTCTTGCAAGTCACAGCATGGTTTTCTTGAACGAAAGTCTACTGTAACAGCTCTCGCTTCCACTGTTCCACTTTGGCAAAAAATAATGGATACTCGTGGGTACGTTACCGTGTGCTTCCTCGATTACGCCAACGCCTTTGATTCTATTAATCTGCATCTTTTGTGTGTAAAGCTGCGAGCTTATGGCGTTGATGGGTGTCTTCTAAAATTTTTACAATCCTTTTTAAGTGGACGAACGCAGACTGTTCTAGTTAACCATGCTGTATCTGACACGTATGAAACTCCTAGCGGGGTTCCCCAAGGAACATGCTTGGGACCACTCATGTTCCTGCTTTATGTCAACGACCTCCCAGACTGTCTTCCTTCTGGGGTACACTGCTCCTTTTACGCCGATGGTTCGAAGATATTTTCGTTTAACAATACAGATGTTTTGCAACATGGTCTCGACTCCGTTCATGCATGGTCATACAAGTGGATGTTGGATATTTCCCGTGAAAAAACTACTGTAATGTGTATTGGAAGCACCCACCCAAGAGGGATAACTTTTCAGATGGGCAATCTTGACTTACAAGTTACGAGTGAGGTGCGAGACCTAGGCGTACTTTACTCTAGCTCCCTTTCCTTTAAAAGGTATATAGACGATATAGTTGCCAGGGCATACAGGCAATGTAATTTCATTCTGCGTGCTTTTCGAACACGTGACAGTTCTACTTTATTTCGACTTTTCACTGTATATGTAAGGCCGCTGCTTGAGTACTGCACACCAATCTGGTCTCCATCTAAGCGGACTTACGTCGACAAAATTGAAAGGGTGCAAAAAAGATTTACGAACCAGAGAAACGGATTGTTCAATATCAGCTATCGAGATAGACTGACTGTTCATGAAAGTACATCCCTTCAGCTGAGAAGAGTAGTTTATGACGGAAATTTAATATTTAAAATAGTCCCTTGTGCTGTGGATATTGACAGGGATGAATTGTTTAACTTCTCGGAATTTAGTGATAGAACAAGAGGCCATTCACTGCGAAGTTCTACTGGAAGAGTTCGGACCCAGCAGTTTCTGGAATCGTTTCTTGTACGAGCTCCGAGAGTGTGGAATAGCTTGCCAAACGATGTAGTTGCATCGCCAGCAGCAGCTATCTTCAACCAGAGGCTAGAGTCATATCTCAGGCAAAAGGGATTTTTTTAAATGTTTTTTAATAGTTTTTTCAATAATTTATTTGCAGAGAGCTCAAGTATTCCAGGAACCGCCTAGATCATGCTGTAGTGTCTTGTCGGATGTTCAGCGTTCAAAAGGTCCATATAGACCTTACTGGATGGATCTTTCTACCGTAGCGATCTTGCAAGTACAGTAGTCGTTCACAACGAATAACTATTATAGTACTCGTTCCCTTACCCTGTGTTATACAGATTGTTTTTGTGTTTTTTTTTCACACTTGTTTCAAATTTCTGCTTAGCTTGAGTTAATCCCATAGATTGTATTTGTTATAAGAACACATATGACTGAATCCAGTTACATCTCATCTCTCTTGATACGTGAAGTCATCTCCTTTTTTCTCAATAGTATCATGCAATTTATTGTATACTAAATGGTAAGCTGGATAGAAAGAAGACAATATATTAACAAAAACATTCCGAAAACTTTTATCAGTCTATCAATAGTTGCGGTTTTTCATGGTCAACCAGTCTGAAGTTATAGAAGCGACAAAGGCTGTCACTGAAAGAAGCTCGGCCTCGCCTAAGTTCGAAAGGCTATATCCTTACGCTTAGGTGTGACTTGCCAAGAATGTTGCTCGAGAGTGGTATGAAATTTACGAATTTCATGCATACCACGCTATAACTTGGCTGGTTTTTGCAAAACCGCTCTTTTTACCCTCCAATAGTACGTCCGCACACCGTCTAATTGTAGTTTACCTAAGTATGAGGAAGAAAGATAATATTTCTTATAATCTTGTATGGAAATGACTTCTACGAAATCAATGACTAAACATTGATGAGGAATAAATTTAAATCTTGGGGTTTTCTCAGCTAACAGATTTGTTTCTGGTATAACATATGCCTTCATATCAGTCCCATCATTTCTTGTTGTATAGCCAACCATTATTTTGCTACGTATTTAGCTTGTCAACTTTGTTGTTTGTTGTTGGCTTAAATAAACATAAAAATAAACATAAACATAAACACATCTTGCTTGTTCAGCCTTGCCCTACCTGCCCTGCTTTATTAGGGTACTTTACCTTGCCCTGGAGCCTTGAACCATCTCACAGAGCATGCTAGAACCTTTGAGACTGTGTTATCCTCGCCCCAATCTCGCTTAGTGTAGTATAATAAACAAATAGCACTAAAGGTAGACAGGATCGTGGCTCAAACTGAACGTTCAGAAGGCGAAGTCTTTCGAATAACTGCGTTTTTCAGTAGCAATGGAATGCTTTCGAGTGATTTGATTCTGCTGGAACCCTAGCCACTCAGTACAGCGCGCACGGGTACGGCGCGGCAATAAACTGCGGCTATAACAACGAAGAGTTCCGTAAAGGAAAACAAAGTTGGGAGCTTTGCACGCCCAATTCGAACACCCGGTGCCTTAGATAAGCCACTTTGAGCCACTTGTTTGGTTTGAAACCGGTTATAGGTGGGACCAAAGCTTATCAACGGGGCCAAAATGCGGAAAACTTGCAGTAAGGAAACGCCTTCCAGATGGAATGCTTAGAGGGCATTACGGTAGGAAAACGCTGACTGAAGGTCCAACTAAGATCAAGTGGCACTGCAGTTTTTCATTACGCTGTCTAACACTTTATTTATCAGAAGCGAAATGTTTCCTGTAAATCGGGATACAAATGTACACTCCAAGTATGCTCAGCGTTCAGATTACTTTTTACTTCGACTGTCTTCCTTCAACTTGATGAGCAAGTCTTTCAGAACCGGTGTCTCTTGTGCAAACATTCATAACCAATATTATTGCTCCATGATGCTGAATTCGTTGTTCTGCATGTCATTCTGGATTCCTACGCATGACCGACATTCGAGGAGGTTGTAGAGCAAATGAATTTCGGAAAAGCACATTCCAGTCTGGCAAAGAAGATGACTTCTGTTGAGAAGAAAGCTGTAAGCTAAAGAAACTAAGAGGTTTTAAGAAAGCTTTTAAAATACCTGGAGACGTACCGAAATGACAAAGAATTTCTCGCACATTGTTCTGCCTAGCTCGACAACAGTTGAAGACAAACGGAACGAGTTCAGGCCATGCTTCGATTTCAAGATTATGTAAAGAAATTCACTACAAAGCTCTTCAGCACTGCAATATCGAATATTGATTACTCTAAATTAATCAGCTCATTCGATGGAGTTGCCCGTGAAGGGATGGAATTAACCCTAGTTTTTCAGGCGAGCTAGGCCAAACCATGAGCGAGAGAATCTTTTAAGAATTCATATGGTAAACTGCCTCGTACTTCCATAGCTCTCTTAGAAACGATCACTCCCCTTCGCTTACAGATTTTTTTTTTGAAGAGATACAGAGGTATTCCCCTCCACCAGGCTACTATGTGGATTTCTCGAAAGAAGACTCCTCTGTAACCTCGAAATCCTATTACTTAGAGGGATCCAGTGTTTACATGCATGCGACGAATATATCACTATTGTTCATTGTGAGGCAGACCAGGTGGCTCGCTATTGAGAGCAACGTGCAGTTCACATCCCTGCAACAATATCTTTGAAAGCAATTGCTGCTACTCTGATCTGAGGCTGCTACTCTGATCTGGCTGCTACTCTGATCTGATTCTGCTGTATCCGATTTCCATAACCATCTGACAACAGCATGGCACCGAAGAAAGGATCCGCCGATGAAGCTCCTGCCTGGCTGGCGCAGATTCTTAAACGATGGGATGACCATCTCGAGCGGTTTGACAAACTTTTCGATCTTTTTCTCAAATTGCAGGATTCCCAGCAGGCCATAATTAAGAGGCTCGATGCTCTAGAAGAAAGACTGATCTCGGACTCGCGTAAAAACTCAGATCCGAGACCAGCTCTATACAGCACGCTTGTGAAGTTTAAATCAGACACGAAAGTCGTGGACGCAAAGGCATGCCGCATAACATGGATTGGCATCGGCGAGCAGGCATCCGATGCGGCCACGCGGGCTTTCGATAAGGAAGCTATTAAGGAGGTGATTGAGTCCTCCGGTGACGAGCAGCTCATAAGTGAATTTAACAACGGAAGGATTTCTTTTCATAGACATCCAGTAGTTCGTAAAGATGTAAACAGTGCTCGACCTCGTATAATTAAAATATGTCTAGGTAGTCAAGAGCTAAGAGACAGGATGCTGGAGCACATGAGAGCTGGAAGACAATCACTTACGAAGGACTATGTACATTCATACGCGAGACCTGATTACACGAGAGAAGAGCTTGAGTATGACCGTCTACTGAGAAGGAAAGCAGGTACAATGAACAGCGAGGAAGGTAAGCTTACACACATTGTGAGGGACCTAGTCATTCATAAGCTGAGCACTCCCCGTGAGTTGTCGACAAGACGTAATGACCAGGCCCACTTTCCTCTTGCGGCATCCGCTTCGAATTCTCACTCACTTCCATCCCAGCGCTAGGATAGAGGTTCAGCCAATGGGTCAGATAATACCAGATCCATATGTATTCGAAACCATTCTTGCCCCTCGTCTCATGATTTCCTCTTGTTTAATGCCAGGTCGATTGTAAACAAAATTCCGGACATGAACTTTATCCTGAGTCGATTCCCTAATGGTATTTTTGTTACTGAAAGTTGGTGTAAACCTAACACCGTTCAAGATGCCATTCTAAGCTCTGACTCCCAATACGCAGTATATCGGTGTGACCGCCAGGGTGGAAGAGTAGGAGGCGGCGTTCTAGCTTTAATTAACAAGCGTCTTATCCACAACCTATTAATACAGAAAGACTTCGATAGCGAAATTCAATCAATAGCTGTCAGTGTTGAAACCAAACATGGTAATACGCTGTTAGTGCTTGGTTACCGTAGCCCGTCTTGTACTTCAACTACATTTGCTAAATTCACCGACTTTCTTCACAGCCTCTATGATGAATGGAGTGGCCACATTCTTATACTAGGTGACTTCAATTTCCCAACAATTGACTGGAGTGACATGTCGCATAGAGGAAATATTTCGACAATTTCCTCATCTCTTTTCATCGATTTTGTTACATCATTCAACCTGAAGCAGTTAGTATCCCAGCCTACTCATGGTCTAAATATATTGGATATCTTGTTAGTGTCCCAGCCTACCATAATTGAAGCAGTTCATGTACTTCCACCGTTCAGTACATCGGATCACAACTCCATATCGTTCAAAATTCGTGAAACAAAGTCACAGCGTGCTAATGTGCCCAAGCTAATTAGAAATTTTTCCAAGGGTGATTACCATTCGATAGTTACTTCGTTAGCTAAAATAGACTGGGTCGAAATAAGCAACTGTTCACCTAGTGTCGACGTTTTGTATGAGAACTTTGTTGAGATATGCCACAGCCTTATAGCAAAATACGTACCTTTACTTCAGCGCAGTCAAACTCCTAATAGGTATCCAAGAAAAATACTTGCCCTCAAATCCAAAGTTGATCGGCTTTAC
The DNA here is from genome assembly GCA_947359475.1 of Heligmosomoides polygyrus bakeri. Lineage (NCBI taxonomy): Eukaryota > Metazoa > Nematoda > Chromadorea > Rhabditida > Heligmosomidae > Heligmosomoides > Heligmosomoides polygyrus. The sequence continues at coordinate 75,319,742 of OX375866.1, forward strand.
TACTCTGCCTCATCCATCAGGGACCCAAAATATATGAAGTTCTCACGTAAGCTAAAGCGAGCCATTGCTAGCTTTCAAATAGCTAATGAAAAAAGAATAACTCGTTGCAGGAATGCTAGGCTGTTTTTCAGATTTTGCAAAAATAAATTAAAGCTAGAGGATGCTATTCCAGATTTGATTACAGGTAGTACTTCAGTTAAAGATGACAACGACAAGTGTAGGATCTTTGCCGAGTATTTCAAATCGGTTTATAAACATCCACGCGATACCGGAGCCTGTCTGCCCTCCATGACTGACAATGAATTGAATTGGGTTGACATCACTAAGGAAGCAGTTTACAGCGTACTGCGGAAACTGCCTAACAGATTTTCCACATCGCCAGATAACATACCATATATTTTCTTGAAGAGAGCAGCGCTTGGTCTAGTTGGCCCCTTGACGATTCTTTTCAATAGATTTCTACTCCAAGGTGATGTTCCTAGACTTTGGAAAGTGGGTTTTGTACGTCCTGTCCACAAAAAGGGACCGAAAAACGACGTCGTTAATTACAGGCCCATATGCCTTACCAGCTCAACCAGCAAGGTTATGGAACGCATTCTGTGCAAGAAAATCACGGAGTATCTTGACGTCAATAACCTCCTCCGAAAGGAACAACATGGATTTTTAGGACGTAAATCAACAACATCTGCTCTACTTTCCACTGTTCCTCTATGGCACAGAGAGCTTGACAAGTGAAATTACGTCTCTGTTTGCTATCTTGACTACGCAAAAGCATTCGATTCTATTTCCATACCTTTACTTGTTAAAAAACTATCGTCATACGGAATTAAGGGGCAGCTGTTGAAATTCTTGCACTCATTCCTCAATGACCGGGTACAGTCTGTTGTACTAAACGATAGCATTTCTCCGTCGTATCCCTCATTAAGCGGTGTTCCCCAGGGAACCTGTTTGGGACCACTTTTGTTCGTAATTTTCATCAACGATTTGCCGTGCTCCCTCCCACACGGCTGTAAATGTAGTTTATACGCAGATGACACCAAGATATTTACAGTAAACAATTGCCAAAAGCTTCAAGATGCAATAAATTCTGTCGAACAGTGGTCAGAAATGTGGGACTTAGACATTTCCGTGCCAAAAACTGCTGTCATAAAGCTAGGACGAAGTCACCCAGATTTCTCTTTCACCCTACGAGGAACTGCGTTGAATTGTGTTGACCAGACACGAGACTTGGGAGTTGTGTACGACATTCATCTCAATTTCGATAGCTACATCCACGAAAAAGTAAGTGAGGCCCTCAAGTATTCTAACTTTATTCTTAGAGCCTTCAAAATGCGAGATCCTGCTATGCTTTTCCGACTCTTCGCTCTCTACGTGAGGCCATTACTTGAATACTGTACGCCCATTTGGTCCCCGCAAAAGAGCTCTCTTATAGAAAAAGTTGAGAAAGTCCAAGAGAGCTTCACATATCGCTGCTTTTGTCGCTGCGGTTTACCTGGCCTCTCTTACAATGAACGCCTTTCGAGACTTCATGCCGACTCCCTAGAGTTCAGACGCAAAATATCCGACTTCACTCTAATGTACAAGTTGACTACGGATGAGATTTGTCTTAACATCTACGACCTCTTTGAGCCAGCTGCCGGTGTTGGCAGACTTAGGGGTCACCTATTCCGTATTAGACCAGAGAAACCAAACACGTCCAATTATGAGCGCTCATTTCTCATACGTCGGGTAGCGGAGTGGAATAACCTGAGCCCTGACTTATTCATACACCGCAAATCCCACGCCTTCCAGACTCGCCTGGTTCAACAACTCAGGAGGCCAACCTGATTGTTAGCAACCCATTATGCGGGAAATGCGATTATAAGTAGCCCCCTCCTGCCATTCCTGTGCGCCAGCACTGGGATCGCGTCCCTGTGAGTAGTAGTGCAACGTCTTCGCGCGCTGCCTGTAGACACACGACCAGGGTTCGGACCCCATGTGGTGTAACGACCTGCGAACACTTTATTGCAAGGATTTAGTCTATCTTGTCCCCACTGTTCTCGCCACTTGTTGGTCGGCCGCTGGTTGTGCATCCGTCTTCGGCTCGGTTCTTGGCTGGTCGTCCTCGGTCGGCGGGTGCGTTGTTGGCCATTCGATTGATTGTCCTTGGTGAGTGAATCCAGAGCGTGGTGGAGCCGACGAATGACGAAGACATAGCAAACACATTCCTGTGCCTTCTTATATAGATGTATAGACGCTTCTAGAAAGATCAGTAGTTCACGGGAACTGATCCACATGACTATATTCGACTGTATTGGTATGCACGTTATATCGAGGAATAATACTAGAGATTTCAGGAAGGTTCTGATTCCAGCCGCGGCCTCCTGATGCGCAGTCGATGATTTTCCTCGCAGACCTCGTTTGCTCACCAAAGGAAGACAATATGTTGCGATCGCAGAACACCTCTGCATCATTCCTTTTCATGGCTCATCTCATCTCCTGTCACTTCTCCGTTTTCTTTCTGCTTAGTCTCGTGCACTGCGTGTGCTACATGGAGTGTGTATAAAGCGACAATTTAAACACACATTTCTCCTCTTCATGACAATGTTGTGGGTATCTAGCAGAATGCGAACAGTTTCTCACGACCTCCCAGGGCAGTCCTCGGGGTGCGTACCTGTCTAAAGAGACCTTTGAGATACAGGGCCCGCCCCAATTAACAGCGTATTCTGCCTATGGCCGTAGTATCGTTAGGCATCTGCTAATGTGCGTACCCATGTTCAGCTCATCATTGTCAATACCCCTCTCTAGCTTACGTGTAGGTTGTCGCGACTCACTCCTGTATGCAATTTCGCAGCTGCCAGACTTTTTTCTCCCCATTTCTCTCCTATTCCTTAGCTATTCCATTACTTTCTGTAAAGAGCCAATTGCTACCTAAATTCTTTCGTGGTTCGCATTTGTATTCATTTTTCATGTTGGCCAATAAATAAATAAATAAATAAACAAATTGGCGACTTCACCCAGTGATAGCAGCTTCACTCGCTAAGAGCATACCGATAGCTTTGACTGATTAGAGGATTTTTTATAAGGCGTCGATTCCGATTTTAAGACGCATTTAGTGCAGCACCATGGAGCACAGAGAATGATGTTATGCAACATAGAGTGCGGTCTCCAGTGTAGCGATGCTTCCGGAGTGACGTGCTGACCATGAGATGCTCCGGAGATAATTTCGCCAAATTGTTCGCACGCAACGAAATACGAGGACAAAGCCCTCACGAAACCTCGCTCAAACAAAAAAATGAAGTAGACGCGCGCACTGTCAAACAAACATGGCCTCAATTCGGAAACCACCAGCCACAGCATGTTCGGAGAGTAGTTTGTCTCCGAGGGATGCCGAAAATCAACGTCAGATATTAAAACGTCTTATCTTTCCACAAAACGGGTAACAATGTTGCATTCAGCGTAACGCCCGAAAGATTAAGACAGATGTTCCCCTTGAACCGATTTTCTACTGAGCTTCCGTTAGAAACTCTGAAAACTCACGCCGATATGGGTCAGGTTACTAGCGAAGCTATAGCGCCCTTTTGTGCAGAAATCATAGTACAATTGTGCCCAGTCATTAAGCGGATCCTTGGATTTCTACATTTTTTATCAACCTCGAATTCTCATTTTGCTCGCAATGGATGCTTGTCCGAAATGTGAAACTAGCACTTCCTGAGCATTGACAGCTTGCAGTTTCTCCTTCCTTCATGCGCCTTAATTTGGCAAGGCCTTCACTACTCCCTTCGGAGGAAAGACCAGCCGTACGATTCGACTTTCTGTTCAGTAGAGAAGACTGTCGTAGAGCTGCCGTGCCAAGATTGGTGGGGATTAGTTTCTGCACTTGTTTGTGGGCGACCGTCAGTGTCTAGAATTGAAAGCGATAAATAATCGCAGTGAAGCGAGGTAATGGATGACGGTGGGGCAGGAATGAGATTTGTGTTCGGAGATCGTTTTTGGGTGTCACTTTTTAAAAACGAAGCCGACACAAGGAAGCTGGTTGCGATGTTCTTCACCATCTCATTCGACGGACATTATTGTCCGCCGGTTCAGGCGCGAACTTTCTTAGCGAATCAGGTCATAATCAATCGCTGGAATCTTTCCGATGAAGGAATTCGGTGCTCGAAGTTTGATTTTGAGCAAAAAACGACGGAAGAGAAGAAGGAACTTGAAGGCAGGTCTTCTCTCCTGATCTTTAGAAGCAGATGGAAACGAAGTGTGTTAAAGACATAGCGGAGTCGCTACAAAGAAATATATCCAGTCTGGGCATTGCACAGTCGTGAAAGAAAGGGTTATTACTTTTGAAATAATATAATGTTATAAGATAAATATGTTATATGTTACGTTATAATAAAAACGGTTTGTCTGAAGGGAGGTGGCGAAACAAACTATTGAGGTTTGATATTGTTTCTCCATAAATCTCAAGTACATTTGAAAGCCCGCATATTTGGTTATCTTTCTGATGGATAGGAAATTTCCTCTAACCAATCAAAGTGAGACGGACTATTATACACTGCATTTAAAAAATTTCATTCTGTTGCACTATTATTACCGATTAGCAATACTCGCTTAAAGAACTTTATGACACGACTGGAGTTACACGGCTTACTCCAAAAAATCATGGCGGCTTTATCAAACACAAAGATTTTTTGCTGGAATTGTCTTTAACAACTAAAGGCGTAGACTTGTAAGCAGAGAGCGGGACATAAATTTATCTGAATTGCTGGAAACGATTTAGCTACGTATTGATAACCACGGAATAAAATAAAATCAAATAAGCGAAATTTATTTATTTATTAAAAGGAACGGATAACAATCACATGCGGTAAGATTCTAACAACAACATATAACAAACAAAAAACAAGCCTAACGAAACCTTAGTGCAATTAAACGTTTAAAAGAGGATAGAGACATTAACAATGTACTCGTTCTCAGAAAGCAAGATGTTGAGCTCTCTGATGCTCCTTTGAATGAGGAAACTTGACCTTACTTTTGACCTGGAACTGGCAGGTAGAGTCGGAAATGCCTTCTTCTGTCAGTTGTCAAAGGGGCGCCAAAAACCCCATTGGGTCAATGGAAAGCCTTCCTGCCAGTACTTTGAACAACATAAGTAAATCTGCTCGCTTTCGTCTAGTCTCAAGGCTAGACAATCCAAGCATTTTGGCCCTGTCAGACCCACTCGGAATATTGTCGTAATTTAGACCACGACACTTTAGAAAAAGCTTACGGGTAAAGTTATTCTGAAGTACTTTCAAGGAGTTTTATATCCTTCTTTTGACAGGGACTGAAAACTGAGACACCACATTCTACAATGGGCCTTACGTAAGATTTGTAGGCTCTCACAAAAGAAGTTTGATCTTTGGTTATCAGTAAATTCAAGCAACAGACTAAAATAAACTTAGGGTTGGACTATCCTCACATTTCTTCCTGAGTCCTAGAAAGGCTTGTTTGACCTGTTTGATGCACGGGGACCCAACGCCTACTCGGGACTGCGCCACCCGCATTCTGTGAGAGCTAGAAGAAAGCTGTGAAACTACACGAAAACTGAGAGAGTGTTTCAACAAAAATGCACTGTGCCCATCCAGTCTATTTCGACGACAGTTCAACCGCCCTAGCTGTTTTGTAAGCTGGATCATGGGCTTCAGTGGGAGATCTCAGCAACGACATACAGGCGACAGAATGATGCTAAACTTCATGAAGCGGCGACTGGAAATAAGCTCTTCTACAAAGCGATGTTTGTACATTTCTTTCTCTCTACAAACGAAGCTCAACTACGTTTGTTGTGAGCGCGATCTATATTGGTCTTCTGTAGGTGTAATCGATAAGTGTCAACTAACAGTAGGAAGGAGAAATTATCTAACAATTATTGCTGTTCCCTTACTTTTCTGTTTTTCCATTTAAACTATTCAAAAACGATACATTGACTGCAACTCTCACAGCTATAATAATTATGTGCCATAATGTCCCTTTCCTACAAAGGACACCGTCATGAGCGCCATGAAAGTTAACAAAAAGACGGCTGACGGTCACTCTTGAACCCTCCGCTTTAGGATTAGCCTCAATGCGATTGCGACCCATTCATAACTGGTTGCTGGTAACACGGTGTGACCTCGACGTCGTGGGGAGGAAATACGTTTGACCCATGCTTAGTACAGATATCACCTCATTCTAACGTGACCATGTCCTATAGCAGTCTCTCCTTGAGGGAAATGTGCTTGAGCGTACTTGAGGAACCATATATTAACTCGGACAATGGTCCTCTAATCATAAGAGCACGTCCGACATCCTCTCTATTCCCACATGCATTTTAGCACGAAGCCAGCTATACCTAAAGCAGCGAACGCATGGAGGTAAGACTAGGTTCCTAAAACGTTGCCAGTGCATTTGATTTGATGGCCAAATCGTGTTGTGTTAAGCGGAGAGTCCCCCAAAAAAGGAAGGGCGGATTTGAGCAGTGGACGAGGAGAGCTCAAGTTCAAGTAGGGCAGAGAGTTGTAGGTGCCAACTAGGAGGAGCCACGTCTTCGGAGACTACTCATCGACTTGAATGCTTTAAAAGCACAGTGCTAAAGTTTTGATAAATTTTACGTTTTCGCCCGGCCTGCTTACCACTATTCTGTGCAAACGTGCTGGTGGTATGTCGCATTTTTCGGGAAATTCGATTTTTTCCGAAAATAAGCACTATTAAATATAGAGCGATACGATATTCGACCATTGATAAATTTGGACGTATAATTATGGCGTGTATTAAATTATTATTATTATTATTATTATTATTATTATTATTATTATTATTATCATTATTATTGAAATCACGTTTAAGCTGGAAACATTGTAAACGCCGTGCCACTTTTGAAGGATCTGAAGAAGGCGACATCGACGCCGATACTACGTAAGCCAAGTAAAAAGTCGATGACGGACCTAATTTAGGGAGGGGGGGGGGGACACGCTAGAAAAGCGAGCTAAGCACAATGCTAGCTGCTCAACAAGAGAATATCATGTGTGGTCACCTGCACAAGCCACTGACAATCTTCTTGTTGTCCATTCCGGAACGCTCAACATTTATTTATTTATTTATTTATTTATTTATTTATTTATTTATTTATTTATTTATTTATAACTGCACCTTAAGTGCGCTCATAAAATAGGGAAACAACAAACAAGGCAATCCTGCGCAACCCTAGCAGCTTAACGAAGAAACAACACTGTAAAATCCGTAGTATCACTACACCCTGCAATTTTGTTATTTTTAAGTCTTCTGCAGCATTCAGAAGCTCAAAAACAAGGAGCTCGATCCAACGAATGGTAGTAAAATGAGAATAACAGTAATAAGTAATTTAATTTAATCATAGTTTAAGCAATTAATTTGATGTTGGTATAACAGTGCAGAGGTCGGTTAGGCACTCACGATCAGTATAGCTATGGCGTGATTCCAACTGAATGGGAAAAATCGCTTTCGAACAGCATATAAGAAGGAAGCACCTAGGAGTTCGGTCTTAATCTTGTCGGACCTAGGCCTTTACTACGCTTCCATTCGATGCTGCTTCTATAGGAACCGAGTTAGCCTAACCGAACTAGCAATGAAACATGTCTGAAGGTAGAGAATTAAAAGAACTTTTGCGTGAAAGGCGTACAAGGAAAGATATTATAAATAAGTTACTAAAGAGTGAAAGCATCTGAGGACTTAATAGACGCCTCCGTACATAAACTCCAAACAGCTGCTAACAAACTCAGGAAAGGAAGTAGATCAGAAAATGCTTAAAGCAGGCATAATGACACAGTTGAATATGTGACAACTCAAGAAAGGCGTCAATTCAGAGAGATATCAATTCTTGAACCACTGCAGTTCTGTACTTCTAACATGATGCCAATATCCAATTCTGATGAATTGGTGATAAGCTTTTTGTGACTGACCTTATCGAAGACCTTGGACAAGTCAAAATAAATTGCGTCAATCACTGTTAACGCAATGAGCTTTATTGACCGCAATACTCCCATCAAAAAGGCAGTCAGCTAGTTGAGTTGTCATTGTTGTGAGCAGCCTTGGTGAATCCATGCTGTTGAGAAGGATTAACTTTACTTTTAACAAACCAAGCTATTAACTTATCAGTAATAAGCTTTCTTAGTACTTTGATTGGCGTTGTGAAATGCTGATAGGGCGAAAATCAGAGGGGAGTGAAGGACTCTTCGATTTCGGAATGGCCTTGACCAGACTATTTTTCCAGATGTCAGGAACTTCACCAAATAACACAGAACTATTGAATATTATTGAAAGTGGTTTTTTTTTTCTTTTCAGCATCAGTTATGAATGTGTTTCCAGAAGCATCCTTTGAAACAGGAATTTTGCCTTGACCCTTAATTTTGAGCTTTACCGGAGAAAACATATGTCTATCAAAACGCCTTTTAGCCAGGCGTTCCTCGTGATTGCATAGAAAGCGTTTTACACGAAAATCTAGTTCAGTGCACACACGCTTTATTGAAGCCTGCATATTGCATAGAGCGAAATAAGCACACTTTCTGAGATAATAGGTTGAAAATATGTTTTGGATACTGTGGATGTCTATACTCGAATTTTTGGAAAGGAATATATAGAGAAAGGGCAGCATAAATCGTCCTACAAATTCTCTCATAGAGGTCATTAAGAGATTCATATCCTAGATAAATTTGCCACCAATCAATCAGTAGTAGAAAGATGATTTGAAATATCATCAAAACTGGTACTGTAATATTTTGGGAGAGATAATGTCCTTGGTTTGGGAAAGCTCCCGCATATTTCGAAAGCAATGACGTTATGATCAGCTGTTGCAAGTGGCGGATGTATTGACATGTTTTTTATGATGGTAGCAGATGTCAAGATAATGTCGAGGATCGAGGAACATCTGGTTGCATTCATAACGTGTTGCTTCAAATCAAAGCTTTGGAAGAAGTTCAAAAATTTGACTGACCTTAAATTTCGTCCATGATTTAAGTCCCTGTATATCTATGTCATAATTAAAAACGCCCAATACAATAAGATGCGCGACGCAAAGGAATAAATCCGAAAGAGTATCAATAAGAAACTCGTCATCCTCAACGAAAATCTTAGGAGGTCGATAGATTAGAGTCACCCTAAAATTAAAGGACCTGACAAAGTCAAATCCATCCAAAAAGAGAATATCGGATACACCGCGAAGAAGATCGGATAACCGAGGAAGAAAGCTGCGACGGGTAGAGGTTAATAGTGTCCTTTATGATGCAGCCTACATCTCCACCTCTGCCTTTTTTAGTCTCACTCACTTTCCTTTAACTTTTGAATATTGTATAAGGAAGAGTAAATGTGGTCTCAGAGTTGTTTATTTTAGGAGACGGTCATGTATCTGCGATAAGAACAGATCGTTGTCAAGGGTGTTGAGAAATAAAGGCAAGTACGAGATTTTGTTCGAAAGGCTATGTGCATTCATCAAGCAACACCTTATACGGGAAGGTGCCGTGTTGGCTTGGTAGATTCCCGTACCGCGGTGATTAGAGAGGCCGTCAACATCTGTTATTGAGACGCACCCATTTACGGTAATTTAATTTTGTATTGCGGTCACGACATTCGTTCCTCAGTTCAAAGTCCTCCTTCCTCCCCGATTCTGTCATACTTTTGCGAATATAAACATTCCTGACACTGGAGCCTCGAAGCCTTGAACCATCGGAAAGTGACGCGGCTCAGTACGATTTGCTAGGCATAACGAACTTATCAAGTCTGGGACACGCACCGTCTGGTTTGCACATGCAGTACACCTCCAACGGATAGCAGTTTGAAAACTTCTAGGACTCCGGACACTTTTTCCTCCAAATCCTTATGCTTCCCGAACAAGCACATATAAGGCTCAGTTACAGGTAACCCACTGATAACTAAAGTACGATCCTTTTTTTCTCTTTCCTAGGCTTTGATCGATAGCAGCGATAAATTGTTTGGATGTCTCTTCACAACAGCATCAATCATCTTCTGATCTCCGGGTCGGTACTGCACTCGGACGTTAAGCGTAGAATCTCAGCGATGGACATATAAGGATAGTCAACTTGTAAGCTTGATGACTGAGGACTATTGCCGAGGTTTCTTTTTTTTTTGAATTGACGTCCTGATTGGTACAAAAGGGAGCCAACTCAAAAAACTCCTCTTTAAAAAAACAACTCAATTTGGTTCACAGGGAAGAACGGCGCCGGAGACCGAGATCACCAATTAGTGCAAGACAATCAATTGTGCCAGTGAAGGAACACTCCACCTAATATGGCTAAGTCACTTATTCTTTCAGCAAACACAACTTTCCATAATATAGCACAGCAGAATTATATGAAAAAAATGACAAAAGAAACAAAGAAAAAAGAACTTACTTAAATCGCACGGATGCAAGAATTTGGCGGTCGTTCGCGAGAGGCGCTGCGGTCGAACGACAAATACAAACGTATTTTTGGCGTAAAATTATTTCGAAAACTTGCGAGGAAGTCTGTTTTTCCTCGTAATGTTGTCCCCTGCAGTATACCTTTAGAGCGAACTTCCGTATCCCTAAACTGATTTTCCCATCTAGTCTAGGCAGATAAACGCTCGGTTATAAAAACATACAGGTGATGCACCCTCAAGGCGCATTTGAATGATGATGAGACCGAAAGAGATGATAAACACTCCGGCAAAGCAGTTGAAACCGCACACTGGATAGACCAGATTGATGGTGGAAATGTTTTTAGGGCCACGTCTATCCGTTAACACCTTTGTCTTAATCCGATCAAGATTCAAGCAAGAGTTCAAGTTTAGATCCCATCTGCTACGTCTTGGCTCTCAAATATCGTAAAATCGTCGAGAATTTTTTTGTGTAGGTCGGTACCTAAGTTCTGTCGTTTTTTCGCTACCGTGTTTTCAAATGTTGTGAACTCAGATATGCTTTGTAGTTTTGATGTGGTGTTATATAGTTTCCGAAAGCGAATTTTCTCCACTCTTTGAGTCCACATTTGATTTAGTTTTTTTTAGTTTTTTGTGTTCCTTGAATTTTTTCAGGGCTTAGAAAAGTCATGGACAAGGCGCAAATTCGCGCCACTTTTTGTTCCTGTTCGAACTGGGACGTAAAACAGCAGAAACAGCTCGAGATATCAGCATCGCATTTGGGCCGGAGGCTACTTGCATGCGCACGATGGAGCGGTAGTTCAGGAGATTCCGAAATAGAGATGAGAAGCTCGAAGATGATCAACGCAGCGGGCAGTCTTCGAAAATCGATGACGACCAGTTGAGGACGCCATTTGAAGCGAATCCGCGAGCAACTCTTCAGGAGTTGGCTTCTAGATTAGGAGTATGAGGTAAATCAGTTTGCGTTCATATGCGGATGTTCGGAAAGAGAAAGAAGTTGGACAAGTGGATGCTGCACGACTTAACCGAGCTAGAGAGCTCGCCGTTTGAAAGTATCATCAGCGCTCCTTCTACACAACAAAAATGGCCCGCTTCTGTGGCGAATTGTGACGTGTGACGAAAAATGGGTCTTCTACGACAATTAACGATGAAGTGCTTAATGGTTGTGTATTGACGAAACACCTAAACACTGTCTAAAGCCGAGTGTGCACCAGGAGAAAGTGATGGTAAGTGTTTGGTCCTGTGCCACCAGTTTAATTCACTATAGAGTTCTCAAATCTGCTGAAACAATCACGGCGGAAAACTACTGTCAGCTACTGTCAGCAGCAGGACGAAATGCACAAGAAGCTCCAGTAAATGTATCCAGCGCTGATCAACAGAAGGGCCCGATACTTTTGCACGATAACGCTAGGCCGCACGTATCGATGACCACCATGCAGAAGCTCCATTCTTTGGGATACGAAGCAATCGACCATACACTATCTCTGCCCGACCTATCGCCTACAGAGCACCACTTTTCAAACATCTCTCTTCGCAAAAAATACTACACGAACCGACATATTGCAGATTCTGCTCTCATCAAGAATTCATCACTTCTAGATCTCTCGAGTTCTAAGCTACTGTAAAAAACAAACTAGCATCTCGCGACAAAGATGTGCAGATTGTAATGGTTCCTACTTCGACTAATAAAGTTACGCATGAGCTGAGATATTTACATTTGAAGTTAGAGGTCAAAAAACGACAGAACTTTGGTAACGACCTATTCTGATAAACTTCAAAAAACTAAATGTCAAAGAGGAGGTATAAACAAGGCAACGAATTCCGATTATTAAGAACTCTAAAAATCTATTACGAACCTAAAAAAGTAACTACCAGCATTGCGCAGTTCCCTAGTGGTTTACCACAAGAACCCTTGTAAAAGGTTTAAAAATAAAAGCCAGTGTCAGACAATCCTTTGTTGGAATGCGCTCCGTACTCTAGTTCCACCCAACAGATCTCTGTAGGCAGTTTGAAGCGTACTGCACACACGATCACATGCGGTGGCCAGACGATGGACGAGTCAGAGTATTCTCAATTCTGAACTGGTCTGGCACCAATTCACGGACCTCGACCTAGAGAGAAGGAAGGCTTGGCGGTGCAAAACCAAGTACCTCCACTCGACGTGCTCGCGACAGCCAGTGCCTCTTCCGACCAAGCTACTACCTGCTAAGAAGAAAAAAGAGCAGAAATAAGCATGATGGTTGGGTAAATCTTCGTCGACAACCCATCTACACTGGCCGTGCATTAGCTTAGTTGTTGGACTTTATGCAATCCTGAGGTCACCTTTGAGATACTTAGTCCCAGGCCTAAAATAGCTTGCATGTTTACCGGTCAGCATGATCTCCAGTCTCTCACACAAAGTAGTTCAAGTTCACGTTTAGATGCTTAATTCAAATTAATAATTCAAGTAATTCAAGTAATTCAAGTTTAGATGCAGCAACTTATGGCGCATGAACAAGAGATGCAACACGGTGACCTGTAAGAATCAAGGAAATGTGAATGGTTGACCGCTTCTGAATTACTAGAGAAACAAGAACAAGAGGCTAGCGTAAAGCTGCAAACTGGATGTCGTATGATGCGCTCGAGTGTGTGTCAGCTTCACTGGACACGTGAGAATCACTTTGAGATTGTCATTGGATCTCGAATAACAAAAGGAGCATAGAAGTTGATTTGTATGCTGGGCGGTTCATCACGAAATTAAACGCATTCATAACACCAATTCATTATAGGTCTAAGGACGGGTAGCATTACAGAATGTTACCAAAAAGGGAGCAAAACGGTACATGCAAGAGAAGCAATGTGCTCTAGTACAGTTTCTATCGAAAATAATATTTCTAGAAAAACCTAAGAAAGGAGTAGGCCATTACAGTAGCAGAAAACGGAATCACGGAAAATCGGAATGGTGTAAGCGTCTGAGAAAAACCATCGAAGTAGCCCCTAACAACGAGGAACCGGTTTAGTTAGGGTCCAACACATCAGAAACTAGTTTCTTACGTGGACGAGGCGAGGACTTCGTGAACTGCGGAGCTCTCCGGTGTCCTTCAATCAACGTTCTCCGGCGGCACGGACTGCGTTCGTTCTAGTTTTTGGCTCCCCCGCAGCAGCTCAGCGTGTGTGGTCGGTGCTCGTTATAGTTGGATTCACCGCTTATCCTCTTAACATCCGTTGCCCTGTCCATTCAACCTGATTCAGTAGCGGTTTTGCCGCCGAAGATGTAGGTCAGTCGGCGATTATATGTTGAAGCCTGATGCGACGAAAAAAGTATGACCTCAATGCCACCTTCCTCCAGTTTTCGTCCGTTTGTTGTGGAAACGACCACAATGCGCGGTTGTTAGGGCTGACTATTGTTCCCAGTGAATCTGTTCTTCGCTGAAAACAGCGTGGGAATTGGATCCGCCCTAACCCAAAAACACAAAAAGCTGTATTTATGTTAAAAGCAGGATATGAGAAATGCTATAGGGTGACCTATAAACATGCAACTTAGCAAAAGCTTAGTCGTACAAAAAATGGTAAGAATGGATCGGATTCCATTCAAATTGAACCCGCTGTTCATGCAATAGAAATCACGACGAAGAAATTCATAATGGCTCACTCCTAGCTCAGCGAGGTCCTTCAGGTTGCGTGGGTTGCTTTACAGACCGCTTGGGAGCAATTCCTATGGTTAGGAATTTTATTCTTCATTTGGTCGAAGACGATATCAAACTCTCCCTTTTCTGTGATTTATGGAGTGGGCCTTCTTCTCTAAAAGTGCAGATGAACAGAAAGCAAAAAATAAAGATAGAGGAATTCTATGGCTAGTTTCCTGCAGGTCGAAGCTGGACAGACAGACGGGAAACCGATATCACACCTTTTTCTCCTTGCTGTTAGAACCGTTGCTCTACCGGAATGTGTACCTTGCTTCTGAATTGTGGTATTGTATTCAGAAAAGTACGTGTGCTTTTGTTGTGCCCATCCGACAAAGGCTAGGACCACATGGAACTTCCTCAAGGAACGAAAACGGAGAGCGTCTGATAGACTTCCTATCCGCGTGCCGTCTCTACCATGGAAATTCTATGTTTAAGAAGCCTTCAAACCGACGATGGACCTGGGAAAGCCCAAATGGAGAAATACGTTCGGAGACTGAATTTGTTCTTACGAACAGACGCTGGAGTCTGTTCGACGTCTCCGTGCTGCCTTCATTTGACACCGGCTCGGATCACCGTCTTGTCCGTGCGAAGCTGACTCTCAAAAAGAGGATGTTCAAGCGTGACACTCATAAACCGGCACCGGTGAGGGTCCCCGCATTCAAGTTTGAGGAGTTGGAATATGCAATAAAGTCGTATGATTGGAATCTTCCTGAAGATCCATCGGAAGACTACGACCTTCTCTCCAAAGGACTGTTGAAATGTGTTAGTAGCATTGCGGAGCCACATCACCGTCTGCTTCAAGACTCAACGCACATGCGATTAAACTCTTGGAGCAAAGAAGAGCTGTTAAACTGAATCCTAATGCTTCCCATCTGGAAAAAGTCACCATCTCGAAGGCCTGTCGAATTGCAGTGAAGGAGTCCATTCAAGCCTACAGAAGATTGAAGCTGTTAGAAGCCGCTGGGAAAGGTTCAAGCATAAAGCGCTGCAAACGAGATCTCTGCGATCAGAAGGCAATAATGTCAGCCCTTGTGGATAAGGATGGAACAACGCAAACGTCTCGAAGAGCGATGGAGGCCATCGTTCAAGAATTCTACACAGATCTGTTCCGTTCTTCCATCACTGTCCCGAAATGTTTGATGCCACCAGCTGAGGAAGTACCTCCCATTCTGGAATCAGAAGTCGCTCATGCCATCAGAAGGATGAAGCCCGGCAGTGCTCCCGGACCGGACGGCATTTCTGCTGATCTCCTTCGTGCGGGTGGCAGTGCCCTCTGCTCACTTCTTGCCAAGCACTTCAACCACTACCTTCGACTTGGTAGGATTCCGGACTCATGGAAGGAGTCGAAAACAGTTTTAATCTTCAAAAAAGGTCAGCAGGAGGATATCAACAACTATCGACTCATCAGTCTTCTCTCGGTTGTGTACAAGATCTTCACCAAGATACTGCTTAACCGCATGGAGCGTTGCTTGGATGAATATCAGCCAGTGGAGCAAGCAGGGTTTCGCAAGGATTTCTCCTGCATGGACCATATTCAGACTGTCTCACAGCTCATCGAGAGGAGCCGCGAATACCACCTCCCACTTGTCCTTGTCTTCGTGGATTACCGGAAAGCGTTCGACTCTGTGGAAATCAACGCCGTGTTGAACGCACTTGTGCACGCTGGTATACCATCGCCCTACATCCGACTTCTCGACGAATGCTTCTCGAACACATCGACTACCATCCAGCTGTTCGATCGAAAGCTTAAGATTCCTATCGGGAAAGGAGTACGGCAGGGAGACACGATTTCCCCTAAGCTATTCACAGCGGCACTCCAGGATGCCATGAAAGACTTGAACTGGGACGATAAAGGCTACCTTGTCGACGGTAAACGGATCAGCAACCTGCGCTTCGCCGACGATATTGTTCTCATCTCTACCAGCACGGCAGAAGTCGAGGAAATGCTGAACGAGCTCAATGTGGCAGGTATGAAGATTGGATTGGACATGAATATGTCCAAAACGCAATTTATGGTCAACAAGTGGTGTGACACGGGACTCGTAAGGTTAAATGGAGTCGCTCTACAACAGGTCGACTCCTACGTCTATTTGGGAAGAGAGCTGAACATGGATAACGACCTCGCTCCTGAAATCGCCCGCAGGAGACGCGCAGCATGGGCAGCCTTCAGTTCGATTCGCGAAGTCACCGATCAGGTCAAGGATCCCGGCCTCAGGGCCTCTATACTCAACGCCTCTGTACTGCCTGCGATGTGTTACGCGACGGAAACCTGGCCCGACAACAAGACAATCGCCAGAGCGATGCAAACTACGCATCGTGCACTGGAGAGATGTCTTCTGAGGACAAGCCTTCGTCAGCAATGGCAAGAAGGCCTACGAAGCTCGGAGCTCTGGCGGGAGAAGTCGCAATTAGCAGACCCGCTGCAGTACATGAAGAAGTCCAAATATCGCTGGGCTGGACTCCTGCTTCGACGAAAGGACGATAGATGGAGTCTCCGTGTCACAGAATGGCTTCCAAAAGACCATAAGAGACCACTGGGACGGCCGCCAACGCGATGGGCAGACTCATTCTCAAGATCTTTCAGAGAGCGTAGTCTGCCTCCCTGGATGCAAGCAGCCAGAGATCGAGCGGTCTGGAATAGTTGTGGTCCCCGCTGAGAAGACCTCCAGCCGACAAAGGGACCATCAAAGTATCAAAGTAAGTATCATCTGACAAAGAAGCTCACTGACTCTTTTTCACTCTTTCCACGAGTAGTCTTAACAACTTATCGTTTTGATCTTTCTAGAGTGACTCAGCTACGAGAAATTTTCTTCCAAAGGAAGCGGTAGCTGGATACTATACATCGGATCCGATCGAAAACCTCCGGATTTTTGGATGATTCGGATAACGACATTTGCGAGGACACCGGCTTTTTGGATGATTCGGACCGGGTTATCCGAATCGGATATCCAAAAATGATTTATTCGGATCCAATGTATACTGGATACTAAGTTCGTGTGACGCGCTTCAGCTATATATTACAATACTACATTACTATTCCCTATCCTGTTCGCTTCATATCTGAGTCCTTGACCCACCTGCGCTCTGGAGCTGTCCTTTTAGTTCAGGAACAACTATACGATGGATAACTGTGGGCGACGCACGCTGCTGAATATGAATTGCTCCAGCTCCTTCATTGCATATGATCGGCAGACTAATAGTGATCTTCAGTTTAGCTCAAATCCGCTAATCTAACGCTCACTTTGGGGGAGGTCTTAGAGTGCCCTACACACTGCCATAATACTGTCTGTTCACCGACGAATCTTCAAAAACTTAACCGCTTCCGAATGGGAATGCTCCAAGGAGAAGTCAGTCGCTCGTAGCTGCATGAACAACATTCGCTTTTTAGTGATGCAATGGTTTATTCCTAAACTATATTAATACTAACTAGCAATTTAAAGCATTCGTCACTTTTTGTAGCGTACCGCGTAATCCTAGTCTTATACAATATCTAGGAAATCTGAGTTTTTCTATTATTCTTTTACGTCACAATTTAAAAGCGTGCACATCAAAAAGTTCTTCACTCTTCAGTGCTTTTAATGACCTTTCAAACCAATATGTGCATTACATCGAGCAGGTTGTGTATTATATTTGATGCACGGAGGTGCTATTCACGAGATAGCTACTACCTCCTGATTTGGAAGAATCTTGTAAATTTGCTGCTAGCAGTTACCTCCATTCTATATTCAAGGGTACGTGAATGAATATTATGCTGAAATTCAAACGCAGGTTGAGAAAGAGCTTTAGGAAACGAATTCAATATTGGATTTGAGCGCTATTAATCCACATTAACCCTAGTAAATAGTAAGAGATAAGGAAGGGACTGTTAGGGAAGGAGCCGTCGTGAACAACTAATGCTTCTTGTTGAGTTATTCCTCGTTTCGTGCTCAATAGTTTTAAAGGCAGACATTGTTCCATTTCCTAGTGCACGGGTTCCTTTGGTTTTCTTATCGAAGCTGAACACGCATCATATAAGGTTTATTGAAGCTTAAAGATATCCGAGCACTTTTCTCCGCGTCTGATTCTCAGTCTCAGGAGGCAAGAGAACACGGTTAACATCACAAAGAACGAGAAAAGTAGAAAACCTATCACGACGAAGAGTGCCGTCTCCTTCCAGTAAATCGTGTTTGGACTCTGAAACGCGGTATGTTTTTTAGAAATCCACCCTGTAGTACTAATTGCAGAACTGCTCGTCTAAATGAGATATTCACGGCCGCAGGTGTCACATCTCCCTATATTAGGATGCCGTTTCAAAACAAAGACATTCCCATGAGCATACTTCTCCGTTTCAAGAATACCCCACATACTCGAAAACTGGACACCCAATTAAATTGTTGCATATACAATGGAGAACCCTTACTATGCCTTTCCTATCCTAGCTCTGAACGATTTCAATACCTGCTTGCTATTAAGAGTGAAAAGATTTGCTGATCGGATCAGTCTACTAGCAAGATTTGTTAAGCTTTGGCACTTGGCTTAAAACACTGCACATTGGAAGACTAGCAACTCCATTAAAAATCAGACATTCGATTATTTCTTTTCGGCTAATAAATATGTTTAGTAACAAAGTATCACAGAATAGGAATATGGCATTAAAAAACTCACATACCAGGGTTGAAGTCTCATTGAGGCTAGATGCTTGAACAGTGCTGAAAAGGAAGACTAAAAGTGGAGAAGCACTTTTCACTGGTGCTACTTTGTTACTTTGTTAGAGAGAGAGCATTGGTATATGTTGCTAGCAGTTAATTACGAATCCCTCTCAATTTATCATGAACCATGGTTATAATATGACCTGCTCCTGAAGCACGAAAAAGACCACTAATTATGTAGAAGCTTTCTGGTTGGTCACTTCACAAAAAGCGTCGTCCGCGTTTTCCTACACAAACGTGGCCTAATATGTTTACAAATCATCTTTCTATTTATCTATCTGTCTACGCTCATCATCATTTTCATTAGCGTCTGTCCCGCTTGGAGGCGGGGTCCGCTCTTCTGGTGTAGTGACGCCAATTCTTCCGATCAAATGCTTGATCAGGGTGCACACCAGCCCTCTTTAAATCCAAATGCAGCGTATCTAGCCAACGTTGCTTCGGGCGTCCCCTGGGCCGCTTTCCAGGGACCTCAAGGTTCAGGCCAATCTTACGGACGGTGTCGTCATTAGCGCGAAGGAGGTGGTCGTACCATCAAAGACGAGCTCCGCGCAGCTTCTCGGCTATCGGGGCGACACCGAACCTCTGTCATATGGTGTCGTTGCGAACGCGATTCAAACGTCCACCGTAGCATTTTCATTTCCAGTACACCGAGATTTTCCAGTACACTGGGGTTTAGATCGAAGCCCCCAACCAGACGTTTGGCGGCCCGCAGGCCGTTGAACGTCTGATTGCTAATTAAAGGAGAAGCGTCGATTTATCACCGAAATGATAACACGTCATGCAAGGTCTCTCCAAACCAGCCGCTGTTTGGCTGTGAAATGATGCCCGTATTTTATCCGTTAGTTGCGGGCAAACTCAATTGCATAGTTGTAGAAGTAGATAGATAGATAGTGGACCTAGCTAACCTGTCTGATAATGAAAAAGTTCCTAACCTAGAACCATATCTGTGTACATACTTTAACCTTTTTTCTATCACTTGCCCCTGGACATGCCTGGGTCGTACCCTCTTTCTTTTTTTTTCAGCGCATTTTTAGTTATTGTAATAACACACCCGTCCATCCCAAAGGTGGTGTTGTCCTCATCCTTTACGGTAACAGTTAGCGCAGTTACTGAATCAAAAGAGTAGTTAAAATCGCAACAAGATGCAATTCCAATCAATAGGTTCCACCTGATCCTCTGCAGAAATCATGGTAGGAATAAAAAAGCATGTAACATTAAGTACAATTACACTTGCCTTACGTCCTATAACGCAGATAAACGGTCGAATGGATCCCTACAACTGCATTCCTAGTCGGAAGGAAAATGGAGAAAGTTTAGCAGAATGGAACAAACCTGGAGCAATTCCAAACAACTGCGCTATCGCACAGTAAATCATTCGACGCGCAATCGACTAGGTCAGGAGACGCTCAAAAATGTCCTGATAGTTAGCAGCGTGCTTATGCGAAAACGTCAAGGAATAAATTGATTTAAATGAGAGCATAGGGCGGCTGAAGCGTAGTCTGAAGAGGTGCCGGCTGTCGCGTCCACCCGATACTAGGTTGCTGGTTCGGATTCCCCCCAGGCCAGTCAAGCCTTCTACCCTTTCGATTTCGGTGAATTGACCCCAACTAGTCTGGAAAGGTAAAATGGATTGAGTAACGTCGTCCTTATCTTTATAATTTTATTAAACGAGAGCATCAGGAGGAACTTTCGACTGGGCTTGCATCCGCAACAAAGACTTCAAATGTAGGCTTCGATACCTACATGATACAAACAAAACAACTCACGTGAAGACACAGGGTTTATGTGGTAATTGGAAACATCTGTAAAGTCGATGTGTTTGATTTAATGTAAATTACAATTATCCAGCTCCTCGTTGTACCTGATAGGGAAGTGATAGTAGTACTATTTCCAACTATGGTTTCCGTCATTTTAGTAGCAAACAAGACCGTTATATTAGTCGACCACTCGGCAAATGTAGAAACTAAAAATGTGTCTGCGGATTAAAAAAATCCAACATTACAACAAAGCTCATTCGTTGATATGAAGCTCCTGAAGCTTGGTGTTATATTGCTTTCCGTTATCGATGATATGTCGGCTTTTTAACAAGTCTGCCTTCGAAGAAAGGGCTTCATCCGTTTAGACTAAAGGGCTCCGCACACTTCTGCGGCGTTGCCGCAGCCGGCAGCCGGCAAAAGTGGGGCGGAGCCTTCAAGTTGCGGCGCTCCTCCCCACTGTGACGGCCCGTTCCCCGGCGTTGCCGCAGCACGGCGCCGTCGCAGCGAACTCCAGTCGGGACCTACTCGCATAGAAGGAAAGCGCGCTCCGATGAGAGACGCGCGCCCGAATGAAGAACTCAGCTGAGAATCTCCATCGTCATCAGCTCTCCGGCAACGTCAGCTCTCCCCAAGGAAACTAAACTTAGAAAAAGGAAACTAAACAAGCGAAACAGCTAAATCCAACACAAGAACGAAAGAAATCAACCCAGACGTCGCCCGGATCCTCGAGAAATAATCAGCTGATAGCCATAATCGATCTCCTAATTTAAAGGACGCATGTGTTTCCACTTCCTGTTCCCCATTCGCGATCGGCTAGAGCGCAGAGTCTCTGCCTGCGGCATTGCCGCACCGACGGCAACAATGATTTCAATCATTGTTGCCGTCGATGCGGCAATGCCGGAAAAGTGTGCTGGTGCGGGACGGTGCCGCCTGCCGTTGCCGGCGGCCTCTGCGTCCTTGCCCCATGTTGAAGGATAGGGCTGCGGCAATGCCGCAGAAATGTGCGGAGCCCTTAAGGCCTATGGTATAGTCCCGCGAAAGTATCCGCAGAACGTGAATAATCTAACCAGGACCCAACGCGCGCCCAATAGCTGCAGTCCGCAACGCCCATTTTCCGTGGATCGTCGGCAGCGGTCGGTGGACGGGCTGGTATACTTCCCGTCCGCGGGACGACCCCTCCGACCGACAACCTCCCGCAGTGCAATGCACCGCGGGAGGCTGTCGGTCGGTGTTATCAAAAATGTTATGAAAAATAAACGTGCTCCAACTCGAAAGCGACCGATTCCGTTAACTTGGAACGTTCCTAATTCACGGAATGATAAGCGCGCTCCAGTGCGATTATCATTCAGTGTCGGCCGTCGACCGTACTGGTCGGTGACCGTCTTCCGCGGTGCACCTTCCGTCCGCGGACGTAAGGTGCACCGCGGAAGGCGGTCGCCGACCAGTACGGTACGGTGACTATACCATAGGCCTAAGGGTTAAATTTAACGGCTAACGATTTAACGAATTTAACAAATTAACGGCATTTTTCGTTGAGATCTGGCTTAACGACTTGATGGAAAATTTTGAATTATAACGGATTTTTTAACGGACTTTTTTCTCGATAAGTTTATCACATTTTCTTTTAACCTCTACTAGTATTGCAGCCCTACCTGCCCCGTACGAATACGACTGCTCCTGAAAGACTTGAAACCAGAAGGAATTAAGCAGAAACAAAATGTTCTAGCAGAGTCGTAAATAAGGGCAGGATATCGCGCTCCAATGCCAATCTGTTTATGTTTGACCTCCCTTAACGTCAGGCACAAGGCGCGAAATCGTTTTGTCTCCTCATTCGCAAGTCGGTAGAAATACCGCTCACCATCGCGCTACCCGAGCTTTTCGTATACACCATTGTAACAGGTGGCTTTTGCAACGTCCACAGCCGTCTTGGCAGCTTTTTTCGCTTCGTGGTACTTTTGCCAGTTATCCAGTGTCACTTATTTTTCATTGAGAAGCCAGAGAAATTCCTCGCCGAGCTGCCAATCACGTCAAAGAAACCACTAAGACCCCCTCGTAGGATCCGCTCAACCAAATTTGGCACTGCTTCTCCCAAAACTCCCAAAATACTTTTGCTCGCCAGCTGGGACAGTCGAGACGGAGAGAATGACTTCTGTAGTGTTCGACGTATTCTAAATAATCTGCGAAAAACGCTAACAACTGAAAATTTCGGAAAGCTACTTTTGACTAACCTTAGATATCAGATCTTTAGGTACTTAGCGGGCTGACGCCTGCATAAAGATTGTACATACTCATTGAACAGTCATACAAAACGGTTTCGCACAGAACTATGGAAGAGAGAGAACTCAGGTTCAGCCTGATCTACCCTACATCTTAACCTTGCCTTCCCTTTGCGATGCGGGCACCAGCCCACGAACTACCGCTCTCTTGAACGATAATTCGGTGCCTGTCCATTTTCCACACTCGGAAGATGATCTGATGCGAAACAATGGTGTATTTTGCCGTTCACTCTTTCTTGGTAATGAATTGTTTGTGTTGTGCTGCTTTCGTTGAACTTCGTTGTTGACCTGTTGAGATTGGGACGTAAAACGTTTTCCTGAGTTTTTCCAATTGAAATAATAGCTGGCAACTAATTTAAAGATGTACCGGAAATTTAGCGAAAAATCTCCGTTAGAAAAAAATCGTTTAAAAAAAATAATGCCGGGAATTCTGTGTGCATCTCTGGTTCAGACACCAAGTAAATTTTGGGAAATTTCTGCCACATTCGCTAGACGTGCGGTTCCATTGGACACGACATCATGACGTCTGTTATGCTGGACTGGTGTAATGCATGTCCTCCACATGCCAGCCGATCTTGCTTTGTTGGCGAAGTTATGACTTGACCTTCGAAAAAAACTTGACTTGACCCTTTGATCCAATCCAAGCTTACGATGAGTAGGGCTGTGGCCACTAAACGGAAATCAGATTATATTTTTAGAGTTGGGCACAACTTTGGCATTCAAGCACGGTTTTATCTTCTTACTCGTCCCTTACTATCCTTTTATGGAACTCTAGGGAGTATTCCTCAAGGAAAGCGAATCAGGTCATCCCATTTCTACGTTTCACGTCGAAGATATCTGCGCCAAAGAGTGGGCGTATTGTAGTGAGCCATCCTTATTACGCCCAACAATCTTTTGGACAACTATAAGGTCTGCTTTTCATTTTTTATCAACGAATTGCAACGATAGCATTTTTTGAAAAACGAAACAAACTTATACTACATGCACAAATCCTTTTCATAAAATGTTTGAAAACACCTGTGAAATCAAGGTAGCTGGAATAACAGCTCATTGAAATTTTAGATAACGAAATTGGCGTGCACCCATGCATTAACAAAACATAGCTGTCACCAATCACATAACTACGTAATAGTTGTTAGCGATCTAACTAATTCATCAGCATCAATGAAACACCTAAAAACACACAGCGATTCTATCCCAGTAGTGCAGAGATTGCTACAAAAGTCTATGAAGCACGCATAGATTAGCGCCAATATTAAACTTCAAAACTCGAAATTCTCGAAGGGTAGGGTAGACCGTTGCCTCTCTGTAATAGAAGACATTCTTTTAGCTTCTCTTTTCATGAACCCTCGGCATTGTAAGGCATGGTAGACATTGTTATTGTTAATATAGATTCTGCCACACGAGGTCTTATTCAGCAGGGAGAGACGTTTCGACGTCCCGTCGTCTTCAGAGGCTAAGGTCCACCCTTAAAAGCACATGTTCTCCCTGTTCGTGATGACCAGTATGGCCCCTGGTGCACCTAAAAACCTCCCGTGACACAATATGCGCTAGCAGGCATCAGCTAAAAACAGATATAAGGCAGTAGCAACAGAGTAACCTCGAATAAGATCTTCTTACCATGGTTCTTGTACACATGGTAGGTTTGGCTCGAACTGGGCACGTTCCTTGCCGACAGTTATCGCATTCATTTCCAGTGTTCGAAATAAACAGCAGGTGAGCGCAGGCACTACAGTTCGAACAGCTAATTCATTTTATGACGAGCGATCCATCATTGCTGGATCCCGCAGATGAAGCAGATTTGCACTAATTCGTTGCTTGTTGAAAGAAATTTTAGTGCCTCCACGCTCAGTCCCTTATCGTTCTCTAAACGTCTTCGTTTAGATCGTCACTCAAGCTTCATCTCTGCTCTTCGGAAAGAGCAATTTTATAAGCAGAATATCAGACATGCAAATTTGTAAAGCAACATTTTTAGTGCTCTTTGTATAGGTATCGATTTCACGGCGAGACCTGAACGTTGGATATCGCGTCGTCTTGCAATCGTTTTCATATTGGCAGGTTCGGGTACCGAAATTATAACACGCTCGAAAGCAGAACAAACCGCTAGAATGGCGGCGCGATTTTTGTCGCTCATCAGCGATTCCATCACTTCATCAAGAAAGGTATGTGCCTGGAAACAAAGATGTACGTTAAGATACATATTCATCCCAAATTTCAGTTACATTCTCACGAGCCTGATAATTTTCTTGCAGTGTCGTTTTCAGTAACGTTTTATGCTTGTAGTTCACTTTGAGCTGCGAATTCAGCGTTCGAAATTTGAAAATAGGGTGAGTTGTTCGCTTACGAATTACTTTAAACTGCGAACATCTTTTGTGCCGGCCATATGTGTAAATTTGCTGAAACATGCGAAACTACAAAACAAGCAAGACCACTTGATATACAATAGACAAGACTCGCCTAGATCTACAAAAGTTGCGACCGCTTGAACGTGCAGACACGAAACGCCGGGTTGATATCCCTCTGAACAAGTGCTCACTTGGAATGCACAAACATCACGGAGTAGACAACGTGAATTAGTCTAACCATAAGCAGGGAGTATTTTAACTAAAAATCCAAAAAAGGCTTATATAGAAGTACTTCTTCATCGCAGCTTCAAGTTGCTTCGTCTACAGTCACTATAGGTTACGTAATCGATATGGAAAACAGCCCATAGTGGCAGGAACGAGCCACATCATAACCAAGCGCCAAGTACCGCTTTTTATTCGCGAACGCGTTGACGACTCCCTTGCCTCTCCCTTGACCATTCTTCTTCTCGACTGGGCTGGTCAGGGTATAGAGATCACGGAAATTTTGGTATCTGACGTGCCTGTTGGGAAGGAATTGAAGTTGATTACAATACCGCCGGGTGCAGTGGGCCTCTGTCAACCTCTGGATGTGTTTTTCCCGACTTTTTGAACGCTTCCTGCGACGAGATCATGACCACGTACACTATCTCCGACCAAATTGCAACTGCTTTTCCAAAAACAATGCCTTGAAGGAAAGTGTGAACTTGCTTCGGACTCATGCTATATATTAAAAATATGTTCCAAAAATTAGAATTAAATAAAAACTATTGTTTTTATTGCCTGACGCTGTAGGTGGTCAGCCAAACGTACAGGCAATGCTGTGCTCCTGCATTTCGAAAATGTTTCGCGTACGAATGGGTGGCAGCAGAATATGTGAACGCACCCGGGCCACTTCTCGACACCAGCAGACTATGCGTTCGACGAAGTACCTCTGAATACCCTTTGTCAAGGATCCGACAGTTGTTGACCCTTCGTATTCATGCGTTGCTGTTGGTGTCAGAAGCCGCTTAGCTGTGAACGTTCGGTAGAGCTTTATCATAAATGTTGAACTAGTAAATGCAGTTGCTTTGTATATTATTTTTGTTTTTAAATCGTATCACACGGGTTAAAATAATGTTATGTCAGTATGGTATACTACAGTGTTCAAGATACACTTTACACCGAAAAAAGAAGAGTGAGAAAGGCCAGCAATCCAGAACCCCTACCTCCTTATCCGAACCCTTGACCCATTTCGTGCAATTCCGCCCCAAATCCACTCAGCCATCCAGTCGTTGTCGCCTTGGTGGTGGGCGGCGCACCCCAAGTTCCATTTCTGTTACTGTACGGCTAGCAATCAAATTGTGAGATCTTTGTAATTCCGCCACTGTTTCAACTCCAATCCTCTTAAAGGATATATTCTAATCACGACATGGCAGTTCCAGACGTCTGTTTCGCTTTCTCGGCCAGCACTGAAGGATACGGTTTTTTGCAATTTTTGACCTACCCAGATGCCCGTAGAAAATTTGAAAACAGCTACGGTGCTCCTCAGACAATCCCCCACAACCCTCAATAGGTCCTTTGAAAATTGCCACGGTGAGTTCGTTGACCTCCCTTGTGAGAGAAATGGTGGCTCGACCATTTGAAAATGTTGCAAACAAGGCATTCTTTAAGAAGGACCATTAGTTGTCTTATAAATAGAAATTCCGCATGTGTCCACAGCCTCTTCGTGCTGCGTTAGAAGCTCGAATATAGCTTCCATGGCGCACTCCTTGCTGACATTGGTACACAAGGCTGCTTTGTCAAAGGATTCCATGACACAAGTGGGGTCCGCTCTTGCAGAATGCACATGATCCAGGAATACCTGGGTGTTGCTCCAATGGGCCGATATGAACCTGAGCAAGTGTGCCAAAACCAGGTTTATGAACCACACTAAGCCATCGGTAGGTCCCCAACGCAGCTAATTATTGGACGCACCTTGATATCGGAGGGTGCCAGCGATTATATACTGCTCCATGATGAAAACTTGTGCGTCTTTATGAGCAGATGAAGGACTGGGCACTATGGGGATTCAATTTTAAGGCGCATTATTGTATGTGGGCTAATCCCAGCTGCTTTTGTCAGTGATACCCACATTCTATCCAACCTTCGGTACTGGACTTGGAACTCCTTTGTGAAGGATGAGTGAGAGAGTGTCCCATCCCGAAGGCAGTGTTCGGTTATTGACACATCTATGTGTACGGGAATGACAACGAATTCCCCACCCTTATCGCTGACTCACAGCCTTATTGTTTAGGCCCTTACAAGGTCGCGAACCTCCTTTATTCCGCAGATCTGTGCCTTAGTGAGGTTTTTTTGTACGATGTAGTCGATAGCGACGAAACACTTTGAACACCTCATCAGCGAAAAGGCGGAAATTAATGTCAGCCGGGCATTGCTCTTGCTGCTTGAAGTAGGTGTTAGGGAAGGGAATGCATGCCATTACTCCGCTTTGGTCAGAAACTCCACCTACGCCCTCAGTTCGTGCTCTACAACGCAGCCTGTCTTAATTTTCATGTAGGCTACATATGACCCTGTTCACAATCAAGGTGGATATGGGCTAAGATGGAGGGAAACTAGGCCCCATTTGAAGAACCGTAGTAGCGATTGGCGACAAGGGAAGGTTGCCCAACACGGTCACTCTAGATGTGCTAAAAAAACCTGAAGTACTAACTCCTCGGCCGCTGGGTTCACGGCAAGATATGGAATCTATTGATCTACCCCCATGGCTACGTGATGTACTAACTAGGGAATGCCGTCAGCTTCCCATAGAACCTCGGATTGAGACCTATATCACGTGAAAGAGCTCGAGACGCTGATCAAGATATGTAATCCAAATTTGCTAAATGGATCTCTTAAGCGAGTTATGGCCGGCGGAAGCCGCGATGTCTTCCTTGTGTTAGGCGCGCTCAATCAGCGTTGGGCGCAGTATTGCGCGGTAAACAGCGGTTCGGCTATCATCGCCGTCAGCGGCGGCGCAGTGGTAGAGTGCTCTCTCTCCGGAGGATTGGGTTCATTGGTTCGGTTCCACTGACGGCTTTTTTTGCATTTTGTGACCTATCTTCGACGAGGACCTATAATCTCATTTTTAGCACATTTTTGAGCGAACGGCTAGTTTCGACTTGCATTTACGCCTATTTGAAGACGGAAACGTGTTTCAGGTTAAATGTTTTGTTCATGACGTGAATCAAGTCAGAAATTCAAATCAAAGCAAAATAAAAAGTAAAAATAAAATCAAAAATCAACAAAACTTAATAAACATAACAAATAAAAAGTAAAGGCACTAGTTAAAAGTTCCGACTCCAGCAACACGACTTCGGTCGAAAAAAAAAATTTTCGCTGAAACTTCGTCTAGAAGGTTATTTGGGGTGCTGATCACGAATCTGACATCCATTTTTCACGATTCGGTCGGAGACCACCCATACCTTTAACAAGGGTGGTCCAGGCAGAGTCATCGATTTCGCTGAAACCTCGTCTAGGGGGGTTATTTTGGGTGCTGATCACGAATCTGAGATCCGTTTTTCACGATTCGGGAGACCACCCATACCTTTACCAAGGGTGGTCCAGGCAGAGTCACTGATTTCGCTGAAACTTCGTCTAGGGGGGTTATTTGGGGTGCTGATCACGAATCTGAGATCCGTTTTTCACGATTCGGGAGACCACCCATACCTTTACCAAGGGTGGTCCAGGCAGAGTCACCGATTTCGCTGAAACTTCGTCTAGGGGGTTATTTGGGGTGCTGATCACGAATCTGACATCCGTTTTTCACGATTCGGTCGGAGACCACCCATACCGTTGCTACAACCGTTCGGCCGAAGTCGTATCGATGAAGTCGGAACTTTTAACTAGTGCCCAGCGAAATCGGTGACTCTGCCTGGACCACCCTTGTTAAAGGTATGGGTGGTCTCCGACCGAATCGTGAAAAACGGATGTCAAATTCGTGATCAGCACCCCAAATAACCACCCTAGACGAAGCTTCAGCGAAAAAAAAAATTCGACCGAAGTCGTGTCGGTAGAGTCGGAACTTTTGACTAGTGCCTTTACTTTTTATTTATTATGTTTATTAAGTTTTGTTGATTTTTGATTTTATTTTTACTTTTTATTTTGTTTTGATTTGAATTTCTGACTTGCTTCACGTCATGAATAAAACATTTTACCTGAGACACGTTTCCATCCTCAAATAGACGCAAAGTAAACGCAAGTCACCACTAGCCATTCGCTCAAAAATATGCTAAAAATGAGATTATAGGTCCTCGTCGAAGATAGTCACAAAATGCAAAAAACCGTCAGCGGCGGGAACCGAACCAACGAACTCAATCCTTCGGAGAGAGAGCACTCTTCCACTGCGCCGCCGCCACTGCTGACGGCGCTGATAGCCGAACCGCTGATTACCGCGCAATATGCGCCCAACGCTGATTGAGCGCGCCTATCACATGGAAGACATCGCGGCTTCGGCCATAACTCGCTTAGGAGATCCATTTAGCAAATTTGGTCTACATATCTGTGATCAGAGTCTCAAGCTCTTTCACGTAATATAGGTCTCAATCCGAAGTTCCATGGGAAGCTCACGGCACTTTCTGGTAAGAAGGTCGTTGATCTTTTTCTGTAAGGTTGATTTAACATTTGACCGAATAGCGCCAGAAATTGATCTTGACCCACCTTCTATTCTCCTCCGTAGTAGGCGATCCTATAAGAATTGGGCACAACAGGCCTCTTTCGACATACACTTATTCATCAATCCAAAGGATGATCTTTCTTGCTTCGCAGATAAAGACGAAGTAGTCGCAGTTGTCGCAGCGATGTCCAAGACTTGTCGATCGCCTTCCGGTCTGCCACAGAGTTAATGTGTTTAGTTTCTCGCATCGGATGAACTTAGGAATAGTCTGATGCTGGAGGCAGCGCCGAACGAAGTGAATAGACTGTCTAGCTAACACTATCTTTTGTCTTTGTGACAGGGCCTGCTTGACGAGTCGTAGATGTTGAGCTGGCACGTTGCGAAGAAGTCGCCATGCACGACTCTCTGTGAACCTCTACATCGTAGATCTTGCTGCGTTGTTTTGACTGAGCTCCACACGAGGTTACATAGATCTTCATTGGCTAACGTTTCGGCGGTATCTCCTTCTTCAGAGCCTGAAAGGAAGGATCAAGTCAAAACGTGGCTGCCGCGTCAGACGTTGCCCCAACCTTAGAAATTCAAGACTACCTTTCGATCACGTCAATAGAGAGATTGAGGCCCTTACCTTATAGGAAGCCAGGCGGACCAATCGTTCGGTAACAGGACCGTAGTAGAGATACAGGCGCTCCAATCAGAATGCCAGCCTCATGTAGGGCCTGAGCTCCTGTGTTATATAGAGGCACTCTTCCCTCCGGTGTAGCTTGGGGTCTTTGGCTTGAATCTAAAATGCTTTCAGAGCTGGCAGTTGAGGTTCCGATTAGCGAATTAACGTTATCCTTTATCCGGTTTCCGGTAGGTTTTGGCCTATCCGTTTTGTTGATCGTTTTCCGGTGATTTTTCGCCGGATACGAATACAAAATGTGACAAGCTTGTGATTACTTAGTTGAATATAAGGACAAGTTTTAAAAAAATCGTCTTGTTTTTTCCGTTGGCAGTAGAGATACGCTTGCAATGCCAGGTCGGCGCCTTCCCAGAGTTCTCAATGCTGTAATTAGACTAAACTATCTAATCGATATGGGGCGTGTAGCGCAGTCGGAGGAGGCGCGACTGCCGCGTGCACCCGATACCAGGTTCCTGGTTAGGATTTCCCGCCCAGGCCAACCAAGCTTTCCATCCCTCCGGGATTGGTGAATTGGTACCAGACTTGTCTGGAAAGGATAAAGCGCTGACTTGTTCATTGTATGGCCAACTACGCATTCATGTCGCCTCCACGACATCCCATAGAAGTAGAATGCGCTGGCGCATCCCAGAAGGGATTGAGTAACGCCGTCCTTTATCCTTATCCTTATCTAATCGCTCATAGCGCGTTATGAAATGCTGAACACTGCTTTGCTCATTTCAATTTGTGTGGTTTTCACCGAAATTCCTTCTAGCATAATGTGCGTTCTGGAAAAAAACAGTCGATCAGTGGAGAAAAGGATAAACGTCCATACGAATCACTACGTTTTAAGGATTCGCCAGATATTCCGCATCTACATGACCTTTTAGCACTCTTTTAAACTATGTTTGGCACTAGCAGCAATTTACAATTTGCCCTTTCCAAAACAATAGAGAGAGAGTTTTGTTCGATCTAGGCAAGAAATAGTGTTAAATTTAATTGGAGAGTGAACAAAAACCGCCTCTTTTTAACGACTGCCCCACCGAAGCCCAGAAATTCTCGTGCGATCTATCCATAGTGACTTCATTGCAGCTGAAAACATGAATAAAGGATATAAGAAGACGGTAGCGTCAGATGCGACACGTATTCTACTCCTACGTGATATGTTGGAGGCACTTTGAATGCGTATTTGGCCAGTACGATGATTTGCGGTGGTCAGCCAATGGACAATTCAGTGCATTATCCTGTCCGGACAAGCCTGGTACCAATACATCAAGCCCGGAAGACTTGGTCGACCTGGAGGGGAAATCCGAACGAGAACATTGAATCGGAGAGCATGCGACAGGCAGCACTTCCGACTGCACTACCACGTGCCCTGAAGAAAAAACACCAATAAACATGTTAAAAGGGGCTTATTTGACATGTGATATGGACAGGGTTACAATCACCGACCTGCCATTGGAGAAGGAATGGTTTAAAAGTAGTTTTAACTTTCGTTGTTTGTTCGCTATCCGGCCTTTTTTGGGCAAAATTATCCGTTATCCGCTATCCCGGTTTCAAAATTTTATTATCCGCTCATCCCTGATGGTGACCCATTGCAGTGGACGTCCTGGACTTGGGCTTGCCATCAAGGTATTCCTTGACCTTATCATGTAGGAGTCGCGCCGTCTCACCGATACTCGCTACAGCTCTGGCAGATAATGAGGTATGCCACACCTGATACGGTGCAGTCACCTTCCCTGCCATGTGGGCAGACGACGCAACCAGGTGAGACACAAAGGCGATCGTAGGGACGACTCCGAACTAGCTGCCGCCTTTGGTTGTCTGGTGGCAGCTCCTCAACAGTCACCATTTCACTTGATCCTTCCTTTCAGGCTCTGAAGGCGATACCGCCAAAACGTTATCCCGTTTGTATAACCTCGTGTGGAGCTCAGTCAAAACAACGCTACAATAATAGCGTCGTCCGGCTGTTGGAGACACGCGGAGGACAGTTGAATGCGCTGCTCGTTCTAGATGAACTACAGATCACGTGTTTATTCGAGCAATCAGAACGAGAACATGCTAGGCACCAAACTGTGAAGTGAGACAATGTGGAATGGTGAGAGTGGAGCAACTAATAACTGCATTTCCAGTTTCGTAAGAGATTCTAAGTCTCAGGTCTGCAGAAAGAGGCGTTACGGCAGTAAAGGAGGTGATCATAAACTATCCATCGAACGTGAGCAACGACGACGACTCGCAGCGCGCCAGTCCTTCACTTCCTCTCGAGCGCCTGAAAGATGTTCTGTAGCTTGTCTCAACAGGAGGCGCTCAAGCTAACCAACCTTCTTCACAAACTGAGGCAGAACGAATGCAGCGGAATGCATCTGAGAATTGTAGAACCTCAGATTCATCCTTTCAATGTCCCCTTCGGTTAGAACTCGGGACGGAGTCGTCACGTCAATATCCTTGAAAAGTATCAGAACGTTGCCTACTTCTTTGTGCTGCCTCATTAGCGCGGTGCGTGCACAGTATGCAGCCTTATCCTTCTAGAACCAGCGATTGGTACGAGTTACTCTTCACTCCTCTGCATGGAATGATTACTCTTCTTAGCATTAGAGACTTGAAATGAGGGTGAGCGCTGCCTCGTTTTTAGAGCAGCCCCTCAGTCCACTGAAGGCCAGAAAGGAGGAAACCTGTGGGCTGGTACTGGTGGCAGCTCTCATCAAGCGAGTGGTCGAATCATTAGCGCTAGATGGAAACTGAATGCGAACTGCAAAATGTCCCTGTCGCTCAAGGAAGGATAATGCTACATGCTGCCTTACCAAGAAAGGTCTCAGGCGTTTCTCTGAACGACGAAAATGTGTACCACTATGACAATCTTCACACTAGAAATGTTAGGTTGTAAGGAAAGTTCCGGTACTTTCTTAAAGGTTATTTTGAAAATCCATAGCTCAGCCCAAATTGCACCGTTTTATTTAAAATAAGCACCAAAAAAGAAATAAAGCAACTCTGCCGACGTGATACCAGCTTATATATGCCATTTTCTTAAAAATCTGACGATCTAGACTGAATAAATTCTAGGAACAGATTCTAGATCACTTTGTCTTCTACACGCTATCTTTTAAAAAGCTATCTAGATGCTTGAAAAAGAAGACAGTTGGCGCTAGGTCTGCCGAATACGGTGGGTGAGGGAGAGTTCCGACCTGCAGTTCTTTCAATTTCTGGAGAACCATCCGCGAAACATGCGGTCGTGCGTTGTCATGCAGAAGTAGCACGCCGTGTCGATTCACCAGTGAAGGCTGCCTTTTCGTCATTTTTGCATACATTTCTACCAGTTGCCCGCAGTACAGCTCTGCTGTTATCGTTTCGCCAGGAGGAAGACAGGAAAAGTGGACTATTCCAGCTGCAGTCCAGTAGACCGCGATCATTGTCTTCTTGCAGTGCAAATTCGGCTTCGAAAAGGTTTTCGGGAGCTCGTTGACATTTACTCACTGAGCAGAACGATCCTTATTATTGTATAGGATCCATTTCTAGTCGCAGATAACAAGTCGATGGAGGAACGGCTCCGTAGAATTTCTTCTGATCAAGGAACTCGCAATCTCCATTCGCCTCAACTGCTGCGCTTCGGTGAGGTTGTGGGGCACCCCCTGCCAAGTTGTTTCACTACGCTCCGTTGCTTGAGGTGATCAGCAGCAACTGCTTTGGAGACTCCTAGGTTACTCGCTATCTCCCGGAGTGGTTGCCGAGGGTCCTTTTCGACCACTTCCTTCAAGGCACAGTGATCAACGAGTGATGGTCTTCCAGCTCGTGCCTCGCCTTCAATCGATTCTCTTCCATTCCGAAATTTAGTGAACCAGCGAAAAACGGCTCGTTCCGAGGCGGTACCTTCTCCTCATGCAGTGCTACCATTCACAACTGCTTCCATCACCGTCCGACCAAGTTTGAACTTGTGAAATAGAACAGTTCGGAAAGCCGTCTTGTCCATAATATAATAAAAGTTCCCTCAGAAATCAGAAATGTTGAAGAAATACATGAAAGGCATCGATTAGTTGACCAGCCGTTCAAATTTAGTGCAAGCTGATACCAAAGAGGAGCGAAAACTGCCAGAACTTTCCTTACAACCTAATAGTAGAAAAGCAGGTTCCAATTTGCAAAGTCCATGAACCTTCTGAGTTAGGGGCCCGACAATATACTATCAAATCGCGTAGTTGCATAAAGCAGTACCTTCGAAATGTAGATTACGCAGAAAATTTTGCAAAAAAAAACTTTTATAAAATATTTTATTTTATTATTTAAAAAAAACAGAGCAGAGCTGCTCTTCAGCGAAACAAACAAATCGATGTTGTGGAACCTCTTAGTGCATGACGCTGCTGCCTATTCTAAAAAATTTAAGTCGCAATCCGTGCCTTCCTTTTTCTTTTTATGAGTTTTTTCATGAGTTTGTTCCTGAGCCTTCACCTTGGACAATAGTTTGTCATTACTACTGTCTTCCTGTTCTAATAATTGTTTCAATGCATGGTATTAAGCACACTATGTGCTTTAATTAATTAATTAATTAATTGATAATAAAAAATACTGCACGGTAACGAATCGAAGAGCTCCGCCTATGTAGCAGTGTTTTTGCCTTCCGCATATTCGTATTTGTAGTTGTATTTTAGTATTTATGCTCGGAATCTGTTGCGTTGTGGGACTACGTGACTTCACTGTAAATTTTCAGCCCCATAACTCGGTAGGTTCAAGGGCTTTGCGAAATTAGATCGTGTTTCTCGCGCCAATCCTAGAGGGAAAGATCTTCATACTGTGTGTTTCACAACGGTGAACTGTTTTACAATAACTAACACTAAAGTGACCCACGAGAAGATCTTTCCCTACAACTTCCCAGCAGCGCAGGCCACATCGCTCGTGTTTGTTCCGTCTTTTAGTGGTGCCCCCTCCGACTAGGATAGATCCTACTTTTCTACTATTTGAAACGCGGAGATTCAGCAGTACTATTCATTTTCGCCGTTCAGACATACGACTGACGATGAGACGCTTTCCTGGTTAGTAAGGAGATACGTCATCTCAGCGTTGCCGCGACGATCTTTGCCAGTGAACTTGGCACATTGGCTGTGCATTCTCATTTTTCGAATTTGGTCATTTGGAGAAAGGGTAGAACTGATCCAGAATTGGGTCTCATTGTACTCACACAACTCCAAAGCCTAAAATCAGTTTTTTCGCCAAATCCTCGCCCAGGAGGGTTACTTGGAATGTGAAGACGAACCAAACGCGCGCTTATGAACCTTCTTCCGATGATGGTAGGTCAGGTAATCGATATGGAATGTAATGAATCCGTTTCAGTATCTTCGTTTTCTCCACGTTGTCAAACACCCTTTCCAAGCTCCCTTTCTGAGGTGGGAAAACAGTACACAATGAACTAATACATTTCGGAGAACGGGAAGAGTGCCAGATTCGAGATTAGCACCACTCATAACCCCCGTAGGTGAAGTTTTGACGAAAAACTAAATATCTCAGCACCTGGTGCCGTGCACAAAGGACGGTGCGAAAGCCTGTGGTGAATTCGTAATTGCGATTGAAATTTTCACGAAAGGAGGTCGCAATGATTGTCACGGCAACGCGGTGAGACCACATGAAGTGCTGCCCAGTCACGCTCCAGCCACATGCTGAGAAGCAACGGAAACCAAGTCAGTCATCAAGCAACAACACACCGATTTCGAGCAAACGATGTACCCCATCGTGCCAGAGGGGTACGTCGAGACAGCCGACTGTGCGTATCGTACGTCGGCAAACAGGCCGCGGTTAAAACGCATCATGTGAGCGATCAAACCGAGGTGCAACCAAGAGCTCTCGCCTACAACACACAGAACTATTTAGCCGGCCGACCAGCACCACAACACGAATCGACAAGCGCTGGTTAGATAGAAGGAAGGCGGGTTATAGACAGCATGGAGAGAGAAGGCCGAGCACTTCACCCAGAAATGAGAAGAACTCCACCCAGAAATGAGCAGAACCTCGGCTTTACTGCAGACGACGTAGCCCATGAAGCCACTGGTGTAGGTCGGCACTGAGCCAGCGGCGTAGCGAACGACGGGGAATATTGGAGAGCAGTAATCATGGCAGATCCTACGAATCAGAGCAAGGTCCAACCACGGACACTCACCTTAATTGATGCGGTTGAGAGGACCCGGCAGTTGAAAACATAGAAGGCACTGTGGGCGGATGTCTTCGCGGAACTGAACACCTCACCTTGAGAAGCCAGCACGCCGGTGTCATTCAGCGAGTCTCGCAATAGTTCATAATACGACTGCCCGAACAGACTCTCAGCCGGACCAACAGGATCAGAGGAATCGGTAATGATCACGTCGAACTCGTTCTGCAGAAAGGAAATTGCACACGAGACACACACTAATCACCTCACAAGAGAATATGCCCTTCATGTACTCTTCACAAGCGTGTAGCATTCCCTTCATTTCTCCCTCAGCCTAATTCATCCGATTTCTCTTTTTTCGGGGAATGCTTTGAAATTCCCGTGTACTCTTGCAGACGCGTCTATACCACTTCCATGATGACATGGACATTTTTGAAATAAAACTGAGCAACATCCAAATCAGAACGACCGCCTTCCAATTTAAACTGGGCATTCTCTAGGGAGAATAAAATGAATTTCTGTGCTAAAAAATTTACTTTGACTTCCTTGAAAAACTCTATCTATATTCTCCTGCCCCAAAAAGCGAATAACAATTGAGCCTTCAGGAAATTCTAACTTTTTTGCTACAACAATGGTTTCACATTTACTTTAGAGCCCAAGGAAGTAGCAATTTTCGGTGTGTCGTCAGGTAGATCGCGCCGTGCAGTCGTCTAGCTCGATGCAAAATTCACTTTATTCATGATAAAAATGACGTTTGGAGTAGTTACGCACTAGTCGACGGTACAGCAGAAACAATTGCGGAAAACAACAAACATCTCCACTGTGCACTGCTTCAAGTAAGCAGAATTTACACCATCAAGAAGGTGAACAGAGTGACGTACTCGGCGGCAGCACGGCACATCTTCTCTTGTAATACACTCGAGAATTGCCTCTTCCTTGCTCTTTAAAAGAGGCTTAAAACTGATCTTGTGACTAGAAAATAAAAACTTAGTAAAACTTCAAAAACGCGTTCATTTTTGGCATGTAAGTAACAAATTTTGGGCCCGTGTAGCGCAGTCGGAGGAGATGCTGGCTGTCGCGTGCACCCGATACCAGGTCCCTGGATCGGATTTCCGCCCGGGCCAGCCAAGCCTTCCATCTCTCCGGGGTCGATGAATTGGTCTCAGACTTGTCTGTGAAGGATAAAGCGCCGGCTTGTCCATGGGCTGGCTACCGCAAGTCATTGTGCGGTCAAATACGCATTAAATACACATCCACGACATCCCGCAGTAGGATGGGTGGCGCACCCCAAAAGTGATTGAGCAACGCCGTCCTTTACCCTTTAAGTAACGAATTTTAGAACAAAAACCGCAATAAATTTGTTATGCCGAAAATTTATCCTTTGTTTATAGCTCTCTCACAGAAAACACCTAGTTCAAGTTTACGTTCGTTTCGATTGTCCAATTTGGCACGAAAAATATTCAGTTGATTTGAAAATGGTATAGGTTGTCCCGCTCCTTCAGCAATGTTTTAGACGAGAGAAGGCCGCCTTGGAAAGCCTACACTGTGACTTGTACTACGACGGCGTTGAAGCTAAAAAGGATACGAGATCTGCTGACAAGTACGCACTACAAGATTGCGAAATTTAGAGAAAATAAGAAGAGTAAATAATATGACAGAAATCAAATCGTTACCTTGTGATTTTTTAAGAATTCAAAACCGTCTCCACAGAAGAGGTTTAACTTAGGATGTGAGAAGCAGCACGCCATCCCAGGAAGGAATCTAAAACATCACTTTTGCACAAGTAAGACACACTGATGACCGCGGTCACGGCTAACTACAATTCATAACTTGGACTAGTTGGGATTTCTAAGCACAAACAGCGGCAGTCTATCCGTGAGCGTCTGTTTTGTGCACTCATATGTCCTTCCACCTTTCGCTTGTCTTAGGCGTCCCACCCCACAGTGTCCGCCACTCCGGCTCCGACCATTTACCGCCGTCCTCCCAGAATCACCAACTTCGGGGAGATCTCTCCTGATCTCCCATCTCCGAGGATCCTCGTGGATGCTGCTTGGGTACTTTCGCGGAAAATCTACTAGGCGACTCTCGCTTTTCTCAGAATGTAGCTACTATACGTTGGATTCGATCGAAAATCTTCGGATAACTGGATGATTCGGATAAGAAGGATTTTGTAGAGTTCGGATTCTTGATGACTCGGATAAGAGCGAATCCGTGGGCCTCGGATATTTGGAAAAATCGGATCGGAATATCCGAGTCGGACGTTCGAAAATGATTCATTCGATACACTGGATAGAGCAAAAATCTTCGATATTTGGATCTTTCAGATAATGGGAATTTTGCGGACTCCGGATTTGTGAATGATTCGGATCTTGATAAAAAATTGATAAAGGACGGCGTTACTCAATCCCTTTTAGGATGCGCCAGCGCATTCTACTTCTATGGGATGTCGTGGAGGCGACATGAATGCATAGTTGGCCATACAATGAACAAGTCAGCGCTTTATCCTTTCCAGACAAGTTTGGTACCAATTCACCGACCTTGGAGGGATGGAGGGCTTGGTTGGCCTGGGCGGGAAATCCGAACCAGGAACCTGGTATCGGGTGCACGCGGCAGTCGCGCCTCCTCCAACTGCGCTACACGCGCCCATAGCGATTAGATAGTTTAGTCTCTTGGTATACGGATAGGATATTTAAAAATATTCATTCGGATACAACGTATAGTAGCTACAGTGCTTCAGGCATTAAGCGCGTAGGTTACTAGTGAACCGGTGCTCTCTTCACCGTTCGCCAGAAATCTTATTCCATCTGTACCACCCTATGTTACCTGTCATTCCTTGTTTATCGAGTTCCTCTATTGGGTACTAACAACGTCTTCATTCGGTCCCGTCGCGTGCCAAAGGGCTCCAAAACTTTCTGCTTGTTCAAGGCTTTCACGAAGAAGTCCGACCAACACGAAAGAAGGCCTCCCGATGTTCTCTTGACGTCCCACGAAGCCCAGTCGGAGACGGCTCACAGTATTACTTGGCCTGCCCAGCTAATTTTCGCCTTGGACCATGCGGCAGCGTGTCTGATTTTCGAATGTCGACGAAGCTCGAAATTCCGGACACCTCCCATCTACCCGCATCTATTAGCATTTTCACTTGAGCATCCCTATTTAAGCTGCGCGCATCACGAGCATAACATCCACAGCTTGAACAAAAACGACTTGGTTACTTGAGCTTCTCGTCGAGCTTTGAAAGATATGTGGTCTTAATGGATACCAGTTTCGTACCATTTTCACAACACAGATAAAAGCTCGCAGGAATATCGTTTTTCAACGACCTTCATTTCGGCATCCAAAGTCATATGCTTCTAAGTTTTTCTACTACGTAAGCCTCTTAAACATACCGTTTAGAAGCTTCGATGACAACCTTGTCAATCTCACACATCGTGACCTGCTCAACCTCAGGATGTTTCAGAACCTCCCGTAGAATTCCACCGTCACCGCCGCCAATGATCAGCACCTAAACGTCTTTAGTACATGGGGCAGAGTAACTGGTGATGCCCAGCTGGATGGTAGTGTACCCTCTTCGGATTCGGATGCGCAAACATCGGCAGATGAGTCAGCATTTCCTGATAAGAGAACTCGTCTCTCTCCGTGGCTTGAATTATCCCATCCAACACAAGAACGTTGCCATAAGATTCGCTAAAACATTGCAAGAATGGTATACGAGGAACTATAATTCACTTTTTCCTATTGTCATAGTGTAAGAAGAAATTCGATTCGAAATCAGCCTTAATAGAAAACGTGCGTAAGTACCATAGATCAGTACCTTTTGAAAACCAGAACATCCTGGAAGTCGCTCTTCTCATGGAACAAGACCTCTTTCACTTTGAGAGAAAACGCCTGCCCAGGCCATGCTCCTCCCATGATCACACCGTCGGATTTTAGCTGCTTTGACTCGGTTGATTCTAAAGCATAATTGCTCGTTAAAATATAGTTCCAGCTGCAATTCTCACTGATTTCGTCGCTGCGTTAACCGACTGCGATATTTACCACTACGCTTCCTATATTTCAGTCAGGAGTTTACGTAAACAATGACGTCTCCCCATATTGACGATTGAAACTTCAGATCGGCCCCCTCTTTCCATAAGGCAGAGAAGGTGGATACCTGTTTATTTAATGGACTGTGAACGTGTTACAGAACTCCTCAAGCTGGGGGATTTTAGTGATGGGACGGTGCATGCTAGCCTATATGGTTCCCGCGGAATTCGACTTGCTGCTCAGCAAGTATGACGAGTTGACGATGGTGTCTGTGCAAACATATATGTCGATGGTTTATAACAAGTAATGCGGAAATCTCTCAGTAACAGTGTTGTATGGCCTAATTTAAGAGACCAATTTAATCTGCTCAACAGAGCCTTGCTAAACAATGCGCGACAGTAAGTGTGGAGTAAACACGATGGACCAGCGAAGGTGTCGTGCACGTACAGCCCCCAAGTTCCGGAAGGTGCGACACGGCTGCCACTGAACTGGTCGGCACCTGTCCCAAGGATGTCGGAGGATTGGAGAGCAGATACTCCCTCCTTGCGCATCTGGTTGCAGTTCTTTACGGGCAGTTCTATCTAACAGGTTTCAGTCATTCATTTGCCCTGTCCAACCACCTCGACGCTCAATTTGCTACGGAGTAGTGCTAACTAACAGCTGTCCGCCTAGTGTTCACAGTCTCCTTTTCCAGTTTCATTCCTTCCCTTCCTGGTTTCTGCAAAAATCACGAAAGTAAGATCGCTAAGCACTGTTGGCGTACTAATTCTATTTTCTAAACTGCGTTGGACTACTTGTAACGGTAGACTCTCAAGGCTTCCGACGAAGTATATATATATATATATATATATATATATATATATATAAGGATAAAGGACGGCGTTACTCAATCAATCCCTTTTGGGATGCGCCACGCGTTCTACTTCTACGGGATATCGCGGAGGTGACTTGAATGTGTATTTGGTTACACAATAACTTGCGGTGGCCAGCCAATGGACAAGTCAGCGTTCTATCCTTCCCAGACAAGTCTGGTACTAATTCACCGACCCCGGAGGATGGAAGGCTTGGTTGGCCTTGGCGGGAAATTCGAACCAGGAACCTGGTATTGGGTGCACGCGACAGCCGGCACCTTATCCGACTGCGCTACACGCGCCCCAAGAATATATACTAGCCTTTAATGTAGCCTATACGGGGGCAATAACGACCTAGCACGTGCCAGTCAATCAATCAGAGCTCCGACCGTATGTGCCCATTCCTGGTGGCGCACGCGTCCGGTGCGACTTGATTGACGGCTTTGATTTCTTGGTTCTCCATGCAGTCCACATAAACAACTAATACCGATTTGAGTTCTAAAAGGTGGGGGAACGGTCAGGAGGTACACACGCCCCCTGCTAGAGGGCGTGCGGTCTTCCTCTCATCCCCCTTGCTCATCCACCCCCTAGGCTTCACCGAGAGTCTAATGGCTGCTTTACGAAACCACTGACACGCGAAACCAAAGTTTTCGATCCTCAAAACAGTGGCTGTACCTCCTGTCGCGCGGCCTAAAAGGTGTTACCGTCGTGCAAAGTTCAGCGTCTCTGTGGTCAATCAGGCAAGCATGAACCAGGTTTGGTGGTGATTAGCACAGCATTCCTATGAACTCACTTTGGTTATTGAGATTATTAATTTTCTCGCGACTTTCCCTCACAACTGCCCATTTTCCTTCTTCTTCTTCTTCTTCAGCGTTGGTCCCGCTTTGCGGTGGGGTCCGCTCTTCTGGTGTGGTGGCGCCACTTCGCACGATCAAACGCTTGATCGGGGTGGATACCAGCTAAGTCCATTGCAACGTATCAAGCCAGCGTTGCCTAGGCCGCCCTTTGGGCCGTTTTCCGGGCACGTCTATGTTGAGGCCAATCTTTAGAATGATGTCGCTGTTCGCACGAAGAACATGGCCATACCACCGTAGGCGAGCTTTACGTAGCTTATCAGCAATTGGAGCATCGCCAAACCTATCAACAACCGCCCATCTTCCTTATCCTGAAAAAAAACGGGGCGAGATTGTGGAAATGTTGAAGACCAGTACTTCCTTGCGAGGTGGGAACAATCGGAATGCTGGAAAGCCTTACAGTACGCTGAGGAGTGGCTGATCCCACGCTTGCATTATAGCGCAAAATTGACATCGGAGCACGCCTCCCCAGAGGGTTGGGTTGGCGTCCTATTGGTCAAGCTGGCTTGTCGAGAAGGAGAGCACCGAGAAGACCAGCGTCTGGAATCTACTTCACCTCGCCAAGCCGCGCGCGCAGGGATGAGTATATCGAGTCACATCAATAAGATGATCCATCCTCTAAGCCACTTATCACTAGAAACCTTTACAAGGGTGGCTAGATGGACTGCACCCCGGAGTTCATTACCTAGCCTTATCCTGCGCTGGAAAAACGCAGAACCCAACCGTAGCGTACTATAATTGCACTCCTGAACGTGTTTGCAGTCGCCACTGATGGCCTGTCCATACTTCTCGACAGCGGCGACAAGAGCCACAA
The DNA here is from genome assembly GCA_947359475.1 of Heligmosomoides polygyrus bakeri. Lineage (NCBI taxonomy): Eukaryota > Metazoa > Nematoda > Chromadorea > Rhabditida > Heligmosomidae > Heligmosomoides > Heligmosomoides polygyrus. The sequence goes on from OX375866.1 coordinate 75,362,804, forward strand.
GAGCGACTTGGGCGACGGACGTAGTGTGGTGTACGTGACTGCACCATAACGCCTACTTCTTGTAAGTTAGTCAATCAGTCAACACAGACACTAGCAAAGAGTCATATTACCTACATCATCGATCTGAGACTCAAAAGGAGTTAGCATGCCTTACCTTGATCTGAAAGACGGCAGAATAGAATAGCTTCCTTTGATCATTAGTGTGCTATGGTGTGATTACGTACTCGACACTCCGTCCGTCGCCCCAGTCACTCCCGCGATGCATGGAGAGGCGACAACAGAGCGACATGAGCGAGAGCGCTCGTGTATAAACGGAATTCGGCGGCGATTGCTCGGTTTTAATCGATTTGCATGTTTTGCACGGGCGACCAGTCCCCTCGTCACGAAGTATGAACGGGCCATGAGAGGGGTCTGTAGATTTACTGCACACGCGCAGCAGGCGGTCTGCCTGCTGCAAATTGAAAAAAATTAAAAGTAAGAGGAAATACACAATATGAGTGGACAAAACCTAGTCGATGAGAGGATAGCACTAAGACTGAAAAACAAAACGCTGGATAAAAAAAAAATGAAAAATCCAGGGTTCGAGCCAATGTGTGCAATATAGGCAGGTCTTCATACGTCACAAAATTTAGTTCAAATTAATTGTATGCATTTATGGCAGTCAGGTTAAGCTAGGGAAGTACTTAAAGACGTTAAGAGGAGAACAAATGAGTAGAGCACCTTTCTGTTTCATCCGTTCCAGATCATCAGGTGAAAACTCGGTGAACCATCCTTTATGAAGGACATCCATTGCACAGAGAGATCTATAGATTTGCGGATCAGCCTATAACACTGGACTTGTACACGTTTTCAGTTATGAAGGAGCATCGCGCGTGTCTATTCACGAGGACACGTAGAGAGAGGAGAGTGATGGGAAGGCGAGTCTATCTTATCAGTGGAGGCTTGTCGGTGACCTCAGACTGCACCTTTGGACGGACGGGAGGATGCCCGCGCTCAGCCTAAGAGAGAGAGAGATGTAGCTGTTGGACTGGAGATCGTGAACTGCACTCCTGAATCCGGGAGGGAACTGGGAGAAGGGAAAGCGAGCGAGCGCTGCTCTCGCCATCTCGCCCCTCGTGCCCGGGGCTGGTTCGATCGCTCGCGCCAGCGCCTTTCGCCCAGCCGGCGACGACGTCGTTCCCCCTCGTTATCGATGTATCGACGGTTTCCCGTCCCATCGCGCCCCGTGGACACCGCTTGTTGACTGGTTTAGCTCTTCCACTGAAGCCGTGCTGTTGTTTCCCTAACGCTCAGCCTATCCGTGGCCTCTTTCCTAGTTTCCAGAAGGCAGGCAGCACTCACTTCTCGACAGAATACCTCGTATGAGCTCGCACCGCTCTACTCTAACTTTACGGCGAAGAACAGGCTTCCAAAACAGTGGATGTGAACGAGTTCTCCCTCTCTGCACTGCGGGTGATCACGAAATATTGCGACATATTGCGACATTCACGTCTCACGGCCATTGGCAGACCTGACGGCTTTTTTACCACTCAATTTCTGAACCTCTATTACTGCCGTAAAAATAGTATTGACACTTTCCTTCTGGGATAATATAGTAAAGAATAAAGGGTGACGTTTTGTTTCTCGCCCTTCTCTAGTGGTCTGTGGTCATTGCATTCTGCATTCATGACAAGCATTCTTCCCCCTAATTAGATCTAGTTTTAGAATCACTTGCAAATACCAAATTGCTCTTTGTGGGCCCTACTCATCATGCCTCTTACTTCTACAGTGCTTACTCTTTTCGGCTTTACATTCTCAATTGCTGACTTCCATTTCAATTTTTGGTGCAATCCCAATGGGTGGGGTCCACCTTAGAGCGGAACGTGCGTTCTATCCCTCGTCCTCGTAGCGTCTCGACTTCTCAACCCACTGGGCTTCCTCGAGAGTCTGATGGATGCCTTACATTGAACATTGTGTTGCATGAGCTTCCATGTCAACTATTATAAACTGAATCTGTGTATAAGTTGAACCCTTTGGGATTGCACCCAGTTTTCATTCACCTCTGGATGAAGCACATCTCTCAACGTGTCACGAACAGTCTTAGTCAGTGGACTTCACATCAGAGCTCGCAAAGTGGAGGTTTAGCAGTACTTTACAACGCATTGTAGAATAAGACCATTTTAGTTGGCCAAAGGCAACGTTCAAAGAAACTGTCGAAAATGCACCTTGGTGTGACATAGTTGTCCTTTTTCGTCGCGGCCTCTCTAGTAGCGAAATTTCATGCGCCTTCAAGCGTGTTGTTTCAGAAAGCGCCTCTTCGAGGACGTCAATGGGAGTCACTCGTCGTCTTGACCATCTTCGCCCTATTAATGTGGAGGATGAGGTGAACGATGTCATCGACAGGTTCAACTACGCCGAGTACGTTGCTGGTTCATTGTCTTGCTCGCTCTCTTTCGACACCGTAGGATCAGTCTCGTCCAACTCATTACTGAGTTGTTATGTAAAGCCAAATTCATGGAAAGCCCAACTTGGACAGCTCTGCTTTATTTTGCATTATTGATGGAAAAAAACGAACGCCTAGAACACCCTGGGGCGGATTCATCAAACTGTTACATAACTTTAGCAGAGAATTCACAGCGGAAAACTCGGACACGCGGCTTATCGCTCACCATACCGCTTGATAAGCCGCTTCGTCTGGATTTCCCGCTGTGAATTCTCTGTTAATGTTATATAACTCGTTGATGAATCTGACCCCTGAGTGCCAAACGTATTGTAATCTAGAGTCGCGGTCAGCTGGCTACCACAAATTCGGAATAAGGGTGAATGTCAACATATCAGCAAGACGTTCTAACTTGGGTACCACATTTTTAAACCGTTACCATAAGAGTATTTTCACTTTTCATTTTTTCGTAGGTTTTTTATTTCTTACACCCTTTTCGCAGCCTTTTTTCTTTCCTTCTAGACTAACGCCACCCTTGATTAGCACTCCTCTTCACTGATGAGTCAGGGGAGGAGTGCTAAACTAAGGTTCGTTTGAAGGTAGTGGCGAAACGAACTTACGCACTATTCTTGTGCTTTTTCAAAATTTTTCGAATGAACGAATAATCGAATAACCCCATTTTTCGGTTATTCGAATTTCCGAATAATCGAATAACTCGATTTTTTGGTTTTTCGAACTTTCGAGTAATCGAATATTCGAATAAATCGAATAAACTTCATTATGACTTAATATGTATTAATAAGGACGATGAGATTCTTGTGTTGGCCAATTTCGTTTGATATCCTTTACCCAGTTTAAAAGCGCATTGAATAGTTTCAAGTAAGTGTAGTAAAGTAAGTTCAACGACAACATTCTCCAGAGAGAAAATAAAAGAATAGAATTCTTTCAAAAGGCAAGTAATGGAGATATTCGATATCTTCTAAGAACCGTTTGCAATACTCGTTAAGATGGCGGGACATGAGAACCTTTTTCCTACAAAAAAAAAATCCTACAAAAAGAGTTTTACAGAAATACATGTGCAAAACATCTACGCACAAGTGCAAAACTTTTGCGAAAAAAAAAACCGTTCACTCTACTTGTTCAGTTCATTATCTCACAGGAATCGTCAACCAATCAAATCGTGGAGTTATATACCATTTTCAGTCGGAATTCAACGTTTTTCAAAACAAATTCAACGCTTTTGAAATAAATTTCAACGTTCTTCTGCAATCTTCCCCGTGTAACAACGTTGAATTTGATTTGAAAAACTTTGAATTTCCACTGTAAATGCTATATAATCGTGTTAGAGCTTCAGCCCCAGAGTAATGGAAGTCACTGAACACGAGTCTGGAAATCATTTTTTTAATTTTTCGTCGAAATTGGTATTTATTGTGCAAGTTTCATAGAGGATTCAAGTGTATGACATTGATGATCGTTGTGGTCGAAGAGAATGCAAATGTGAAGTTAGATTTTGAAAACATCGACCAAGACCGGTCATACAATTGATTCGCCTCAACGATCTCTCTAGAAATTCAATAGCTCGATCAGCTTCAACCGATAATTTCAAAAACGAACTTCAAATTTGGATTCAGCAACATCGGCTACCCCAAGGGTTAAAGCTTCAGGCCGCAGTCGATCGCCATTATTTGCGGTCATTATCGCCAATACCCACACCCCCACGGCAGTTGTGATGGGCTGATGGAAACACGCACGCACACACACACACTACCCTTCTATGTATGGTATGATATTAAATGCGTTCTCGTAACGGTCCTCGACAGTGCGCTATCGAAAACAATCGTTACCGGAATGAAATTACGAGATCCGAATATAATCAAATATTCGAAAATCGAATTCGAATAAATTAAATAATCAATTAATCATCATTACGTCTACAGATCGGTGCTATCGCTGCGTCAACTTTATTTTCTCTATGCAGCTATGCGCTGAAGTATTGAGAAAGAGGTTTCGTGCGAATCTGGGCTGTAAAGGAGGCAGACTAAAGATCTTATGGTTAATACTTTGTAAAGAAATAAATTGGCAACAGGTACAGAACTGATGATCTTGCAAAGGTCTTCGATCAGCGACACTTCTGCTGTTTACACACGGAAAGTTTTAAAAACAGTGAAGGAAGCTCTCATTGGAGTAGCCAAAATAATCGTTGGAACAGTTCACTTTCTCCTTTTAATTTAAAGAACAAAGTTTATCTATTGGAAAAAGGTTTTAGTTCTGAGCAAGATCAGCTTGTGTTGTGGATGTTATCTATCGTTTTAAGTACTTGGCAGATTTGTTCCATTCCTGGGGAATGTAGAATCTCACATCTCGCATTTGGTTAAGGACCGCTTCCTTTGGCTTAGCCGTGGTTTCTACTCAAAAGGATGGGTTCACACTGATTAGAACTAGCCTCTATGTTGATTTTTTAGATTTCGTTATGCTAGAAATGCTGTTCACAGATGTTCCTGCGTTCATGGCATTTCCAGTTTAGAAGAAAATATGAGATAAACCAGATATGCAAGAAATATGCACTACTGTAGCAACTATATAGCTGGGTGATTGCAAACGTTAACGTACTGAGCAGGAGACATAGCGATATGTTCACAAACGCTTACTTTACGATTATCCTTCGTCGTTTCAGCTTTGACTTCTCAGATAGTGATACGGAAGTGATGGAAAATGGCCGAGATGTGCAGCTCTGTGATGGTTTCCCTTTGTCTCGATCACGTAAGAATAAGGAACGCAGAGCTGAGCGCAAGTAAGCACTTGATCATTCATTATTGGGGTGTTCGGAGTTTGATGCAAGACCTCTAGTTCCAATTCTCACTCTACGATAGTCGAGGTCATCGTCATATTTTCACGCCGCACACATAATATGGATTGTTTACGTAGTTCCCCATAACATGAACCGTTATTATTACAAGACAACAATCCATAAATGCTATTGGGTTTTATTCTCGGTGAAATCTGTTCTGAACTCTTATGTACTGCGTTGAATATATTGGCTGTGAGCTCACAGTAATTTCCGATCAACCTAACCTCTGCTGTTTCCGACTACTCATGGTTAAAATGTTGTTCTGCTAATTTGCCTTCTTTCCTTTTTAGAATGAGACGATTTCTTGATGTTGAAACTATTGGTGTGAACTCGAAAAACAACATCGGGGCAAGAAAGCAACGAAGATCGGAAAACGGTAGCACCTTTACAAATCACCGTTACATTTCTCTTTTTTTTCGTTTCTGTCATTATATAGCACTTGTCTCTTCTTAAATTGTCTTAAAATTTTGAATGCCAACTGGCAATTTAAGCTCGTATCTTGATGAGCTTCGCTGACAAGGATGACATTTGCACGGATTTCTCCGACATTGTTCCGCATGGTGTAACAGCATTCGAGAGGCTGTTCCTCGACCATGAGTGCATGCAGGTTGTAATTTTTATTATTTTTTGTCATTTTCAGTTTAGAAGTACTAATTCTTCACACGCTTATTAGGGCGTCTGAGCTGACCAGAATTGTTTTTATAGGACGTTTTTGCTGTAAACGGTGTATGATTCTCCTGAAAGAAAATGCGTCGCATCTAATTCTCCGCTCTCCTTTATTTTGTTCTTAATTTACTAATTTTAAGGTGCGGAGAGCATAAGCTGATGCAGAGATGTTTCGTTGTGATTAATGCTCTAGTGATAGTAGATACTCCAATTCGCACCTCTCAACAAAACATCCTTTTTATGCTTTTAGTTTTCTTGTAAAGTGAAGGTAGACTCAGAGATAAGCTGATTATTAATATCTAATGGATTCACCGATATTTGGCATAACAATAGGGCTGCTACCGTAACATAGGACTATAGCGTCTTCAGGATTCTGAGTCATGTTTGTGATTAAGGTGCTAGAGGTAAGAGAGGAACTGTATTAAGCTTATTCCTCTTAAACAATTTGATACTGGGACTCTACTTGTTAGTGTTCTATTCTTAAATTACTTCTATTCATTCTTTGTAATGCATACCGCCTCGTAGATGACGCATAAGTAGTTGAACTGTTAAGCACTTGGTTTTTTAATCTTCAACCGAAATCACGTCGGTCTTAATCTAGGGTTTCCGCTGTCATGGATGTCATTCATTATTTATGTATTCAGATATGGAACGATTTTATTGAACGCGATGAAGCCGAACAGCGTCAGATTCTGGAGCGTGAAGAGAGTGGACATGGGTGTGGCTGGTTTATAGTTGGCGGCAAAGCTGGGACGTCTTCTATACCTTCTCATGGTGCAGACGGACGAAAACGTAAGATCACATTGCTCCACAGAATTCCATATCAAATCCAAATCATTTCATATTTTGACTTCATTTGACAATGTTGAGCTGAAAAGAGTTATCATCTGTTTACATGATAGTGTAGTCCCATTTTTGACTTACTTGGTTGCGAATCAGAACGCTTATTCATTTCCACTTAAGATCATCCCGCATACTGTGGAAAAGCCTGCTTCGAGCGACTGGATGGCAAAAGTAAGCGCCTTCTGTCAGGAAAACGCCTTCCTTGGGTTTGTTTGCTTTCCTTGGGTTTTACAAATCTTTTCATTTGGCGGTTGTTATTATTTCAATTCCGTTGCTTTGATATGTGTAGCCTTAACAGATGAGTATAAGAAATTTGATAGAACAAAAAGTTAAACTGTGGATTCTTAAAGTTGTGCAGAAGTGAAAGCCAATGGCTAGCAATGTGACAAGTGCTAATGATTGCTGATGTGAAGGGTGAAGCTGGTGTTGTTAGGAATTGTGACGATCGCTAGTACCAAGAGAACGTAAGAAATTCCATGCCGTATAACATTGGCCTGAAGGGAAGAGAATTTATGACGTCTAACCATAAGTACAGTTCCCCAACCTCGTCTCAATTTTGAGTGTTTTACACTTGAAGCCATTAGGCAGTTGAGCAGACCGAACTGCCTTGTAGTATTGTCACTTGGTAAAATATTGTAATTCGGTTTCTTAAATATTGGATTACCGCAGCGCTTGGATCATCTTACAGAGGTCAGAAAATAGGCTGTGATGGTGGCATATTTCCAACGTGCATTGTGCCCTGTTTTTAATAAACCAGCTGTGTTCCAATATGTATTTACTTTCGATAACCTCTCCTAGAAAGTGGCCTTGCCAGAGAACTAAGAACCTGAAATTTTTAGAGATGATGAGATTTTTGGAAGGTTCGTCATGTTATTTTCATAGAAGCTTGCATCGATTTGTATTACGCATCATAAAGAATAAGTCACACTGCGCAAATAATCAATGTACGTGTGTAACAATGCCTTGTAAATAGTAATCTGTAGAAAAGCAGTCGCAAAGCGTAATGAGTGCGTAATGAGAAGGTGGTGCTATCAACAAATTGTTCCGTTTCAGGGCTTCATTGATCAACTCGAAGGTGAGCTTCTGTCGTTCTTTTCTACTTCCTCGCCTACTGGAACCTCGATGAAAAACGATGCTGTCTACGTTGCTGATTTTGACAACTCCTTTGAACGAGCACTTGGACATGCTGTCGCACAGTTTCTGATGTTGAAATCGAAAAGTAGGCTACGCTTTCACATTACTTTTTCATTTGTCTATCATTTTAATAGAAGCGGTTTGAATCGACTATGTAAAAGTAGTTACCCTTCAAAATACATTGGCTGTTGTACTGAGTGTTGAGAAATGTGCACAGGGTTCAGTATCCACACTTCACCATTAGTGGCTCGGAATGTGTGATCTGCGTATGATTACGGTAAATTTTGAAGTGTTTTTCTTTCTTCAAAAATCTATGAGTTGATAACAAGCAATAGAGTTCAACGAACAAAGAATTCAAGTAAGTATTGCATACAGTAGCCGGTCACCCTTTCACTTGCAATTTCAATAACGCAATCCCTTGCTGCTGTCGATCATTCGGTATATTGTGCTCAATGGGGAAAAAAGTTATTTCTTATGAAAGAACATCGGAAATCCGTTAAAAATTCCACAAAAAGGACGTACTACTTTCTCCTACTTTCTTCTATTGGGATACACAACATAAGTTGGAGCTTAATCGATTATTGGTGAAATCTAAGGCAGGAAGGGATAGTTTACTTCAAGTGTAAACGCTGAGACACCGAAGATCACTACGTCGAAATCATAGCCAGTAGTCCACCATAGGCGCTTAGTCGCACCAGTTGGGGTTAGGGACAAGGGTAATGGTCTGTGTTAGGTCAGTTCGTTTGCTGCGTACACCATGAATTTCGTCTCTTATACTATGTCGTGGAGACAATTTGAGTGTGTGTTTAGCCTATCCGATGAGCTATTTGGCCATCCGACGAACAGATAGGTCTGAGGGTGGTGCCTGAATCTCGAATCGATTGGGATGCTCGCAAGAGACAGCGTGTTCGTTTGATTGCCCTACAGACAGTGTTAAGCTAGAGTCAGGGTTGTTTACGTCCGTTTTCCACACAACACATAAGCGAGTCGTAGATCACGGTTTACCTCAAACTTGGGTAATTGAACCCACATTATAGAAAAATCACATATGTAACACGATGAAAGCACCTTAAACAGCAGATGAGAAACTAAAATCAGAAATAAATGAAAAAAGATGATGAGAAGAGCACAATGTGGATTTTCCAAATGACTGGCTTTTATAATGTGTTTTTGTTTGCCTAGCGCGACAATCTCATAATGCTCAGAGCTAAATTCTTTTACAATATCCCATGAATAGTTCTATGGTCGCGAGAAAGCCGCGATAAGTGTTGTATCCCGCATAATGCCCTTCTAAAGTGTTGTTAACAAGCACCACGGGCGACGATGAACAGAAGTGGACTGCCGTTGCTCTAAACTCGCGCAACGGTCACACTATCTTTCAACGTTTTTGTTCGTGTTTCCACCCTGATTTGTCGCTTCGCTGATTTACCGCGGAAAACGCTGCCATCATCCCGTCTTACTTGCGACGTCTTTGCGGTATCTCAGCAGGCCTTCAGGATATTCTAGAAATGGGTCATTTCAGGTGTGACAGTCCGAGGAAGCACTACACGACTGACGGAGTTCCGCAATCCTCGCGCCTTCTTCATACCGCCGCACACTCGCCTCGTTCCCTACCTCCTATCCTTACGCCCGGATCCGTTGGAAGCAACGCCGCACTCCAAGTTGAAAAGCGCTGAGCATGATACAGCCGAAAGTCGGGACTCCTCATTCAATGAGATCGATTCTTCCCTATGCTATTCCTAACATTGTTTTTTGTGTCTTTTCTACTTGCGTATTCACCCGATATACTGGCGATAGTCTTTTCGTACAAAAAAAGGGCGGCCTTAAATTTACTTCCTTACAGTTGAGAAACAGTTGACGAGACGTATAGTTTCCGTAAGAATTCAAACCGATAGAATGAGCCCACCAGTCAACGAAAATTTCAAAAATTTTAGTCATATTTTAAGGTCTTTTAGCAGCCTTTGATGTAGTTTGGTTCAGTAGAGTGACGCAGTTGCTCGGCTCATTCAAGAAGTGGCTGCACGTTTCCTAGTTGTTGACTGTTCCTCTGTCTTTTTTCTTACCATATGTCTATGTTATTTGGCAGGGTTCTGTTTTTGAGGTAAAAATAATGAAAAGTATTTTGATGTACCGTCGTCAGTATTTCAGGTTTAGGGATCTGTGGTTGGTGTCTTGTAGCAGTACATTGTACAAATAGAAATAAACCGTAATTCAGTATTTGTTGAGATGAAACCTTTTTTCACCACCCAGCGTTTATGGCTAATCTGGCCATAAGTCGATGATGTCACTCAGAAATTGACGGTGTCGATCGATGACTGGTCGGTCGTTACTGCTTGTTGTGAATCTCATTGATGGACCATCGTATTCTGGTGGTGCTCAGCGGTCAATTGTCAGCAAGGCTGTTCGAGTTGTGAAGTTCATCCTCCAGTTATTGTGTCAGCGGATGGATGCACTGACGAAAGGACGGACGGATTAGCTCGTTTGTATATAGTTGAATAGTATATGCAGACGAGGTATGCAAAAGTCCTCACCCATTATTTGAAGAACGCGACGTTCAACGCGTTTACCATTAAAAAACGTTATGTTGTCATGAATAACGTTGGCTATGGACCTAGCGGGCATTGTAAGGCTCTCGAGTGACACGTTCTTAGACCCCCGAGAAAGGGAGACAGCTTGTTGGGCTTTCCAACCACACTATGATGGCAAATGTCGGAGAGCGTTTCAGAACGCTTGAAGGCTTCGCAGTTTTCTTTCAGTATCACCAAGTGATGGGATGGTTATCCTTCTAACCATTAGCCTGATTCAATACTTCAATCGCGTCGCTCGATCAATTTGGCCACTTCACAAGCATCGCATCGCGCGTCGCGCGCACACTAAACGACCCCTAACTGTTGGGTTATCTTGAAAAAGATTTCACCACATGATCTGTCAAAGTTTTCAGTCAAAATTGGCCACTTCATATGCAACGACCTATTACTTCAGCCTTCAACAATTAAAATGACACGGAATTCATTAACGTAATAAAGGAACTAGACTGCAGTAGAAAACATTTTCGCGTCAAATTGGGCTCCCTTCCAAGCAGGTTTAAGGCCTATGTCATAACATCGCTCACCCCGAGCGAAGCCTAATGATAGGCTCCCATATCGACTCATCACTTCGCGCGATCGATATGTTTTCGATTTCAAAAGCGTTAGGCCTATGTCATACCATCGGGGTGAGCGATGGTATGACATAGGCCTAACGCTTTTGAAATCGAAAACATCTTCCAAATCAAAACGAGCATCTTCTCCAGACGGTTGGAATAATATTAGGTTGTCTCGTGAGTTCCCGCCGTTTTTTTTTTCAACGATTCATTGCGGATTTCGCCGGTGGTCTCTTGCACAGCACTATACAGCTTTCGAAAGAGAATGATTTGCTCTATCAGAGCACATATTGCATGTATTGCATTTCTTTTTGTTGATTTTGAGATCGTTAAAATGAAAAGTAAAAAGTGAAAAAGTGGTGCGCAGTTGTTCTCTCCGCTTAGGTTTGGAATTTTTTGCGCAGTTTTTTTATAATTTTTGGAAGAAAATGTTCTGTACTACAAGGATACGTGTTGGCCCTATTTGCTCATTTGTCCTTTATCGATTTTTAGGCATCAAATTGGGACGTCCGTATTTTTACCGACAGCTCGGTTCTGTGGTTGAACTTTTTTTACTCGGTGTTATATGTCGTTCGGAAGAGGATGTCTTGCTCAATAAGAATTTGTGTCCCGTTTATTCGCTCATGCTGATTTCTGTCGAATATCAACAACTGAACAAGGAGAAGGCGTTGTTGGTGAAGATGATTTTTCTCTCTTAAGAATTTTGTTGATATTCGACAGAAATCAGCATGAGCCAATAAACGCGTCATAAGTTCTTATAGACCAAGACATTCTCTTTCGACCGACGTCTAACACCGAGTAAAAAAGTACTACCACAAAGCAGGAGCTGTCGGGCTGATGCCACTTTTTCACTTTTCACTGTAAGTCAAACCCATATACTCTGACCCGGAAAGCTCTGGATCAGAGTATATGGGTTTGACTATAACTTTTCACTTTAACGAACCTAAAAATCTACAAAGTTCAGGATGAAAAAAGAAGCGCAATATAATGGTTTGATAGGCTTTATCGAAAAATAAACGTGGACGCGGTTTATTTCGATTTTATGAAAGGTTTCGGTAAGGTTCCATTAAATAAACTGATCTACCAGCTGGAGAAAATCGATGTTCATCCAAGGATAATTAAGTGGATAAAAGCTTCATAAGCGACAAATCCTTACTCAACGATTCTTACTCCGAATCCATTCCAGCTACCAGTGGGGTCCCCCAAGGAGGTGTTCTCTCACCAGTTCTACACTTCCATGATTCCCTCTCTGGTTGAAGAGTTTGGGGCCATCTGTAAAATGTTTGCTGATGACATAAAAATAACAGTAACATCGTTGAGAAGGATGACCACGCTGCCCTCCAGTCTGCAATAGATGCTTTTGCGGATTGGTCAAGGAGGTGGAAGCTTCCCTTATCAGGTGAAAAAACCAAAGTGCTTCATCTTGGACAGCAATACAACAGAAGCTCTTATTGTCTTGGTGAACAGCAATATTTTTTGAGGGAATATAATTCTTTGAAGCTCATTCTGAAGTGCATAAAAGCAGCAATTTTTCAGCATGTTAAAATAAGAGATTGAGCTATGCGCTGCACAGGGAGTCACGATTTTTATTTTATTTGATTTCGCAAAAATTCTTTTCGCATGGGGTTACACGCTGCTTGTTAACGGTACAGCAAAAGCAGTTGTACAATTGGGGCAGTTGAATAGAAAAATTCAAAAAAAGTCATTCTAAAATTTCACTGGACAAAAAATTCTGGCTACCTCGGAGAGTTTCAAGTGTAGTTTGTAAGGAGCTCGTTTTAATTTGGAAGGTGCTTAGTTTTGTTTAGGATTAAAGCATTAAAGCTTGCCTAAAAAAGTGTCCAATCTGATTTGAAAAAGGTCTAGTATTATTTAAAACGTATCCAATTTGACGAGCAATTTGTATAAATATATTCAGTGGTTACCATTGACCGTAATCATTGTCTGCCGGCGATCGGTGGCGTTCCCTGAAAACTCCGTGAACTACTCCTCGAAGAGTTCGTCCAATCAATCTGTAGGCGTGGTAGCCTTCGAATAAGAATCTTCAAAAGTGGAAAAGGCAGAACTGGAAGAAGGTTCGAGTACCTTTGCTGGCATCGTCAGATTTGGTCACCACGAGCGCCTGCAGTCTGCTTGTGCAGCCGTCATCTGAAGCAATTCCTGGAGGAAAGACGATTCCTCTAATACTACACCTGATAAGAAAGGGGTTGGAGTGGAAAAGGGACTGTGACTGGTAGGGCCTGTTCATACTTCGCGACAGCAGCGACAAGAGCGCAGCGCGCGGAAGTATGAACAGGCGACAAGAGCGACTGGAGCGACAAGAGCGACAAGAGCGACTGGGGCGTCGGGCGTAGTGTGGTGTACGTAATTGCACCACAACGTCTACTTAGTGGCCTAAAATATCAAATGAATAGAGGTCTTCACGTCTAACTTCAACTTCAATTGCATTAGTTTTCGGAAACTGAAACAGACACAAGCAAACAGTTATATTAGTAAAAAGTTTCCGCTAACTGAGACAAGCACAAGCAAACAGACATATTTTTAGTCAAAAAAGTTGTTAGAAACTGAAACAGACGGAAGCGAACAATCATATTACCTACATCGTCAGTCCGGCACTCAAAATAGACATAAAAGCCCTCCTTACCTTTGTGTGAAGAACGTCCGAACAGGAATCGTTTCCTTCCTGCACTAGTGCGGTGTAATTACGTACTCCACACTCCGCTCGTCGCCCCAGTCGCTCCAGTCCTCAGACACTCGCAGCGGTGACGACTGGGGGACGATGACGAATTATGACGTTGCGGGTGACGACTGGGTGGCGTTTTAGGGCGGAGCTCCGCGAGCGGCAAGACAACGGCTGCATGACGTCACTCAGCTGCTCTTCGCGACACGCTGCTCGAGCGGAAGTGTTGGATTAGAGCACGCTAATCCGTGTTGGTTTAGGGAACAGGACTAGAGGGTCCACCCTACATCTCTGAACTGGCAGCTTTATCCTACCTCTGGCAGTCCTGTGTGGCTTCTATAGTTGCAAAGTGTATGTAGTTGGGCAATACGTTCTCATTTCAATAGCTTTGTGACAAATAGCTCTAATGCTATGAAGAGGGAAGTGGTCCGTCTCTCCGTTCTAGACTTGCTGCTGATCTGATGGTACCTTATTTCGTATCGGTTTCTCTTTCCTCCTTCATGTTCCTTGATATCAATCATTACCTTATCTAGTTCCTCAGCGTTCTACTGACAAATGTGTCTTCAGGTTGCCGTCCCTGACTTGCTTGACTTTTGCGATGGAACGAACATTTTGATTTTCGTGGACACTCACCAGTTCGTCAGGAGTAAGTCTAATTGATTTTTTTGTTTTGTTCTTTTTCCGAGGCGTGAGCGAAGATGGCACGTAAAAACACCCCCACGTGCAATCGATTGGGTCAGACCTTCGCGAAGGAGCGCGCGCACCGAGCAGTGCAGTGGAGCCGACGACGCGGCATAGTCCACTGGCTTAGCAGCTTCGATGGAACTGAAACGATTACAATACTTGGTGCAGTATTTATGAGCACACGGCCGTACTACTGAAGACCATATAACCCGCGCAACGTGCGAGCAACGGATAACGCGTAGTATCATGTAGTATGTGATGTAATTTACTTTGATAATGTACATGTCCATGTACATTGATACAAGTTATGTAATTTAATTTGATCTTTCTAAAGCCCTCGATAAGATCGACCATTCTAGACTTATGCAAAACCCTGAACATCTGAAGTTCCACCCCCTTAGTGTGTAAATGGATACAGAATTAACTATCAGAACGTAGTGTTCAAGTCAAGATAGTCGCTACTTTTTTTAGTCTGTAAGCTAGTGAAGAGCAGAGTTCCCCAGGGAGGGGTCCTTTCTTCAGTTCTCTTCGCTATATACGTAGCTGAGCTGACGTTAATTCTTGAGGAAAGCGGCGTTCTTATAAGCAGTTTGCAAATGATATCAAGATCTATAGGAAGATTGAATGCGGAGAGAATACATCATGCATTGGAAAAGTTTTATGAGTGGTCAAATCTGGAGGTTACCTTTTGCTTCCAAGAAAAATGTACACATGAGATTGAGAGGGTCGGAGTGCTTTGCTCGTTAAGCGTTGCGTTTAGTGCACGCATATAAAACATATGTAAGACCAGCAATGAAGAGCGGAGACCCTAAACCTAAGGACAAAATTATGAAGCCAACTCAAACTATCATCATGTTTCATCCCTGGAAGCCTTCCATTTGATAACCGTGGAACTCCAACCTTTGACATTATCACCAAGGGCATGTAGATTCTTTCAGCTTTCATTAAGATTAATTCTGAGCAGGGGTAACTGTTTAAATCAGGCATTTTGGAGCAAACCCATATAATAACGTCGGAATTGATGCGATTCTTCTAAAAAACGTGGATTTCAAGAGGTCTGTATGAGCAAAACTGAGTGTGTGACGCATACACTCAGTAAGCAACTGCATTTACAACCACGAATTGTAAGAGCAGTTCCAAAGTGCATTTGTTTAGCATCTACCGTGCCTCAGTTTCGTAACAGCTCTTGCAAAGTGCTTTTCCTTAGCGTTTGCTGTGAAATACGGCGGTCGTGAATGTAATTTCGAATTACGTTAAGTCGGCACTGTCTTCCATAATGTAAACTTCTGTTCCCCTCGAAGCTGCTAAGCCAGTGGACTATGCCGCGTGATCGGCTCCACTGCACGGTGCGCGAGCGCGCCCCATCGCGAGAGGCTGACCTAATCGATTGCACGTGGGGGTGTTTTTACGTGCCATCGTGAGCGAAGGTTTATTATTCTATTTATGTGTCTATTCTCTAATTCTCTATTTCTATAGAAATCCTCTTTCAGCTTGAGGGTAAACTTGGGTGAGGATATCAGGCAAAGCAAAACAGATCCTTCCCATTCTCTTTGGAACACGTTGTAATTCCACCCTTTCTCACGGCTGTCATCCCTCATATCTTCTGCTCAATTCTTTCCTTTAACATTGTAAAATGTAAAATTAGTGTTCTAACCTTCTCATTAACCATCATTGATCATTGATCCTAAAATGGTTTCTTTTTCTGAGCAACACCTTAGAAGTGATTTTTGCAGATATGTATGTTGTTTATTGTCGCTTTCTACAGTACTACTGCGCTGGGCAGAAATGGCAAAGTCTTCTCGCGTTGAAGCCGCTGTTGCACTAGAAAACAATCTGATGGAGAGCTGCGCGCCCATAAAAAGGTATACAATCCGCTTTTTCTCTGCTTAAAGGTTCCGACTGTTTAGCTTGTATAATTTACGTCATTGTCTTGCAGTTTCCGGGTATGCCCACGCGATTATGGATGAATTCTAGGCCGCTCGCAGTGTTCAGGTGAGGATACTCATAACGACGCTTTCCAACAATACAGCGAGCTTGGAGCTAGACCTTCACTGTTGGCTTTTGTTTCAGAGTTTACGTGAGCTCGGTGAAGCTGCGAGTCAGCTATTCTGCTTATTTCCATTGATAGAACGGGTCTCGACGATCAACCACCACGCGCACAGGCACACGGCTTGGTTCGAGGAAGCAGCGCTGCAGTCTCCTTCAAGGTAAGTCTATATCCTGTCTCGCATTATGTCTCAAATTTAGTATAGTCCAAGTTTGAACTTATGTCGGACTATTACAGAACTGTATCCGCGACACCACTGTCCAGAACTACCAATCCTCTGCTGAAAATGGCTGCAAATGTTATCTAGATAACGACAATCCCATTCTTTCTATACACCGTTGTAACCGTTGAGTGGTGAGTACGTCCTTTAACTTAAAGCAAGTTCGAGAAAAACAAGTATAGTAGGGTTTTTGATTTTTAGAAGTGTCATTAAGACGGATGGTTACGTCTACGGCCAATGAAATATCCAGTCAACCCACCTACGATGCCTTACTGCTGTATGAACAGGATCCGTTCCATGAATTAAGATTATGACCACAAACCTTCATATTCCGATCGCTTCTTAACTAATCTGCAGTGTACAATGCTTGTGATTTTGTTCCTGTTGCATCATTATTTTTTATTAGAGATTCTGCTGTTTCCTCTGTAGATTTTTTACCTGCCAGATTTTTTGCGTCGGTGATTTCTCCGGTTTTGAAATGCTTCTTGTTCATTGTAGAGTCGAATACTGTATATGTTCACTACCACTAAATATTATGTAAGATATGTAATAAAATTAAATGGCCCACATGTGTACAAACTACAATAAGCAAGCCTAAATGTGATGAGCAAACGCTACGTGAGCGAAGGAATGGCAACTCCGGTCACCAACGGGGGAGCGTCGGGCCACCGTCGGGGGATGGCGCGGTGACGACTGCGGCACAGCCGAGTCACCGCTGATTTGTTCCGAGGGTGACCGCGCCGTCCCGCAGTCGTCACCGCTGCGAGTGTCTGAGTCGCTACCGGCGCCGGCGCGAAATATGAACAGGCGACAAGAGCGACAAGAGCGACAAGAGCGACGGCGCCGGCGCTCGAGTATGAACACTTTTCGGCGGCGCGCGCTCGGTTTTAATCGATATGCATGTTTTGCACGAGCGACGAGTCGCTCTTGTCGCGAAGTATGAACAGGCCCGTAGGAAGGTGAGTGCAAGTAAGAGGGATTCAGCGATGCATAAATCTGATGAGATCTTCACTGTATTTAAAGTAGTGAAGGTGGTTGTCGACAGGGTACTGTCTTAGAACTAAACATGCTCATCAATGCTGTTCTTTAATTCCACTTACTGCAGCATTGAAATTGCAGGCGGCGTGTCATGCACCACTTCCGGTGGTGCACGAGATACTAGCTCGTAGTTATCGCTTCCCTTTATGGCAAAAGAACGATGCTATCATGTGCATGCCACCTTATATCGGTTGCACTTGAACGGCTGATAAACATGTTATCGTATTATCGAATTCTAGCGTTCCTTTAGTTACCTCAGTAGAGAAAGGAGTACTTTTCTGTACAACTGTCTCTTTACTTTGGCAACCTAATGCATTGTCAAAAATGTCTTATGGCCTTACATCGGGAACGTTATCTTAAGTAATACGTGACTGGCGCATTTCCTTTTCGGTTCGCAAAATAAACATTTTTTTATCAATAATGATCTGTTGTTTACATCCGCAGATATCTGGCCGTATCAGCGGCAATGTGCCAGCAACGGGTGCACTCGCAAGAGAGTTGTCTCAACGGTACGCCGGAGCGGCAAGGACGCTCAGACATTCGCAGGCGTCGACCGCCGGCGAAAGTGACGTCGCGGTCGAACCGCCGGCGCTTTTCTAGGGGGGATCAGCGGACATGCGTGGACCGCCGTCGATTTCGGCGCTTCGCAAGCCGCAGCGCAACTCAGGGGTCAACCGTGGGCTACGATGCGGCGTATATAGCCGTGCGTGTTGCGTACTTAGGCAACGCGCGCCGCAAATTTGACGCCAAGCCAGGGCGTCATTGACCAGACCACACACCTTTTAGTGCTTTGAGTTTTTCGTGGTTATTGTTGGTTGACAGGCAACTCGGCCCCGTTCGTCCCGCTACTGCTGAGTCACGTCGATTTGCAGCGCGTCTGCCACCTCTCTCTGCCTCTCCGCTATTTCGCGTGGATCTACCGTCTCGCATGGGAACATGGTCGAGGTTAGCATGTTCTCGATTTATTAATTTTCTTATCAGATTATCTATGCCTAATGACGCATTATTTTAGATTTTCCCTTGGCTTGACCCACTCAATCTCAACGCGGTCATTCTCGGCATCGACAATGATGATCACCTCATTGGAGTTGCTCGCAAGAATATACGTCATTATTGCGACCAAGATATTGAGGTACCGTGGAAGTCTTGGCTCGTTCAACTTGGCAGCATTGATTTTTTAGTTCGTTGGAAAATTTCCCGCGTCGTTTTGAATCAACTTTGTATCAACTGTATCCCCAACCACACCTTGTCATTTTCGACAAAATTCCCGGACAACGTCTGGTTCCGTCGAGAAAACTATGTCTTGGAGCTGTTGAAGACGGTAAGTCGTGGGGAGTTTTTTTTTTCGGACACAACCATTATTGGAGGGGATCATGACTAAACAGCTAGGGTGGCGAGGAGTTCTCCAGAAGGACGACTTTTCCTACACCACTCGGGACAGTCGTCACGAGACCCTACGACAGTTGTTTTTGTAAACGTCTTCAGGTCTTTCGGGTTTGTCGATAGAAAAGCACTATGAACACGAAAGAAAGTAACGAAAAGATGATAACACTGAAGAAACTGGAAATGGGGGTGACGAAGAAAGCGTTCATCTGTTCCATCTGTGATGTGAATTACAATCGATTATCATAAGGGAACAGCATACAGTAACCAAAAAGGTGGGTTTTGATAAACTTAGTGCGCAATGACTTTTCAGCAAACTTTCATTTTCAAGTTACTTTGACCAAATTACAACTTTTACACTTAAAACACCTCTCCATTTTTGACTTGAAACTTTTGAAACACACAAACTCCTAATGTATATGTTATACTTCTGCGACAGTGTTGAGCTGGTGCTGTGAAGCAACCCGCGCATCACTGTCGCCAACGCCAGCGCTGCGACAAGTTGTCACTATTTATGCAAAATCGAGGCTCCTTTTCATATTGAAGATGGTTTCAGGATAACATTTTTTTCATTGTCAAGCAAGGATTGAAACTTTATAGAGTACAGTTTCACTTTCTGATGTTTTTCCTTCGGATGAGGCAAAACTGTTTCCATGACACGTCCTTCCTTCGGCTGCGAGTTTGATTCGGAAAGCGCTTCAAAAACTTTTTGTAATGGAAGTAGCTAAGTCAGCATTACCAACTAATACTCGAAATTTCATCGAGTATGATTTCAGACGCAGATGTCGCTCCTTTTAAGCTTGAGCCTGAATCGATCTCCTGGTGGCCGTTACCAGTTTGAAGTCACCACAGCTTTCTGTACCTGTGAATATGTGAGTCCTCATTACTGGATATTCTGCGCTTTCTTATAAAGATTATTTCATTGCTTAGGTCGTAGATAGGAGAACGAGCGAGAACGACTTTCCTTAGGCCGAAATCAGTGCACATCCTGACGATCCTCCCGGTTCCAGTAAGGTCGAGTCCTTATCGTTGTTATTGCTTACATGTGCTTTATCATGAAAATTATTCTACAGCGATCGTTGCTTCTTTCCTGCACTACACCTTCATAGGAGTTCACTTCAGGAGCAGTACGCGTTGGCAATGTCAGCTGCGAACACATAACCGATAGCTGCCTCTATGTGGATTAAATCTCCCTGTGACGGCTAATTTCAATTTTTTGGTGATGAGACATGTGTTTTTTAGGCAATGATGGTAATTAATTTCAACTGTTGAGTTTTGTTTGTTCCAGTTACGTGATTCGTTCCACTTGTTCCTTTTTCTCTGTGTCCGTTACTGGTTTGTTGGTTACTGTGATGTTTATTATGTGTTCATTGTCGACTGTCAACTGCATTGTCTTCGTATTAATTGTCTAGAGTTGCAGGTAAATAAAAATCCTGTCACGCCTGTGTATCATCGAATGAAATAAAGAAAACACTATAACAATGTTTCTATCAACACGCTAGGACACAGCGAAAGTATACATAAGCATTTCGCAGCCGCTTAAAGCTTGAAAGCTACATGGCTGCGGCGCCCTATGGGCGGATTGCTGTCGCCCGCGCGGCGTGCGCCGTCGCATCGCGGCGCCGTAGCTAGTTGAAAGCAGCAATACGCGGCGCCCGATCGAAGGTGGCAGTCGAACAGGCAGTACAGTTAAGAAAACACTAAAACAACGCTCGAAGCATCTCGCAAGACGACAAGGAGCGAATACGAAAGCATTTCGGGCTCTGATGTTCCGCGGCTGCGCTGTTTTGTGTAGGGATTGCTGCCGCCGCGCATGCGGCGAACGGAGCGACAGGCGCCGCCGCACTGCGGCGCTCTCCCGAGTGAAAATGGCGACGAATGTCGCGTCTGCAGCGGTCGCGGTCGCCTCACGGCAGATTCGGTCGCGCGGCGGCATGCTCAGCAACTGATAAGGCCTTTGTCATACCATCGCTCACCCCGAGCGACGCCTAATGTTATGCTCCCATATCGATCGGACGGCGCGATGGGATCGATATGGGTGCATATCATTAGGAGTCGCTCGGGGTGAGCGATGGTATGACAAAGGCCTAATGGCAGCGGACGCCGCGTCCGCGGTGATGGTTGTCGCGCTGCGGCTAGCAGGCCGCGGCCTTTCCTCCACGAAGAACTATGGTCCGACGGGAATTCGCCGGTGGTTGACCGGGGCGCGTCAACCGCCGTCGATTTCCGCAACAACCATGATTGCTTTACGGCAAGAGCGGCAATTCGACGGCGGTCGACGCGGGCGAGTGTCTGAGCGAATTCTATATGAAGAATCTCCGTCCTCTATATATTAGGTTGTCCCATAAGTCCCCGCCTTTTTTTCAACGATTCATTGCGAATTTCGCCGGCGCACTATACAGCATTCGAAAGAGAATGATTTGCTCTATCAGGACGTGTATAGCGTTTCTTTTTTCATCATGAATTTTGTCAATTTTTAGGTCGTTGAAGTGAAAAGTGAAAAAGTGAAAAAGTAGCCATTTGCGCACTTGTTCTCTCCGCTTAGGTTTGTAATTTTTTGCGCAGCTTTTTATAGCATTTGAAAGACAATGTTCTGTACTACAAGATTATGTGTTGGTCCTATTTTCTCACTTGCCCTTTATTGATTTTTAGGCCATCAAATTGGGAATTCCGACATTCCCGTCTGTATTTTTGCCAAAACTCCGGTTCTGTGGTTGGACTTTTTGCTTGGTGCTATATGTCGTTTGGAAGAGGATGTCTTGCTCAGTAAGAATTTGTGTCGCGTTTATTGGCTCACGCTGATTTCTGTCGAATATCAACAATAGTAATAATAATAACAATAACAATAATAATAACAATAATAATATCAAACTAATAGTAAGGACCTTACCACAATAGTAGCTACAATAATAGCCAGCTGTTAGTGTTAGTTAGTTTGCTGTTAACAGCAAGAATTCGCATTAGCCAGTTTTCGCAACCTCATGCAATACTACGCAGCAAGAAGCCCACTAATGGGAGCGAATGACTGGCGACGTCGCGCACGCGGCGGCCGGCGCGGCCAAAAGTGAGTAAAAGTTCTGCCCTCCGTGTGTAATGAGAGCATCATACTGCAACAAACTCTATACAAACGTTCACGTTCAGATAACGTTTCCATTTTTTTCCGTGGACCATTAAGTATGGCAAACTTTCAGAGCCTCCTCGCTTATTACAACGATTCGGTAAAAAAATCATGTCTTGTTACATTTGGTAGATATTCGGTAAATGAACATTCTTCTCATAGCATTCGTTTTTGCCGCTCCGACGTTCCCTCGAGACAACTCCCTTGTCAGGTCAGAGGTAGGATGATTTTCTGCCGTCCGATTTCCCGATCATTTTGGTAGTTTTTATATTATCTCGGTAAAAGGACAAGTTTTGTCAGAAAGCAGAAAAAATCACTACAAAATAATTTTCCCTGAGGATAAAACCGCATAACTTCAAACGATGCAATAAAACCGCAGCCTCTATAGCAGAATAGATCTCTTCTGAACTACAATCTTAAAAAAGGCGGTTCTTTGTGGTGCGCTTCGTTAGAAGATGCTCGTGCAGAGAGTGGTCGTGTTTTGTGTTCTTTGATGGACGTAAGTATGTAGTACTTACGTGGATGTCTCCTGTTGCAGATTTGCCCTTATCGAATATCCAATTTAAGCAGGGGTCTCAACCTACAGTACCGCATGGGTCTTTTGAATAGACGCCGCAAAAACCACGTTTTTGGTGTTTTTGCGTCAGGTCACCCATTTCAAAAACAATATTTGAACTCAGGAGCTCGAGCTCTATCGTTTGGTATACATACTTCATATGAAGCCATGAAAATGTCCGGAATTGAAAGCTTGCGCTCCGCCGGTTGTGGACGACTTGTCGGTTGCAAACCGTCGAAAACAGTTTCATGGTCACATTTCCCCTAATTTCAGGTTTTTTGAGAGACGGTTGGTACCGTTCGATATCTTCTCTTCGAGATATACACAAACATGTATACAGCTTTACCAGACCACCACATTTTCGCCTAGGGTGGCTAGAAATGACTGGAGCAGACTCTTTGCGATTGGAAGAGCATATTGTTCAGTACCTGACTCCGAGAGTGCTCCGTGCACAATGCATATAGGATCGAACCTATCAATCGAGCGGGCGCGACAGCTTGTAGAGTGAGCGTTTGAGGAGTCTTGTCAGAAATTCCTAGCCGCCCTATCAGGAATTGCTGTACTCTGTATCAACGAGAATTTGGAGTGCGCCTTGCACAATCTATATGGATCAAACCTATCAATCGAATGGGCGCGACCGCTCGCAAACTGCACCCGCAGGCGAGTTCTGATCGCAATGACTCTGTCAGGTTCGAGTCTTCCCGGCTTCAACTTGTGGATTTTGTAGGCAGTAGAACGTTCAAGAAGCGAATTGAAACATAGCGACGTAGCTTATGACTGAACAAAGTTACAGAGGGGTGAAAATGTGAATTAGCCCTGTGTGACACGATTTTTTTCCGAGTTCAGTCAACTTCTTCGGGAAGACGAGGAGAGCTAAAGGCTTCCAACTGGATAGATGGACAAGCAGACCACTTAAGGTAATTTACGTCGAAGCGCTCACAGCTCCCCAGATGCCTAAACTGCTTTAGCACCTTCTTCCATTTTAGAGCGGCGTTGGGCGGCGTTGAAGTTTCCTACGCCCTTACTCGCCCATTTTTGACTTCTCGACACCCACAACGGAATCCTTCTGTTCAGCTCGAAAAGTTTTATCAAATGGTATCAATCTTGACCAATTATGAAGTATCGATTTTTTTTGACAATTTGACATCGAAGACGAGGGCGCAGACCGCGGTAGATGGACGGTGACGTCATCGAAAATCGATATATTCAAAATTGGCCAAATTGTCCGACGGCAGGTGAGGCCAAAACAGTTTGGGCAGCTGGGGAGTTGTGAGCACTTCATCATATAGTACCTAAACAGATCTGCTTGCCTTCGCATTTGGAGGCCGTGAGCTCTCCACGTTCTCCCATAGTGGTCGACCGAAATCGGAAAAAGGGTCGCGCAAGCCTCACCATCATTTCCGCACCACTGAAACTTAGTCTCTTCATGAGCTACATCACTGTGCTTTAGTAGGTTTCAAGAGCTTTGTGCTGCCTACAAAACCCTCGAGCTGCAGCCGGAAAAATTCGCACTTTATAGAGTTATCGCGCTCCGAACATGCCCATGCGTGCAATTTGCGAGCGGTCCCGCTTACTCGACTGACAGGTTCGATTCTATATGCAATGTTCACGGCGCACTCCAAGGGCAAGTCTTGGACAGTCTTCGAGCAATTTCTGAATAGGGCGGCTGGAAATTTTTGATAAAGCTCCCCAAACTCTCCCTCTATAAGCTGTCGCGCCCACTCGATGGATAGGTTCGATTCCTTTTTCGAGTTCTTCGAGTTTACATGCCGCTACATAGAGTTTGAAATTCAAGAAATGTGTTTCCAGTTATAAATGGCTATCAAAACGACTCTTGAGGCTTTCTAAACATCCAAGTCAGTATTGAACATACCTGCCCTGCTAAAAAAAAGAAGATGCTTAATAATAGTCCTCAAGTCTTTCCATAGCTTCAGAGGTTCGATGTCGCCCCGATAGCCGAAAAGCTGCGCGAAGCTCGTGTTCGATGGTACGCCCACGTCCTCTGCGCCAACGGCAACACCATCCGGAAGATCGGCCTGAACCCTGAGGTCCCTGGAAAGCGGCCCAGACTACGCCCGAAGTAACGTTGGCTGGATACGTTGCATTTGGGCTTGAAGGTAGCTGGTGTCCATCCCGACCAAGCATTTAATCGGGAAAATTGGCGTCACCATACCAGAAGAGCAGACCCCGCCGCCAAGCGGGGTAGACGCCAATGAAAATGATGAAGTCTTTCCACTGCGTCAGAGAACCTATTGAAGTGCTCTTAAAATTTTCATAGATATGCAGAATGCGCCTTCAATATGTAGACAACGGTCAGTGAGCCTTTACCAGTGATCCTCAAAGTCCAGCCTCTAGTAACTCCAGTAACTTAACGAACTTAACTTATTTGTGCTCATTACAATTTCCACTATTTTTTTACAGCGCGTTCATAGTCTGACAATTTTGGAGTTAACCATTAGGACGGTATATGTAAAAGGAGGTAAGGGGAGCCAAGGAGTCGCGCTACATATCTCGAGGCCTCCTAGAATGTGTGGCTTATCATTTATATCATTTTCAGGTCGAATTAGACACTTTTCAAATCAAATTGGACACTCTTCTAAAACAACTAAGACTTTCGAAACCAAATCGAACTTCTCTAAAATAAGTTTCTTCTACATTAAACTAGACTATCCAGAAAGGCTGGAATAATTTTTTGTTCAAGGATAACTTTAGTACAACTTTCTTTGAAGTTTTAATTCATCTACCGAATAAGTGAAAGCATTGTTTGAAATTTTATAAAATTCTCATTTTTGAAGCTGTTAGGAGGATGTTTACTTGCGATGAAAAGCAAAAGCAAGCAGGCAAGAGACAAAAAATCTCATTTTTGAGTAAAAGTAATAATTAGAGCTTGTTTTAAAGAGCAGGAGGGCGGCCATTTTTTAGTGCTAAAAAGAGATTACGCCATGCCTCCGTCCAAGACGTTACGACTTTTATTCGATTGATAACAAAATATCTATTTCCATAGAGGTTTGCAACTATAAACGATACAACAAAGTCAATTGTAAAGAACACTCCTCACTTTGTGGGTTCATGTAAGTAACATTTACACTATCAACCAAATAAAAGTTGCGACGAACCTTTTGAGTGCATGGCGCGATCTGACATTTACATGACACGCTATATGCTTACTTCTTTGTTATCCTTCAAAATGTTATTTATTATTTCGTCCTAAGAATAAAATTTTTAGTTAATGGGACAGGTAAACTAAAAAAATTCAAAGAAGTTATGCCAAATTTTTATTGAACAAATAATTAATCCGACCACCTTATTGAGCCGAGCCTGAAAGTGCATGGCCTACCTGAAGGTTATTTCGATTAGCAAGAGTTCGATTTGATTTGAATGTCTTGGAGCTATCATAGAAGAGTATCCATTTGATTTGAAAAGTGTCCAAATCGACGTGAAAATTGTATACAATTTACCAAATGTTTCAGCTGAGGAGCACGTGGTAGAAATTTATATAAACACCTGCGAGTAAATCCAGTGTGCATGACCATGTCTCTAGCTATGTGAAGGTGTCTGTCACTGAAGCAAATTATCTTTAGAGAGAACAGATTACTTCAGTGGTAGTTTCGAAATTTTCCATTTTCTGATGTTCTTGGCTTTTCTGTTTCTGTTTCCTGACAAACACGATTTCTTCTTTCCTGAAAAGCTTTCTCAAATTTTTAACCCATCCCTGATAACGGTTAAAGCTCGGTTTGCTGATTCTAGAAGCGTCACGCGTTCTCTCTCTCTCTCTCTCTCTCTCTCTCTCTCTCTCTCTCTCTGCTTATGGCTTGGAGAAGCTGGTCATCTGAACACGCATTTCACGCCCTTACTCAATAGGACATCTATTCTTATCTATTCCAAGCCTAGAATAACTTACGAATCAAAACGGATGTAAGGGTGTTACTTGTTGTTAGGCTCAACATTCGTGTTACCAAGCACCTCAGAGTTACGCGACTTCTAGCCATTTTAGTATCTTGTAGCGTTACTGACTACTTGTTACCGGAAATGATCTGGTGTGTACATATGTTCTGTGTTTAACTACAACTACGGCCGAAAGCATTGTTTCTCATTTAGTCAGTGTGTAGCTGCTGTCTCAATGGCCACCCTACTAATCGTCTAAAGCAGACACCCGTTGTATGTACATCCAATGTTCTAGCACAAGTGATTGTTGTCTTCATTAGGAAGGATCTATGATCACTGAAAGAGATCACTTGTGAGATGCACCGTACTATTAGAGTGGGCCAAAAGTAAAGAGACTCTCCATGTCGTACCCAAATATGTCGTGACTGGAGTCCGGTTTCGTGTTTCTCGTATTTGTATGTTTGTTTGCTGCTTACTGAAGGCAATCTGAGAAGTGACCACCTTCGCTCTTTCCAGAAGCATGCCAAAACCCTAGTCTGTCTCATGCCGAAACCCCAGTCTGACGAGTCGACCTGTGTCGCGCAAATCTCGCCCAATTCCCATCCCCGAGCATCCTGGAGCATCACGAAAGATGAGAAGTACGTCTTCTACCTTAACCCTGCCAAGCAGCCAGTCTGGGTGAGATCAGGTGATCTGTTACCGACCTTCGTTCGGCGAGATGTTCATGGCGAGAAGCACCTTCAGAGCTTTTGGGTCTGCGGCCATGGAGCGGTATACTGGAAGCTGCTTACCAAAAGCACGTCTCATTTGGTCTCATTACTTTTGGCCCACCCCAATACCGCTTCACAGCAGGCACCATAATTCGCTTTCCTGAAACTGCACTGTGAATTCTTAGACAACCATGACTCTACGAAACCAGTTTTGTTTATTTAAGGGTGGCCACCCAGTGCAACGGTCACGTGAAGTTTTTTCTTCGATACCACAAAAGAGAACAACAGGGACCTAATTAGATGATCGATATCGAAGGTGACAGATCATTCTGCCGCAAGCAAGGGTTCAGCACGAATAGTCAATTTAACGAAACTCGGCTTTTCACACATGATGATGGATTCAGGAAGGAATCCTATTGGAGGTTTCCAATCATATGCGAAGCAAGAAGGACGTGTGGTGGAAGTTCTCGAGTCCGAAGATCTGCTGAAATGTGGTCCACAGATCACGTTAAGCTTTCCCTGCCATGCCCAGATGCAGGTCGACTCAGGAAAAGTAGATCAGTAGGATTCATTAGGAGGCGGCACAAGAGTGATAGGACCACTACCGCCAAATAGTGAACTCGCTGGCTCAAAGAATTCGTTGCTGGAGGTGCGGGCCTCAAAAATCAGTCGTTTTCCGGAACCCGCTTGCTGAAGCCGCACGGTCAATAGCATCCTGCATTTCTTCTGCAACAGATTTTGGTATTTTGGTATTTGTGCATCAAAAGACACCACGAGGCGGATCATTCATCTTCGCAGACGAGAAACAGTGAAGCCCCATCCTGGCAGAGAGTCCATAGTCTGCAGCAGGGATGTGCGGAAAATTTTCTGGAAAAAGCGGAAGACGAAAGTCGGAACGGAAACGCTCAAAAATGGCCGGAAACTGGAATACGAAACGCGGAAACGGAAATGACACACGTTCGCCATTTTTTTTTCAAAACTGCATCTGAAACGGCGTCAAAAGCGGCTCCTACTGCACTTTTTCTTACCCAGAACTTTGCGAGCAGCAGAATCTTCCACAGTTTAATGCTCATCCTAATCACAACATAACATAACCAAGTAAAAATTCATAATATTGTTATGATAACCTTTTAGCTCCAAATAACAGCAAATGCTAGATATTCGTGATGCTTCATTAAAAAATGAATCACGTAACTCCATATGGATGAATATCACACCTAAAGAAATTTTTAAAAATTTTGCACCTTCGATCAGGAACACTGATGTAATCTTGGAGCAGACAACCATATGCCACAACCTTCACTGAATCCTCTGATTCATGATACTGCGCTATATGCTTGCCTTTGTGGCACATTAATTTTGCCCTGTACCCAGCCGTTGCCATTTTTTAGTGCTTTTTTTTTGAAAGTCTAACCAAATTCAAGAATATTAATAGTAATACTAATAATAGAATATTAATAATAAGAATATTAGGGTTGTCAAACAGTATTTTCCTCACAATTATATGAAGGAGTACTTTTTTAATTGATAAGCTGATTGTGTTCAATAGAAAACTAGTGTGGAACAGTGCCTATTTCCGTTTCCGCCTTCCGGCACAAAAACAGGCGGAACACGGAACGGAACGGAGGACCCCAAAACGGCCGGAAACCGGAATTCGAAACACGGAAACGGAAATTCCGCACATCCCTGGTCTGCAGCCCCATCAGCGTTGTACCACTGGAGACCGCCATCTCGCTTTACTGAACCTTTTGGATAAGTGCAGTGAGTTGTTAGAAGACGCTGTTTGCAAAACCATTGGAAACCCTGCAAGGAACTTTGAGAAGTAGCAAGACCATAGGAAAACCTGCAAGAGACTTTGAGAAGAAGCAAACTCTTCAAAAGTCCTAGAGTTTCGATTTCATCTACTAATGCCGTTTATAAAGTTCAGCAGTTTACTTACATTTCCAAATGAACACCTCGGGCGCTCGCTCTTGAATCCTTTGATGAAACTGCTGCGTTCTAGAGCACTAATTGTTTTCTGAACATGTAGAAGGCTTAAAAAAGTCTTTAATGTCTATTCTGTAACGGATTCCAGGTTCCTGGTTCGGGTTCCCTTCACTTCCCCTGGCCAACCACGCCTTCCATCCCGCCATGGTCGGTGAATTAGTACCAGACTTGTTTGAAAAGGAAAAAACTGAATTTTCCATCATTTGTCCACTCATTGAAAGGGTAAATACGCATTGAAGTTACCGGCAATCGCACTGAAATCCCTAGAAGTAAAATATGTGGGGCATTGCAAGAGGATTAATTAATCCCGTCCTTAATCCTCTATCGTTTACTACCTTGATATGTGTATCTCCTCTGACGTCTCATCTCCTACAGTGTCCCACGCGTAGAAATATTGGTACCGTCAATCATCTGTCATCCCGATAATCATCGAGTTGCTCGAGCGGGCGCCAGCAGCATCTCCATTCGTCCCGTCGCGAGTCAGAGTGCTTCAATGGATCCTCCTTGCTCGATGGGCTCGAAGAGCGTCATATGGTTCGGTCAGAGCTTTTACAAGAAGTCCGACCAAAACATGGGTGGGCGTGTTCTTTTAATATCCCGCTGAATCCAGTCGGTGACGGCTCTCGCCCAGCGGGTGTCTGCGAAGCGCATTACGTGGCCGGCCCACCTAATTTTCGACAACTTGACCCACGCGACAGCGTCTCTGATCTTCGAACGTCGGCGAAGCTCGGAACTCCGGAGGCCTTTTCTCACTTGCGTGAGTCGTGTCACTCCGAGCATCGTCCTCTCGATTCCACGCTGCGTGACGCTGATCGCGTGCTCATCCAGCTTTCGTATAGCCCAGGTCTCTGAGGCGTATGTTAGGGCAGGAAGAACAGTGGAGTCGAATAGGTGGGCACGGAATGGGACGTTCTTCGTCTTCTTCGCGACTTCTTCGGCGCTCTTGAAAGCTCCCCAAGCCGCTCGTTCCCTCCTACCCAGCTCCGGCGCTTGATCGTTGGCCATGCTAATTTCGCGATCCAGATGCACGTAGCTGGAGCATTTGGAGAAGTTTGTTCCGTTGATCGAGAATGGGGCATGAGAATCTCGTCCGTTCCTCATGAACATCGCGCCACGAATAAATACATAAACATATTGCAAGCATGGTTCTACCACTCAGGAAACAAGCTTGCCGACAAAGGCCAGTTCAGCTATGACAACCCCACAGTGTACAAAAAGGCTATCTGCCATCAGTCATCCTTCCGGCCACCCTTTTCACTAAGTTAGTGGACGTTGGCCACGCTGTCTTCATTACATGCCAGTAAAATCAGCCAACCGATCAATAAATATCAACCAAAGAGAGCATGATGTCCGCTGGTGGGACCTCGCAACAAGTTTTCGGATTGCGAGCGGCCGTTAGATGTGAGCGACTCGAAAGCCGTCGCACAGGGTTCACAACACGCAGACAATTTCTATCGATCAGCATATCAATATCGAATCGGTCCTTCCCTGGAGCTTCATCTGAGATGAGGACTACAATGGAATTTTGTCCCAAGAAGCAGGTATATCGGATGGACAATCCTTTTCACTCGATAATTAAATTTTTGCTCTTAAATGACCTTTTATGACTGGCAATGCGCACACAATTCTCCCTGAAAACATTGGTTACTTCCACGGTGACGCTCCAAGCATCAGTTAAAGTTAGTTTACGAATATAACTTTAACTGTTAAACTAATCTTTAATTAAATAATCAATAGTGCTGCTCAATCAGTCTTTTAACCAGTTATGCCATTTTCACGTGAAATTGGAACTTGCAAGTCAACATGGACACATTCGAAACCATATCGTACACTCTTCTATGCCACCTTGACGATTTTAAAATCTAACTGAACATCTTTCAAATCAAGACGAATATTAAAATAGACTCTCCGAAAATCATTCCAGATTAATTCTCTGTTCAAGGAACATTTAGTAAGATTTCTATGAAGCTTTTTAATTCACCTTCCTTAACAAATGAACACACTCTATGAAATTTTATAACTGTTTTTATTTTTTAAGGAAAAGTTATGAATCAAATTTCGCAATAAAGCGCAATAAGGCAGCATTCGCTTAGTGCATGTATTAAAAGAAGATTTGATATTTAATTGTTTGCTTGAGGAAAATTTAGTCAGACTTTCTTTGAAACTTTAAGAAAATAATGAATCAAATTTTGTATTAAAGCGCAGTAAGGCTGCATTTATTCAGTGTATTCTCAAAAGAAATTTTAAGATTTAATTTTTTCATTTAGTGGATGTGCTACATAAAAGAAGATTTAAGATTTAACTTTTGCTCGAGGAAGATTTAGCAAGACTTTCTCTGAAACTTTTACATCCTTTAGGGCAGCATTCATTTAGTGTAAAAGAAAGCAGGGTCCATGCACTTGGCTGGATCGCCGCAGTTTTTCTCTGATTGCATGCAAAATGCTGCTTGCGTTGAGTAACACAGTTGTCATCGCCACAGCAAACCGTTTGTGGAAAACACACATCGCTTCACTTAAGTTCCAAGTTATCTGCATTTACACTATCAATGAAATTAAAATCGCAACGTGTTGGACGAGTGCAGCGCGCGATCCTTTTCTTATACGCCACATAAATTTTCAACCAGAGTGCACTCATTAGGGCAGGCAAATTAAAAAATTTCAAAGAAAGTCATGCTAAATTTTCGTTGAAGAAAAAATTATTCTAACCGTCTCGCAGAATCTCTCTATTTTCATGTGGAAAAGCGTCTTTTGATTTAGGAGATGCTCAATTTTATTTCAGAAAGCTTCAAGCTCGCTTAGATTGTTTTTGTTTGATTTAAAAAGTAAATTGGCAAAAATTAAAATTTGATGTGAAAATGGTGTATGCCCTTCCAGCTCGACTTCTGCATTCTTTAAAATCAAGGCAAAATGTCAAACTGAAGTTCTAACACAGTTTCGTAACCGTAGACGCTTATCATATCAATAACCATGCCAAAAGATTACGAACTTGACGTTGAAGTCCCATCGCACTCGGCGCGTTCATCAAATGTATCCCTAGCGTATTTCTTCTTCGGTATTTGACTAGAGTTTTAGACAAGAAAATCATTTCAGAAAGAAGTGAATGTCGAAGGTATCTACCGACTGATAGGCGACGTTTCCAAAAGTGACTTTTTATTGGTTTTTCCTTGGCACAAAAGGGGAGTGGGCTTCGGGTGTCCTTCTTTACCATCCGGCGTTGAATTTGTCCTGGAGCTCACGTTGACGCTCCACGATTCGAGGGCTCCCGTGCGAATTCGGGAAGAGGTGGTGTGGCATGAAAGGAAAATGTCTCTTTGAGGCCGCTTCGTTCCGGACAGAAGTGGCACTGGATCTGAACAAGATCATGATTATTTGAAGCTAGGCCTTCCGCCGGCCGTGTAGTCCCGGTAGCAGCGCTGATTCTATGGCCGCATTACTTGCCACCGTAACTTCCAGATGAACCCGAGGCGGAACTAGCTGGTGTCAGCCCGCGGTTTGAGCGCTGCTGACCCGTCACCGGCAATAACGGAGGCAGAAGGTCGACAGCGGACGGATGGAGCCACGTGAGCGCGTACTTTGGACGCTTCCGCCGCGTACTTTGACACCGACGTCATGCTCGCGGCACGAGGGCTGTTTGTCGCCGCATTCTTACAGCGGCTTCGACTACGGATAGATCGCGGCTCCTTGCGGCGCGCCGCACGGAACAGACGGTTTGATTCATCGCTGACATCACCGACTACAGCAGCAGTCTACTCTTCAACTACGCTCCTTTCAACTGCATAAACACTTCGTCTTTCACAGACATGCTAGAAAGGCTGCGCATCTCTTACGTGCTGTATTTTAATGATGTTATGTTGTCGGGGTGAATCTATGTCCGGCGCCTTATGAATCTCAGCACAGTCTTCTTTGATGAAGTAGCGATCTAGTGAAGATGTCTAGTTTGTTGCGGTGCTTTATTCGTTTTTGTATAGAATGAATATCGCTTTCTCGTAGAGTTCTGTGTTCCTGTGCCTCCGTTCTTTTCACATTATTATTAATATTATTAATATTAATGTTATTCATATACTATTATTACTTAGTTGTTATACTAGTATTGCATTGAGAGTGGTAACGCAGTCGAAGGGACGCCCACTGTCGCGTGCATTCCGAATCGAGGTTTATCTGGGAAGGATAAAGGGCACGGCCTGCTCATTAACTGACCACTATCACTGTGCTCTCGAATTTTTTTTTCGAATATTCGAAGAGTTTCGAATACCTAAGAATTTCGAATATGCGAATTCGAAAGATTCGAAAAATGCTTATCTTCTTGAATATCCAAATTCGAATATTTAGCTTCGCATGAAAATCATTCGAATACCTATTCGAATAGGTCATTCGAGCACAACAATACTGGCCACCGCAAGCCATTGCATGGGCCAAATACGCATTTAACTGCCACCCGCGGCACTCACCCTTGTCCTTCGACTAGACACCAGAAGCACTGTAGCCAACATCGATTAGTTCCGACTTCTGCATAACATCGCAGCATCAGGAGGTGCAACTAAATTTGGTCATTCTCCTCAAACGAATCTAACGTCATCCAATGTGAACACTACAGCATGTTTGGTTTTGACCAAAAAGTCATGAGCCAGGTGAGAGTTAACTCGCATCACTTGCATTTTTCTTCTTCTAGCAAAACACTACAATCATCCCGTTCTGTGCTAGTATCGACCGCCGCTTGTGCAGTCGAAGGAGGCGCCGACTCCCACGTGACCCCTTATCAAGGTTTATGGTCCGGGTATCCCGCCCAGTCCAAATCAGCTCTCCATCCTTCCTGGATCGGCGAATTGGTATCAGACTTGTTTGAGAAGGATAAAACACTCCATTGGGCGGCCATTGCAAGTCAAAGTACACACAAAATATGCATTCAAGTGGCCCACTGTTAGAAGGGAGTCCGCGTCGCATCCCAAGGAAGGTTTGGTTAATGCCGACCTATATCCTTTTACCTATATCCTTATGCTAGCATTGTCGACGCATTCCGACATCGCTGCTGAGGACAGTATGTCTGGCGAAGACATCTTGGATAAACCATGAGGTCATGCAGCTGGTAGTGCAGTCGCGTGCCGTTCTGTCCACCAACTTCGATCATAATTTAACGTCCCTTCTAAAATCAAATTTTGGGACCAAAGGGCCCCTTTTGTGGGATGCGCCACACACTGCATACCGTCATCGACTTCGGTGATGTTCATGCGATAAAATAAGACCTATGGTATAGTCCCGTCCACCGCAGCGACGGCGATGCCTCACGACGCGCGGTCGAAACAAGTGCAAAAATAGTGCATGATGGGCGCTTCCCCCTCTGCGACCGTCGCTCGTCGCTGTGCACTGCACGGCGACGAGTGGCTGCTGTAGCGCGGGACTATGCTCCTCTTCCGCCACACGGAGGTATAACACCTCTGCGACGCCTCGTGGGAGCGACGGCGCGACAACTCACAACCGCGACACGCACTGCGCTGTCCGCCACTGTAGCGAAGACGCATCATTGACAGTGCCCCGAGCCTATCGCCAGCGCGACGCGGGAGTATAACATAGGCCTAGGCCCTAGTTTATACGTACGCCGCAAATGTAAACTAGGGCTAAGGGCGCGGCTTCGTTGCACCCAGCTGGGTGCGGCTGGCGCAACAGACGTCCACCTTCATCTTTAGAAGAGTCACGCTTCCTCAATGAATCTTCCTCTGCTCATTTCTCTATTCTATTTCATTGAAACCTACTGAAACACCAGTTACGGTGGAAGGAGAACCAATGTTCTCCCCGACACAAGCATCCAACATATTTAGGTGCATCGGCCGGGAGTGGAACACCGGTCGCCCACGTGGCAGGCGAGCACCACTGAGCCACCTATCACGGTCAAAGGACAACTGTTGATTGCCGGTCTCAAATATGCAATACGATATCCACTGGGTTTGGAGACAATTTGCATAGCTTCTCGACCTGCAGCAATGCTTGTGACGGACAACCGATGAACAAATCAGTACTTTACTCTTCCCAGACAAGGCTATCCGGAATTCACTGATAGCGGATGAATGAACGCTTCGGTGGGCTGCAACCGCGAATGGATTCGGTGCCTCAGGCTGCATTTCAGACTTGGGTAAAGGTGGAAGGTTCGGCACTTACATCTAACATTTAATCCTCACTATGGCTCTAGAGGTATTCAAGCGAGTGCCGTTGACCTTCGCGAACACCGGCTCGCCTAGAAGGCCAGCTGCCGGCCGCTCTGCCGCTGGCAGCCTCCCAGACCTCCCGCGCAGACGGGATGCGATCGTGACGACATTTGCTGTTTGGTCTTTGGCGTCTCGTTATCGCGGACGACGGAAGGCGAACGTGTGCGGCCGCCAGTGCAGCGGACCGCCGCCGTCTCGTGCAGCGGCGCCCGCCCTTATCTCGCCGTACTTTGTACCCCGCCGCGTGTGCGTGGAGTCAGAACGCTTTCCTCCCCTTCATCCGCCGCATTTCATTCCGACTTTCGCGTGCAGCAGCTGTTTTCGCACTCTCGCTCTCTATTGATCACGCCGTGTTTACGCTGTCGACTGTTGCAGGCCCAGCCGGCGACGACTGCCACTAACCTTCAGACTCCTCACCTGCAGCCGTCGGTGTGTTCAGCATCCGCTCGAGTGTGCAGATCAGCTAGCAGTCCGCCGCCAGCGACATGGCCGAGGCGCACAGTGCCGTCGCCCTCTCGTTCACCGGTGAGCAGCCATCAGTTTGTTTACTTTGCTTCACTCTTTAGCGGTCGCAACACGGCTCGCATGAAGGGCACGCTCTCTGGTTACTCCATGGCATGGGTGCTTCCCTTCCTTCTTTTCCTGTTTTGCGAATTTCTCTCTTCTGGATCCCTTTTTTGATAGCAGCAGCAGGCCGTATCCACGATTTTCTAGCATAACCGGTGCCCTTTGCAGTGGTTATACAGCGAACCGCCAAGCCGTGCAACGCCTGTACCCGTCTTTAAATTACCACGGCTAAACGCTCTTGACCTCAAAAGACCCTGCGGCTTCCGTCCGATGGTTCATTGCCAGTTCAGAAAGTTTTTGTATGCCAAGGGTAAACTATCGACCTAGTCACTCCGCTCTGATTTGTCTGAGAAGTCTCTGGTAGTTTTTTTAATGGTCCACAATTGTTTATTATTCTCATTACACACCCCTATTTCATAATCCAAATTATAAGGTACACCTCGTTTTCAAAGCTGTCAAGTTCCGTGATCCAGAAGAGGTAAGGGACTGTAATGTGTTTAGAAATATTGCGTAGAACATACAAGAAGAAAAAGCGGTTAATAAAGAACGGTAAATTTTGGGTAATAAGCGGGCTTGTGCATACCGGCAAGATATCTTAAAACGGGTAAGTTAGATCAGCCAGACCGCGGAGTTCCTTCCCTTGCCTAGTTCGAGCACAGAAACTGCTTATATGAGCGTTCCACGGCAATCTCGGAGCGGGCACCAGCCCGTTAGTGCCAAATTTTGTTTCAAAACAAGTTTTTTACCCGCCCTCTCGGGAAGAGCAGTCTGGAAATGCTAGTTACGCCTCTCCTTCCATGCAACACCACCGCATTTACTCTCTCAGGCATTTGAGATCTCGTTTAATTCCGATGTTAAACCATCCCGGTCATCTCATGTGTTTCCATTATCAGACATGGCTTAAAGTCACTGAAAGACCCGTTCTAGTAGCAGACGTTTTCTAATCACAGCAGTTCAACACAAACCTGTTTCACTCTAAGGTGTTGAGAGAACGAGTTGTTGTGGTACTGGTAAATGACGACGAATAAAGTCGTCCTACCAACGAGGGCGACTGTTTTCCTCAGTACTCTGAAACCATTGCCCCTCATGATGTTTGACACAGTCTTGTAGCCTGAAGTTCCTAGAATATTAATTGGCAATTAACAAAATTCGCACAAAAGCATGATCCTTGGCTGGACCAACTACTACATGCACCTTTAAGCTTTAATAAGGGTAACGATGATGGCGCTAACGAATACCATTTGGGATGCAGCTCGCATTCCACCTATACGGGATATCATAAAGTCGATCAAAGTGCGTATTTGGTCTACATAATGACTTGTTTCGGCCAGCCGATAGACAAGTCAGTGTTTTATCCTTCCCACACATGTCTGGTACCAATTCACCGACATAGGAGGGATGGAAAGGTTGGTTGACCTGGGCCAGAAATCCGAACCAGGAAACTGCTTCGCTCCGTCATCTACCTCTTGGTAGGCAGAAACATGTGGAGTGCAGAATATGTGTGTGTTGAGGAGTCAGTCGACGTCTAGCTTTCTTTTGGATTTCAGCAATCCACAAGCACACGCTACATGTATTTCCACTTGAAAGAAATCGCTGAGGTTATCTCAGGTGGTCCGAATTGACGCATTTCTCCTACATCCACAAAACCAATTTATTTCGCAAAGTGTTACACCTGGCGCTTCTTTTGTTGCCCTCTAAAGCAGTGTTGCAGAGAGCATCTAGCAACTCTTGGCCGACCCAATACGGGTAGGAATGAAGTTCTGGGCGCTGTTTATTCCTTTGTGCGAAGGGCCTACCACTATCACTAATAGCACAGCTGCCGACAGATCCGTTAATAACAATCAACCGCGTTCTCGGTGTCCCACCCATTGGGTCCACCAACAGCTGGCAATGTTTTGTTGATCCGGTTGTTTTCTGAGTGGAATGTTCCTTGCGAGACTTTCTTGTTGACGCAAGAACGCAGCTACTTAGAAACACGTATCTGTTCCGCATAATATCCGCGTTTCTCCATGCCATTATTAACCATGATCTGGCAAGGGGCAGATCATCACTTGAAGGAAAGTAAGTACCATAGGCGAAAAAGTGGGGTCTAATGTGTATACTCCCTCTTTTGCTGCTGTCCCACTTAAAAAAAAAAACGCAGCGCTTTAAAGACTAGTCTAAGATCAATAGAACCTTATTTATACATTTACATTTACATCGTTATGGGAGTTTATTTATAAAATCAATAAAATTAATTAAAATAATTCAATAAAGTCAAATGGAATACTTTTCACGTCAAATTGGATACTTCTCACGTCGAATTGGACATTATTCTAATCACACTTGATGCTTTTGAAATCAAGGTGAACGTCTTCCAAATCAAAACTACCGTCTTTCGGTCAAACTAGAGGATCCAAAGAGCAGAATAATTTTTGTTCAAGGAAATTTAGGTATAATTTTCCTTGAATTTTTCAGTTGACGTGCCCGAATGAGTGTAATAATTCTTTAACCCTTTCATGACATTGTCTGACGATGTCGTCGGACACTTTTTTGCTGCGTGGGACAATGTCCGACGATGTCGTCGGACACCATCATAAAAATAGTTCATGGAAAATTATCAAACATTTAATAGTACAACATTAATCAATGAGTCCACTAATGTCTACGGTTAAGGCAGTACTTGGGAAGCTTCATTCGTTACTGATTTTCATATTTAACAAATAGTACAAATAAAAAATTCAAAAAATCAGCGCGCGGGAAAAATGCGCGTTGTGCCGCGCGGCAGTCACCCGAAAATCGCGCGTGTCGAGAAAGGGTTAACGGCACGGTACGGTCGCGGAGCCGTAGCCGCCTCACACGCCAATGCAGCTTTCGTCGGAGCATCGGCTTGTGAGGCGGATTTAAAAGTGTCCTCTATTGGTAAAAAGATTTCTTAATACAAAGCGCATGCCAATGGTAGTTCCGCAGATTCATCCAGTCCACTATAGTTGCGAGGTCAAAGGGGAAGAGCAAGGATGTTCGATAATTTTTCTAGGGCTATGACCACTTACTACTAGGATGGGAAGTTCCGTGTACAAAATCCTTCTAGGAACTCTTGCGAATGCAAAATCCGTCTCTTTCAGCATTTTTGTTCTGCTGAAGTGGGCGGGGTGCAGTTCTAGTTTAGAAAAAAGGCTGTTGTTTTGTCCCAACAACCGTTACCATGAATTTGCGCGGGAATCCACTTCTTTGTATGAAGACACATTTTAGAGGAAGTAGTGGGGCAATAGAGAGGGAGTCATAGCCCTCTCTAGCGCGCTGGTTTCCAAGAATTAGGAGTGCTCCCAGAATTGCTCATAGATTTCACCTGCACTTGGGTTTCAAAACTGTGTGAGAGTTGTCCGTGGTTTCAACAATACATCGCTTCTAACAGCATTTACTATATTTTATTTATTTATTTTATTTTATTTTGTTTTACAGTCACTCACGATGGCGTTTCCGTCAGCTATGATCAAGAGCTTCTCCACGACATCTGGCACGCGTTTCAGCGGGGATATAAAAGAAGAATCGGACGCTTCAAGGTAGCGCCCATATTGCCCCAATCACCGCACTATGATTTCCAATGAGTTCGATTTCAGAACAACTTCATGGCTGGAATGTTTCCCGCGAACTCGGTCACCATCTGTACTGTGATAGGAGCACTCTCGTTGTTTTCCGTGTATCGTCGCGATCTATCGTTTGGCGTTCTTCCCTTCATTGAGTATCACATCCTTTACTTTTTATTCGGGTAAGACCTAGGGCTATACGCTGAGCTGCTCAGCTCTAATCAATTCTACCTTTTCAGAGATGGGATTATCGGATTCTGCGTTTCCCTGCTCATTTCGGGAGCTCTCATCTGGTTCGTTCTTGTGCAGCTCTTGCGGTTAAGCATCAAGCTTTTGTTGTCGTACAAAGGATGGATGTATGAAGCGCCCGGGCAGCCAATATCGATGCCAACAAAACTATGGCTGGTAGGTCTTTTGCTCTTATACATAGTAGCAATGCTAATTAATGAAGCGTTGCTTAACAACAATGGGGTGTGGCTAAGCTAGAACGCCCCAACTGTCAATATTAGGTGCAAGGGATATGATTTTTCCCAGACAACTGCTTGGCTCTGATCGATACGTATCCTTCGCCCTGTTGCTCCCGCCTCAGCCGTCGCTTCGCGAAGTATGAACAGACCCTTGGGCGCGTTGACCGCGAATTTAGACTTCTTTTTCCAATATCGACTTGTGCAGTGTTTTGTGGTCTTTCCCCCACCCTCTCAAACCCACAAACTACCATAGTCGGCGAATAGCAGAAAACGAATGTCACATTCGTGGTCATCGCCACAACTAGTCCATTACCTAGACAAAGTTCGGCTGTTTTGAGTACCTGTGGAGTACAAAGAGTAGAATAGTGCTGTCCGTCGTATTCGTAAGATTTCCATCGCACTGCAATTCATGCTCTTGAGTAAATCTGCAGCTCGGGAGCTTTACAGTTTAGATCGGGATTTCTCTTTCATTGATATTTGGTTGTGCACCTGATGCACTGATGAAGTCGCTATTAAGACGTTTTATTTCAGAGTGTGTTGAACCTCATGTCCAAATCTGGACCAATGCTGCATTCGTATCAAGGAGCTTTGCCGCATTTGCCTCTGCCTTCACTTGACGAGACCGTCGAAAAGGTGATCGGCATATATTTCTTATCAGAGCGAATTTGAGGAAGCGGTGTTTCTGCATGCTCTCGTTTCCCTATTTCTTCTTTATAGCGGAACACAGAATCAGTTTTCAGCACTTGATCTCCATGAGACCAATTCTGGATGACGAGGAGTACGCAGAGCTAGAACATCTGTCGGAAATATTCCGGAAGGGTGTTGGGCGTCGGCTACAGCGCTACCTTTCGCTGAAGTCATGGCTTAGCACAAATTATGTAAGATTTTGCTTAATCAGCCTCTATACGCTCATGTAGACCTGTGAAATGAACGTTCAGGTGACCGACTGGTGGGAAGAATTCGTCTACATGCGTCAACGTAGCCCCATAATGATAAACAGCAATTACTACGGCTTTGTAAGTTTGGCGTTGTTTTTATAGAAATCGGTTTCCACTCTTTCCCATTTACAGGATACTCTGAACGAGCATCCTACTCACAATCAAGGAGCTCGGGCTGCTAACGTTACATACGCAGCGCTTCAATTTCGTCGGCAAGTGGAGCGACAAGAAGTTACCCCTGTGAGCACTTTTCGGTTTCCTTATTGGTTGGCATCAGTGCTCACGTATGGTACATTTCAATGTCTTGCGTTTCAGTTTTCGATATCTCCTCGTTCGAAGGTGCCTTTCTGTACGATGCAGTACGAGCGCCTGTTCAATAGTTGTCGTATTCCTGGAGAAGAGGTAATTCGCATTACTTGCCTTATTTTTCTTTGTTTTAAGTAAGCTGTTGGACGTAGCCGTTCAGTCCCAATACGGAGAGAAAGGTGTTGTGATGTGCGGTTATTAAATTTTTATGGGCACTGTTTGTTCTTTTACCGTTTCGGTGCATAACAATTGAATCTCTTGGGAATATTGCGTTCCTTGAAGAGTTACTCAAGTTGAGACCGTGAAGGCTACGATTTAACGTTAACGAATCCCAATGATTTGTGCCAATCTTTTTGCCACCACCTCACGGAACCGCTTCGGTGCACATTTATTATTCGCAACTCGCTCTAGCCTTTCTACAGACAAGAGTTTGGTGTATTCCAAGGAAATTTTGTACCAGCTTACCTGTTGGAGAGGAGTGTAATGCTTTTTTTTACCAGTCCCGATATCGCCTATTAGGGTGAGGAGGCTGTATCTGCTCACGGCGTGGTAAGAATGAGAACTGAAAGTTGTGTTCTTCTTATTTAGGATGGTTTTCTTTTCCTTTTTTCATACTCCTGGTAATACCCATCGTTAGAATACAGTCAGTTTTTGGAAAGCGTCATGCAATATGCTCCTGCTGATGTCGTAAGGGCAGTTTTGATGCGTATTTTGCCTTAAACCGTGAGTGGTTACCAGCTAGTGCGCAGATCATGATAACTTGAGCATTCAAGGCATGTCTGGTTCCAATTTACCTCCTCAGCGGGGAATGGAAAGCTTGTTGTCTTGGAATCCCATATGGGCGATCACGCAAGTAAAAGATCTTCAAACATTTTCTACGATACATGGTCTGTCACACTAACACATTCGCGACGATGTCCACTCATTTGAGTGGACAGCAGAGAGGGCGTGACGGACGGTGTCCACTCATTTGAGTGGACGAAGAAGTTTTGGGAATAATTTTATTTATTGATGTTTTTGTTCAGTCTTCTTCCCATATTCGCAAATTATAGTAACAAATCAATGTTGGGTTTGTGTAGGCAGAAAAACTATTGGCTTTATTGTAACCAACAAGACAAGGACTTTTCCCATTACTGAAACATAAGGAGCGCACATACATGTAGACGAGAATTAATGCACAAACTGCAGATACAACATGAATTGAACACTTAAATGAAACAACTTTGACTCTGAGTGAGTGATTATGACAATAAACAAGCATTTAACAAGAACACTTCCTATCGTTGGAGCACCTCACACAAACATATTTTTCGCAAGTGGAGCAGCGCGTATGGACTCTTTTTTCTTCTTGGTAATATCTCTTCCCAGGCTACTGCTCAGTTTTTTATAGCAACCTGTGCATTCTTCTTGACTTTTTAGTCGGCATTAACGTTTTCTAAGACTGTTTTGCTCTTCTGTTTTTTTTTTCCGCGGGTGTCCACACAAATAAGTGGACACACCCGCGCGCCAAAAAAAGCGGCCGACGTTTTCGCGCACACTGGGCGCGAAAACGCTCTACGTGAATGTGTTAATGGGCGAAGAGTATTTCTTTCATAATGTAATATTGCAGAGATGATATGTGTGATATTTTCACTGCTTATGCGATCTCAGATGCTCGAATTTCAGTGTGACAAATTCTTCCACTGGGATGATTCCAAACATGTGGCAGTATACAACAGGGGCTGCTGGTTCAAGGTTATTGTGCACAACGGGAAACGGTTAGTCTATTTCTATTTTTTTAGCAGCACAAGTACTGAGAGTAGCATAGCATTACCATTGTTAGGTACCTTGAACCTTGCGAACTACAAGTTCAATTCGACGCCATTCTCAGCCAAGATCTGGTTCCTTTTCCCGGAGAGGTAGGCTCTGTTCTTTCCAAACTGCCAGTCTTAGGCAGCGAGTGTGTGTTTAAGGAACGAATGGCCGTATTAACAGCTGGAGAGCGCACTCACTGGGCTCGAACTCGTCGCTCGTTTTTCCGATCTGGCATTAACAGGACGAGTCTTAACGATATAGAGCGTGCCGCTTTCGTCTTGATTCTTGACGACGAGGAGGTTTCGTACGACAAGGTGAGTGCGCTTGTTATGTTATACTTTTCCGTGTGGAGTCTAGAGGTAGTTTTATTCAATGCAAACTTAGATGTCCTTCTACGGTTATAATATATACGTATCCGCATACGGTGGTTTGATTTTAGAAGTTTTTAACAAGCCGGCAGGATTTTGTGGAAGAAAATGAGGACGAATCCTCCTTTCTACACTTGTACTCCTTTATATTTCATTATTATTTTAAGTACTGCTAGCTCAAGTCGGTTATTATAAACGCTGTTTTTGAGCCAAGGTTCCCTTCCTTTCTACTTGCCTCACCAAGTGTGACTTTTAGCGCATTGCTCTTCAAAAAACGCATCTGAGCTATCATATTTGTATCGGCTCATCTAAATTGAAGCTTTTGAACACACCTCAAAGTGTAGAATACCGCGCGTAGCCCGCGGCGGGATCGGCTGTTCTCAGGGTAAAAGGTTGAAGGACTGCGTTAATGAATACTTTTGTTGGTGCTCTACGCATTCTACGTCGTCGGGATATCGTGCAGGCAGTGCGTGTTTGGCCTGTGCAACGACTTTTGGAAAGGATAAAACACTGACTTGATAAGTCAGTGTTTTATCCTTTCCAAACAGGTCTGCTACCAACTCACCCGCCCCGGATGAACGAAAGGTTTGGCTGGTACGGGCGGGAACTA
Organism: Heligmosomoides polygyrus bakeri; assembly: GCA_947359475.1. Classification (NCBI taxonomy): domain Eukaryota; kingdom Metazoa; phylum Nematoda; class Chromadorea; order Rhabditida; family Heligmosomidae; genus Heligmosomoides; species Heligmosomoides polygyrus. The sequence continues at coordinate 75,406,975 of OX375866.1, forward strand.
TGAACCACTAACTGGGATTCGGCTGCACGCGATAATCGGCCCCTCTCCTCCCTATCACGTGCCCGTACAAAGGTTACGTGAAGATTTTTCGTTTTTATCGGCATTAATTCGTATTCTTTGCACCCATTCGCTGCTGTCGATGTTGCGGAGTATGAACAGATCGAACAATGTTCTTGTCGTTTTGAAGTCGCGCCACGTGGTCATCCTTTTACCCATACATTTTATTGGTTGACATTGTAAGTACTGAGCACGAGGAGTTGATTGGTTCCTGATAAAGCACTGAAAGAAGGCTGTTGTTTGAAAGTAATAATTGCGCATTCATGAAATTAGTTAGCCAAGAAGGAGATCGCTAGATTGAAATTTTTCAAAAAGGCATCTGAAATTGCGTAGGAGTGATGGAGATTGTAGACTGCACCATGATTGATCGTTGACAAATGCTCACATTCAGTCACCTTTGCAAACCACGTTGGGATCCTTATTTGAGAAGTGAAGGCTTTATTTGGGTTGCCGCGGTTTGCCTCTCTTTAGGGCTGTCATGTCAGCCTTCACACATGGGTTCCTATGTCTCTAGACTCACGACCACATCACTGCTTAATACCCTTTTAAAGCTCGGAACTGAATGAACAACGTTTTAAATTTCAAGGAATAATTCCTGCGACTAATGCATCTTATCCTCATTATGTCAACTCCTTTGTGTGCGTTAGTATAGAAGAATCATTTCAGAATGATCCCAGCAAGCTGGATCATTGGGCTCACAATCTCCTGCACGGAAAAGGGTACAACAGATGGTTCGATAAATCCTTCAACATAATTATATCTAAAAACGCTCATGTTGGTGTAAACACGGAGCATTCCTGGTTCGTTTCGTTTTAGTGAAATTGTCCATATCGACTGATTTACCTTTGAAAAGCCACTTGTTCAGGGGAGACGCTGCTGTGATATCGCATTTCATGGAATGGATGGTGCTGCGTGACATAGCATATATTGGTTACGATGAAAACGGAAACACCAAGGGTGAACCGACACTGTCTTTGAAACCTGACCGACTCAAGTGGGAGATTCCGGACACGGCACTGGTATGCGTTCTTTCATAAATCCGTTGGATTCAGCCAAGTTTTAAATTCCAGGCAGCCATTGACATCTCAATGAAGGTTGCGCAAGACTTGATCGACGACGTGGAGATGGCTCTCCTGGTTTGGACCGACTACGGCAAGGGATTTATTAAGACGCTGGGCGTTTCGCCAGACGCGTATCTTCAAATGGTCTTGCAGTACACCTATTATAAGGTTTGGCTTACGCTATGTTGAACTCGCTCACGTTTATGGATTTAGGTATAGAGGACTCATTGACGAATGAAAACAAATTGAAATAGTGGACGGAATAAAATAAATTGAAGAGAAATACGAACGATATTCGCTCAAGTTTCCACATTCGACTCAACACCGAACTAGAGTTAGGCCAAGCTTTGCTATCTGTCTAAAAAGAACCTTAATTAATCTTCGACTTTCGTTTTCAGTTTTTCGATTAAATAAGGCAGAACGCTATGGTGTTTGCGTTTTCTTTTTTATGACCGATTTCCATTATTGACGGAAATTGCACATATGAGTGCTTGCTTGAGAGACCAGCAGTTTTACTTCCTTGCACACACTCAAGGAGAGGGATTTTCTTAGTCGTCGTAGAGGAAGGAGGGGATGGAGGGTGGGGGCAGACTACGTGCAGTGCTGCGCGCTCATGTTGAGTCTGCAGCTCAATGCTAATTCTAAACTTTTGAAATTTGGAGGTTCAAGTGTTTTTTTTTTTGTTGTTGAAAGGCGTAACCCAAATTGCTACTTGTTTCCTCACAGGGTGGTTATGTGCACTACTTGAGTGTGCTTGCTGTTTATATTTTTCACGTATTATGTTTCCTAACGGGACTCTGTTGTGAGCGAGTGAGCGAGGGTGCTACTTCCTGGCTTGCTTTTCAGTCTGAAGGTAGACCTCCGGCTCTGCATAGATTAGTGCAATCATTCCTACAGAAGGCGGTGCTGATGAAAAGCATTTTCGCCCCTACCAGTGCTACATCTTGAGCTGTGTCTAACAACGCAAGCACTTTGGTCATTCGCCCGGATTGTACCGTTTTCATATTCTGGTGGAAGTATCTCCGCCCTCATTTGGCTACGAGAAGGAATTTCGGCGAATGACTGGGGGGTTACTAATCTGTGGAGGCATCTGTGCTGCACTATGCTTCCTCCGATAGTACCAATTTTTTTTTAATTTAACAGCCTTCAGTGTGTCAGCTCGCCTTCAATGTCGGAATTAAACGTTCAGTCTGCCGCATACTCTTGCACATCTTAGAAAAAGAGATGACCTATTCATGAACAACAAAATGGTTAAATTATGCGATAGATCTTTCTCTCTGAAAAATCTACGCATTTATATTCCTTTAACACAAGAGGTGGACAGTGGATGATCCAGATTCATGGCGCTGAATGTAATGCTACAAGCACTTTCACCACGAGCTGGCACAGATTTTTTGAAGTTCGCTAATATGAACACCACTGAATTCAGTGAGGCAACTACAAAAACTAGGTGGTCAATATCTTCAAGATGCTTCGTAATAATTTTAGGTGTTGCTTATATTGTTGAGCCTTGTGTCTGTGGTTAGGATGCCTGTACTTTCGTAAAATCGTTGGTTCCCTGAGCTTCATTGTTGTAACTTCGGTTGTGTAGTTGTGACGCTCGATTTAGTCAATGCTTTATGTCAATAAAAAACGAAACCCGAGACGTTATCAATAAAAAGTATTGACTAAATCGAGCTTCACAACTACTCATACCTTTACTTTGTTTGAAATTGTGTGTTGCAATATAATGAATTCAAAATTAATTTGCGTTCAAAATACAAAACGTATTCAGAGTTAGCGGCCAACGGTCACATCCATTTAGAATCAACACAAATTCTGCCTAACGTACGAGGCGTCGATGACTCGTCTTTATCGAGAAGGACGCACAGAGACTGTTCGGTCTTGCACAACGAAATCATCAGCGTTTGTACTATCTATGCTGGATCCCACAAAGACGGTGAGTACCAGTCCATGTCGTTGAATTACTGCACACGACTTAATCAATTTTGACAGTTTCCAGCGAGAGGAGCGACTCCAACTGTTGCGGAAGGCATGCGACTACCACCAGGAGCTGTATCGTGACGCAATGTGTGGAAAGGGTATCGATCGGCATTTATTCGCATTGTGGGTTTGCCTTTCGACATCATCGTTTCCTGCTTTCTAAAACCGTGTGCATCAAGTGAATATGCGTGCTGTTTAGATATGTAATCAAACGGTACCTCGAGGAGGAGTCTCCTTTCTTTGATCGCATCTTCCCTCCCACTTATCTGCTGTCCACAAGCCAAACGCCTTTAAATCAGGTGGAATCTGAAATGGCCATAGATCCTGAGCTACGAATGCGGCTAACTACTGCTGGAGGTAAGCACAGTTTTTCTATATATCTAGACAAATTCAATCCATGAGAAACCTGCACAGTGTTGAAAGTTCTGAAAGAGAAGAAATACAGCTGGAGGATGAATCATCGGAAATGGGCCTAAAAATATGCTCCGCTTCCGATCCTCCCCTCCGCCAGTTCCTCATACGGCTTCGCACTGTTTAAGTCAGCCAGCATTTAAAAAGTCCATGCAACTGATGCGCTCTGTTATGGTCACGATGTTATCAGAAAAGCTTAGACAGTGGAGTGCTGGGCGACGCCTTAACTTTCGTGGCACCTTGATCTTTTCGGTTGATGATGTCAAAAGTGGCATTGACGAGTACCGGGGTGTGATGTTCCCTTGGCGGGTGGGAATGAATCATTTTCGGATATCCGATTCGGATAACTCGATCCGAATCATCCAAAAATCCGGTGTCCGCGAAATTGTCGTTATCCGAATCATCCAAAAATCCGGGGTCTGCAAAATCACCGTTATCCGAATCATCCAATTATCAGAAGATTTTCGATCGGATCCAATGTACAGTGGCTTGCAGTGTTTGAGAATATGTCAAAATTAAGGGAAAAAAATGGCGTCAAATCACACAGCGCAACGTAGATTGGTTATGAATGAGAGCATTCGTGATAAGAGGTGGCATCGTTTCGATGGAGGGTTGAACGTTCTTTTTCGCCATTTGTGCTGCTGCTAGAAGTGATGCCTCAACTTGTCAACACCGTCTAATTTTCACTTGTTCAGGTGGATTTGGTCCAGTGGCTGATCGTGGGTACGGTGTCTCCTACATTGTTGCGGGAGAGCATCAAATTTCGTTCCACATTTCTAGCAAACGGTCGGCAGATAACACGGTATGCTTGCATTACTCCCACAATTTCTTTGTTTCTTGTATCGACACCTGCATTGCAGAGCTCAAAGGAGTTCCGAGAAGAGCTGAAGCGTTCGTTGAGGGACATGCATGGGCTTTTCATTGGTGACGGAAAGTGATTTACATTGATGTTCTTTAGTGTTTTAAATGTTTAGCTAACTCTTCGTCGGCCTTTCTTTGTGTAGTTCTGTAAATATTTCCTTGGTTTTTTCACAAACGTGCCATGTTTTTAATTATTCTGGGAATCAAGCGGTCTTAACACTCTTTCATTCATAGCCACAGGTCTAACATTGCTAATTTACGGTAAGGTACTTGCTCCTTGACAACTACCTATTTTCTGTGAATTTTTTGACGTTGATTAACATTTCAAGTCGTTCTGAGACTGGTAATTTTCAAATTGTTGTATATGTGCATAATTGTATGTGTAGTTTAGATTTTAGAAGCGTTGGCATTTGTTGTGATCACGTCTTATTCTAGGCCTTGATAGATAAGTACTTTACATTTCTAAGATACAGTGCACAACGAAATAAATTGGTTGAAGAAGCTGTTAGCTACTCCAGGCTGTAGTTGTTTTCTTCACCAATACTGAAGAATAGCGTGTGTTTTTTACGACACAAGTTTCCGCTTGAAAATGCACGTCATTAGCGTTTACGCACGGACTATTTGAATCGATAGCGGCCCGATCATGAAGATCAGGGGTGTGCGTTCACCGGTTAACGATTTACCGGTTTAACGGATTTACTGTCATTTTCGCGATAAATTTATTTAACGAAAATTTCCGGTAAATTCCCAAATTTACCGGAGAATTTAACAACTTTTTTCATACAGAATCATGTTCCTATCTATCGAATGGGGAAGGAAACGTACTACCTAATCTCAGTTTAGAAGTGATTGCTGCTATCTTCTCTGATAACTTGCTATTAGCGTTCGTAGTCTCAACCTCATTAAAACATCTATGCCCACATCAGGAGGCGGAGATGGTGCGCTCCAGGGTTAAAAAGGGGCTCCACTGCGATAGTACCTCGCGCCGAGATTCCCCACACGACATGAGACAATTTGGACTATAGGTATTGAAGCTCTCAGAATAGACGATCGCCAGAGGAATAACGAGAAGATACGCTAGGCCTTGTTCCCGTAAGTTAGTCCAAGATGGAAGGCATCGGAATGAACTCCGCTAGTCTACCTGATCTCCTGCTGGACTCTTAAGCTGTTTTCCCGTATAAGAAGAGAAAGAAATTCGTTATCATGTCATATTTCGTTGTTTTTTCTGAAGTGCCTGGCTTTGCTCCAAAATACAGCTTAATAGTTCAAAAAAGAGGTAGTGTAAGGTGCAAATCATTCTTTCATCGAATGAAATGATGATAATTGTGATAATTTCAAAAAGCAGTTAGACTGTTAATCCAAAAGAAATATATTATTATATTAGAAATATATTTATTCGATTGAATGTCGGATTTTTCAGAAATGTTTTTGTAGAGTTTTAATTGAGCTTTTATCTTTTTTTTTAAAGCACTCACAATATAGATCATTACACTTGTTATTGTTAGGCTTCCGCTTGTTGTGTTTGCTTTAGGATGACGTATGCATGATAAAATGAAGATGATATGCCGCCGCTTAAAATCATTGTTTTTGAGGGAATGTTAAATTTTGAAAAAATTAGCGGAATTACCGAATTTACCGGAATTTACCGGCGAATTTCCGTGTTAAAAATATGCGGTAAAAATGTACCGGCGGCAAGTCAGCGCACATCCTTGATGAAGCTCTGACCGATGCTCGGTTTCTTTCACGTAACACAAGGGAGTTCCGAAGCTGAAATTTGAGACGAGCCCTCACTGAAGTTCATATCTGTAATCCGTTTGTAGTAAAGGGGCTTCTCCAGCCTGCGGGGACACCAGGGTTACATGCAAACGAGATGGGTGGTCTGTGGAGGATCGCGAGAACAATGTTATGTCAGGGACACGTCAGAAGGTCGTAAATCATGTATGGAACTGAATTCAGCGAGGGCAAAGGTCGACATTAATCGGTTGCTATGTGATGCGCAACGCTTTTCCTTCTGTAGGATATTGTGGAGACGATTTGATTGTGCACGTAGCCTTCACAATGACTTGTCATAGGCGCGGCATCTTTCCTGCTCTCTACAAAAGTCGAATGAAATCTGGTAGCTGCGCGCACTAACGTATTCGAGGCGTGGGTTGCCGCTGTACCCCGAATCTAACTATGAAGTTCTTACTTCAGGTCCCGCCCAGAAAAAGTAAGCCTTCCATCCCCTTAGGATCGGTGAATTGGTGCCAGACTCATGTGGAAAACATAAAACACTAACTTGTCCTTCGGCTGCTAACCGCAAGTCGTATTGATCAAATACACACTTTAATTGCCTCCAGCCAGGACATCCCTAGAAGCAGATTGTGTGACGCTTCCAGTAGGGGATTTATTGGCGTCTTCCTTAACATATATGTGGCTATCAACCAAATCGGTGAGTTCGTATGTCGTTACCTCCTCAACTTCACTAATGCCCTTTCTGATACATGCAAAGCGAGGGAAACGTTTGTTTTGAGGGGTATCAAAAGAGGAAGATAAACAATGTCGGCGTCTATCATGGTGCTCGTTAGACTTCCAAGGAGCAGTGTATGAGCAGTTTGAATGTGTGTCGGGTTTATAAGATGCCTTGGGCTCCAGGTCACTGCACCTGCGAGAATTGCGTAAAAAAAGAAGAGTGGAAGAACGCCAGGGTTTCACGCTTACTCATCGTCGCGGGCGACGCTGAACGTCGCAACAACGCGACATCGCCGTTGACCAATGTCTACCCCCCCCCCCCTCCCCTAATATCTCCCAGTGGCTGGCCGATAGACAAGTCTGTGTTTCATTCTTCCCAGACAAGACCGACCTTGGAGGAATGGAAGGCTTGGTTGGCCTGGTCGAGACGTGATCGATCCCTGGTGTTCACTAAACGCGTCACCTGCAGGAGCAGTTGGGGGATCTCATCGTCATGAACTTTCTCCTTCCATGGTTGAGATGTTGGTGGTTCCTGTTTGAGTGGATTTGGTTTGACTCTATATAAACCCGTGTGAGACGGAATAGCCTCTAGTTCTACTTTGATAGCACCAAGTCTGTGACGAAATAGACGCTGACAATCTCGGGGAAATTCATGGGAGTAAGCGGTACTGCACTGCTGAGGAATGTAGCGGCTTGGGCAGAGGAACTCGTTTTTGTACAGGTTCATTCTGTTGTGAGCTATAAGGGGAACATCTGAATAGATAAAAAGGATAAAGGACGGCGTTATTCAATCCCCTTTGGGATGCGCCACGCATTCTTCTTTTACGGGATGTCGTGGAGGCGACATGAATGCGTATTTGGCCATACAATACTTGCGGTGGCCAGGCGATGAACAAGTCAGCGCTTTATCCTTCTCAGGCACGTCTGGTACCAATTCACCGATCCCGGAGGGATGGAAGGCTTGGTTGGCCTGGGCGGGAAATCCGAACCAGGAACCTGGTAGCGGATGCAGGCGGCAGCCGGCGCCTCCTCCGACTGCGCTTCACGCGCCCAAGGGGAGCATCTATATCTGGCTATTTTGGGTCTCTAGATCCGAGTCGTGTGTGTGTGTGTCTACCATTCTCTGGTTAACCTTATGTAGGTTATCTGGAATACAACAGATTTTTGCCATAAGGTGCTGCACTATTCTATATTGTATTAAGGATATTGTCCCCATCTGCAGCTTGGAGTTTATTTTTAATCGTTATATTTTGATTGGATACAGTGTACATTGAGAAGTGGAAGTTTTAATGTTACGTAACATAAGAAGAGTGCAGTATATTGCTGGTAGATCTCAAAGATCGATCTGCAAAAGCACCGATAGTTCTGAAAAGAAACATAAGAAACACTAAGGCAGATAAGGTTGCACCTTATGGCGGGTGAGTGTGCTGAGCGAAGTGGAACCTCTGCAGTGGCTTTGGGATCCCGTGCGGCGCTACTCCTGACTAATTAGTGAGCTCAGTTTCCGTGAACGCTTGCTTATTTTAATAGTGGGATGCGTTGACCGTCGGAAGTATGTGGAGAGCGGATCTGTTTCCAGAACGTGGAACGCTTGTTCGGATAATAGCAAACGAATGGCTGAATCACGAAGCTATGGGTGTATCGCAGTGTGGTGGGTATGGGGAGGCACTCTACTCACGTCTGTCTTTTTTGACAACGACGGTAACTGTGCCTCAACAGTGAGGTCGCCTCATCCAGGATTGTCCACGACGATACCGTGCCTCTGTTTTTCTACAGATGCCCCATCCGAAGCTGTTTACATATTTTCTGTTCAGGGCGATTGATGCGAATCTGCAGCCGTCTGCTTTCACTGGTTCACTTCCATAATACGCCGTTATGGCCAAAAGAGCTGATGGCGGCTGTTGGAGCCGGCTGTCGTGTCATTCCCGCCTTCATTAGCGAATCTGAGGAAGCGGAGCTTCTGAAAGAGGTTGAGCCTCACATGAAGAGGTTGCGCTACGAGAAGAACCACTGGGATGATGTACTTGCTTTGCACTTTTCTGTGCTACTGCTTTTGGTTATAAATTCTGACTGAAGATCAGAGGAGAAGCAGTACTGTGATCGTTCCAGGCTATTCATCTGTATCGTGAGCGTGAGCAGCGCAAGTGGTCTCCAGCCAATGAGGCTGTCATCCAGCGTATACGGTATGTTTTCATGTTGCGTTTGGTGTTAGTTATCTTCAAAATTTGATTATACGCAGTTCATACTTCCTCTCTGAACTAGCAAGTTAGGACGATGCCTTTGATTGGCAGAACAGATATAGTGTGATAAATTATATTGTATTGTATTGTTCATCACAAAGGTGAGGCAATTCATACGTTCAGCCAATTAGCAAGAACCTTTATAACTGCTAACATAACACTTGGAACATGTTTTTGTTGAGAATTTATGTTAGGTGACGACTCTATAAAGCCATTAGAGGGTCAGCCTTGTGATGGAGTTTTAGTGTCATTACCACTTCTTTCAAGTTATCGCGACGTGTTTGATTCAGTTGTGCTGCTCGTCACTCCATATTATCCATATTAAATATTGTATTGTATATTGTATTACGTTACAGAGATGTTTCCTTCGCGCCCGATTCCCAGCATCTTACGTATGTTCATATTTTGGATCTTCACGAAGACGGCGTGATCAGGCCACATATTGACAGTGTTAGAGTAAGTTAAGAGCTACATTCACTTCTCTTTTCTCCGCAACACTCGCCTTCTTTACGACCCGTTTCCCCTTAGGCAGTGTGGCGGTGAAGCTTTAAGTTCCATCAGCATTTTGGGTGCGTTCTGTTGTCGCCGGCTGTCGCCTACACCTTGAATCGATGTTCCTGGTTCCTGCGCAGGCTTGCGGATCCCAGCGAGCCTTCCTTCGCTTCAGGGCCGATGAGTCGGTTCGTAATTTACCTGGGGAAAACAAACATTGCTTATTCATCGGCTGACCGTCGTAAGCCACTGTACGAGCCTAACATCTGTTCAGTTGGTTTCTACGATATCTCGTCGAAGAATAATACGCGGCGCATTCCATTCAAGTATTAATCAGCGCTGTTCTTTATTCTATGTCCTTGATAGAGTTTGACGTAGATTGCTCCTTTTCAGTACTGCGGTGATGTGGTCACAGGAGTTTGTCTGCTGTCTGATGCTGTTATGCGACTTCGACATAAGGATAGAAAAGATGAGCTGATAGCTGATCTGCTTTTGCCGCGGAGGTGTCTTTATCGTATGGGGTAAGCCTTGGTTAACTGTATTAAGAACTGAAATGTTTAGGAGTGCATTAAGAGCTCTATTTGTGAAAAGCGCACCCATGATGGTCTTGCCGTTTTATGGTCACACCTTTCGTCGTGATCTTCAACTGGTAGGCAGCGCGTCTAAATGATTGCTAAATTTACAGGCGAAATGCACGGTGCGTATCATAGGTGGGAAGGTCCACGCTGGAACTTTCCACTGCCAAACATTTCGCAAACTTTCGAGGCTTTTCGTTGTAGCCGTCATATCGCCTTGCATTAATACCTCGGTACATGTTTTGCGCAAGTTTGGCCTCACAGTTTGTCAGTATGTTGTGCTACCTTTTACGTGGATCTTTATCTCTATTACTGCAGCCTGACGAATATCAGTCTGTGGTAAATCCTGTACGCGTCTGAAGACGACGGGAAGTCGCAACGTCAGTTCACTGGGTAGAGAAACTTCCAGAAGAACTTTGCAGCTTAAAACATCCAGTGAAAAGTTGAACAGCTGAAGAAACTTTCGAGATTGTCTCACAAGTCTCACCGTTAAGGATACTACCTCTTGACAGCGGCGGAAGATGTCTTTTAAGTGTTCTCCTGCGGTCGCTCGAATTCACTAGGCAGACGATAAAGTCTAACTGTTGAAAGAAGCAAACCGTAGAATGTTCCCTACATCACTTCTGAGCTGCGGCCGTGGCTACCATGGCTAAAAATGAAGAAGACCTTGCCTATGTCTTAGCTCACCAACTGAATTGTCGCGGTGTGCTTTTTTATTGGTGGAGGTAGCTTTCAAAGTTTATCACAAGTTTTAGCGATAACATCATCAGTGCGTAATTCGTTCTCATTCGTACCGGAGCTTATGTGTGAAAAACCCTGGGAAGCGTCTTTGTAGGACTGAATGGCGCAGCAAGCGATCAGGACTCTCAGTGTTTTCAAGCCGTTTATCAATTTTCTGCAAGCGCATCTTGTTAACAAAAACAATTTATTCGACCAGACTCCGTTGTGAATCAGTGCGGAATAGATTATCGGGTATCAAAGAACTCATTATTTCTGTTCGCTTCCTTGTTCATTCTCAAACGTTGTACAAAAATTGTATTAGGAATCGGAATACATCATACGATTAGCAAAAACACTGCCAGATGAAATAAAATTCCCGACAGTTGCTATAGTTGCTATGATACTTACTTACTTTGATACTTAGACGGGTCGTCTGCACTGGTCGTGTGCGCGCTTCAGCGCAAACTTCATTCGTTTCTTTCTCTCGCAGTCGTCATCCATGATGTTCGTATAGCTGGATTGGAACGATGACCACGACCGTCAGCCGATTCTGAATTAGAATTGGTAACGAACGCTGCCTTTTAATGATTTCGACGACTACATCTGACCATCTCGTTGGAGATGGTCAGATGATCATCTCCAACGATGGTCACCTTTCTCGAGGACGCTTGCACCCTCTTGGAGTCCACTCCGCTGTTGTTCTTGGCCTTGTCCGTCCATTCTTCGCATAAATGACCGGCCCATCGATGCTTCATCTTCGAAGTGTATTCCGCAGGGACTCTTAGTCGTAACATCATGCGTAAGTCGGAACTCTGAAGGCCAGTTGGTTTTGCGATAACCGGCCGAACTTGAGAAGACATCTTTGGAGCGCTCGTTGTGTAGTACGCAAGGACTTTGACGTGGACATAGCGTCAGGCCAATTTTCGGCGGCGTAGCACAGCGCAGGGAGTACGGTTGAACCGAACAGGTGGAGGCGTAGATCGGGATCTGACAAGGAGAGCCTCCGGAGTGGCGGTGTGCTTTTGCGATGCAACTTTTACAGGATGTAGGATCTCGTGTGGGGAGTCCATAACCGTAGTTACTTTTATTTCGAAATGCTCTTCTGTGGTCAAAAAAAAAAACCGTGTGGACGAGTGAGCGTAAAGTTCATGGCGCTCTGCTGCCACCCAGCCCAACGTGGTCGGTTGGCGTAGTGGTAGCGGGGTTTTTCGGGTGTACCAGACGGGTTTGATGGTTCGGTACCCGATGTAGCCGATGTTTTTGCAGACATCGGATCGCTATTATTATGGGCTTGTGATCACGGGAGTCAATTTGTACACGAATAATCGCTCCGGTATTCCGCCCATGTCTGGCATACACTTGGGTGACGGCTCGATATGTTGATGATATTGATGATCACTCGTGCGCTTCTCTACGCCTACCGATTATGCCTTCATCGAAGAAGTAGTGATGCCTTGTCAGGGAGAGGAAGATTGTTCGTCCCTAGCGTTTGTAAGATGCTGCTGGTGTGATAAGCGATTATGTTTTAAATATTTCATAGTTCTATGTCGTAATTGTTGATTATCATTTTCAGCAATAAACACAGCTACTTCATGAGAGCAAGAAATTTTTCTTATGTTAGCGATCCAGTAGAATGGTACAGTGCAAGTACGATCCATTGAGAGGTAACTCAAACGAAAGCCCAAAAGGCTAGGTTTAAATATTAAAAGCATTAATCGTGTACAATTTGACCCCTGTGGTCACGCAAGCACGTAATAATGGCTCGGGATCTATCCTAGTCCGGGAGGGGGCACATAACTAAAAAGTATTATATGTAACAAATTCACTTGAGACTTACCGAACGGCTCCTATAGAACAACATAGACCCTAAACAAGAAAAAGCCACAAACAAAAAAAGAACAACAACGAAAAATTGCATTTGTTGCGGTTGTAAGCCGGCAAAGTTGTGTGCCCTCCTTACCATATTGGATCCTGGTTATAACATGTCAGGCAGCAATAAGCATACGGCAACAGGATTATAAACGGCGGATATCAGGACCGGCTCACCGTAACCTTAGGCGTCGGGTGAGACGTCCATTGTACAATCGCAGAGCCAGGCTAGGGAAGGGACTCCAGGGTGTGTGCCATCCAAGCTGCTCGTATGGAGACTGCTTTCTTCGCTCGGGGGAGTTCGCGGCTGGGTTCTGCGCTCTTCGAGCGGCGAAGCGCATACGGCTGAAACAATGCGCAAAAAACGCGCAACGTCGTGTAGACGTCGAAACCTCCCAGATCTCAGATACTCAGCTGAAGTGCAAGAACGCCGCGACGCACGGGAACCGAACCTCCGACATCCCTCGCATGAAGCAAACCCTCTACCTACCGCACCACGATCCACTTGCCCACGGTCCCATCGCGGGCGCACAAGACATCGATCGGACGTCGCAGCGTGGACGCACACGCGCGATCGCTGAGCTAGGAGGGCGCAGACAGCGAAAGTCTCGGCGCGACCCGTACTGCGGTTACGGTGAGCCGGTCCTGATATCCGCCGTTTATAATTGTCTCATGCGGCATGCCGCTTCATGCGCCCTATTCATCACGTTAGATCCTGGTTATAACATGTCAGCCGGCGGTCAGCACACGGCATGCCTCCATTCCGTCGCTCTTTGCCCGCCGAGACGGTTGAGAACCGCGGCGATTTTTTTTTGTTCGTTCGTTTTTGGTTTCTTTTAGGTTCCAACTCGTTCTCTAGGAGCCGCTCGGTAGGTCTCTATTCATTTTGTTACCTACTTTTTAGTTATGTGTCCCCCCCCCCCCCCCGGACTAGGATTGGTCCACGACTCCATCTGCCCTAACACTTTGGCGACACCGGGGACCAAACCATCAAACCCACTCGGTGCGCCCGAGAGGAGACCCCGCTACCACTACGCCAACCGACCACGTCGGGTTGGGTGGCAGCAGGGCGCCATGAACTTCGCGCTCACACGCCCACACTTTTTTTCGATCACAGAAGAGCATTCCGAAAAAAAGTAGCTATGGTTTTGGACTCCCCACACGGTACCCTACATCCTTCAATAATTGCATAGCAAAAGCTCACCGCCACTCCGGAGACTCTGCTTGTGAGAGTTGTTCGGTGACCTCTTTGAGAGACCCATAGCCTGACCAGACAGGCTTCCTCCTTCTTAATAGTTTCATTTAGTTATGGTTTATTCGCAATCCGATTTTCGTTCCTGCTTCGTTGAGATTCTTCAGCATCGTTTCCGCTTCAGCGGTAGTCGTCGAGAAGATGACGATGTCGTCGGCAAAACGAAGATTCGAAAGGAATTTTTCATCCACACAAGTCCCCTTTTCGGCCAGTCGACGAGCGACTTCATCACCCTTTGCAGGACGGCGGTGAACAATTTTGACGAGATGGTGTCGCTTTGTCGAACGCCCTTTTCGACGGGGATGTTGACAGGGCTTTGAAACAGTTGTATTGTCGTTGAGCAGTGGCAGTAGCAGTCGGCCAGAGTTCTTACGTAGGACGAGTCCACTCCCTGGTCGACAAGCGCTGACAGAATTGCATTCGTTCCCACGCTGTCAAAGGCCTTCTCGTAGTCGACAAAGGTTAGGATAAGAGGCAGGTGGTACTCTGTACATACTCGGTGACCCTCGCGACGGTTTGGATTTGGTCCATGCTGCTGAATCCTCGGCGAAATCCAGCTTGTTCTACTGGTTGCGCTTCATTCAATGCTCGCGATATGCGCTCAAGAATGATCTTCGTGGATAGCTTGTAGAGCACGCTCAACAATCATATTGGTTGATAGTTCTTCAGATCTTCTCTGTCGCCCTTCTTGTGAAGAATGACGGGGCGCGGATTCCTCTATTGGTCTGGAATCCTTTACCTCTGAAGATAGGACGTCATGTATGCTACGAGAGTTGAATGCAGATGATGTTGTCCTGCTCGAAGAAAGTCGGTCGTGATGTTGTCTAATCCGGGAGCCGTGTCTTTCTTCATGCTTTGTATCGCACCTCGTACTTCCGACGGAATGACCCTCGGAGCTGTTCCACCAGTGGGGATAACTTGATCCAGTACGGAAGTTTTGGAGCGGAACAAATTGGTATAGAACCGCTCTGTTATTGATTCCATTTCGAAGCGGGATATGGTGACAAGCTAAGCTAGCTTGTTAGAAGAGTGTCCAATTAGTGTTCACTTTGCTTCAAAAAGCCTCAAGCTAGCTTGTAAGCAAGCTTGAGGCTTTTGGAAGCAAAGTGAACATCTTTCAAGTCAAAACGAGCGTTTACCACATTAAACTCTGCTACACGGCTAAAATAAATTTTGTTTAAGGAAAAGTTCATATAACTTTCCTTGAAATTTTTACAATTCACCTACCCCAATAAGTGAAACCGCTGTTTGAAATTTTATAAAAATTTTATTTTTGAAGATAAAGTAATGAATAATTTTGTTTTCAATTACATGAAGGCAGCACCCAATTAGTTTGTTAACACGTTGACGACGAGAGCGATTTTCTCGTGTCTGGCACGTGGGACGAAGCGCGCCGCACAAACGTGACACGACATATCGTGACCCAAACTTTGTCTAAGGATAAATTTGGAATACCAAACACGATGCTAGTGTTCCTCTTAACAGTTACGGTCGGTTACCCCTCTCCACGTCGTTATCTAGGGTGGCCTTATCAGGATATAAAAGAGACGGAAGGAATGGATCCGATGTAGACAAAACTTCGTCTAGGAGGTTATTTTGGTGCTCATGACGAATCGGACGTCCGTTTTTAAAATTTCAGCCAACTAGCGAGGGTATGTTGCGATAGGTATGGGTAACGCTCACCAGCGCATACCTACCGTTACATACCCTGGCGACGATCGTTCTACCTTGTGGAGGAACGCAGCTATGGATTGAAATTCGTGATTCATTGCACATTTATTGCCCACAAGGCATGTAAAAAATTTGCGATTGTAAAACAAGGAAATTCCTTGTTTTACAATCGCAAATTACAATCTAGAAAATTTCTTTCAAACTTCACCAATTACCTTTCAACTGTGTTATCAAAGCAGAGAAAGTAGGGAGAATTCAAAGGGGAAAAAGGGAACGAATGAGGCTGCTAAGCAGAAAAGCAATAATAGGAGGTTAATACGAAAATGGAGTTGAACGCATTTCTAAACAGCAGAAGTAAGATTTGTTTCAATCTTCTCACATAACTCCTACACAGAGTTTGGGGAAGTCCTGACATGACTACCGATTAAGAGGGAAATCGGCCGTAATTGTCGAAATGGACATCGGCATCGTGTTCAGCATCCTGAATAAGGTATTTGGACGAAGTTTGGATGGGCCGGATATCTCCTTGTTAAAATAATAGCCGTCGCGCACCATTGCGCGACAGTGTCGTCAACATGTTAAGGGAGGAGATCGCATGTTTGCACTGGGTATCGCAATTTTTATTTGATCGATAGCAAAAAAAAACTGTTTATATTTAGTAGCACCGATAAAACATAAAAGGAAGAACAGTTACAAAAATACACAAATCCTCACATCGCTGTTTCCAGTATGTAGTATTCACTCTGTCAATCAAAGGAAGATCGCAACGATCTAGTCGAGTGAATGGTGCGACCTCTTTTTAATACACTATGTGATTGCTTCCTAATTGCGAGTTAGGGTGAAATTAAGTTCATTATATTTTCCGTAAATAATAAAAATTGTATGAAATTTGAAACAGTATGTGTGCTCACCTTCTGAGGCAGGAGAATTAAAAATTTATAAAAAAGTTACACTATACTAAATTTTCCTTGAACAAAAATTATTACGGTCGTCTCGGAGAGCCTCCGATTTGACGCGGAAGATGTTCAGCTTGACTCTGTTACGACTAGACGTGGAGTAGTAGTGTGGCACAGTAATTCCTTTTTACGCAGATGAGCTTGGAAGTTGCGTGGCTATTAACCTCCTTTTGAATCGCGTTTTCCGACGAGAACACATGAATGCATAAACCCTGCTTCATCAGTTCTATAGAACAATCGCAAAAGTCCGTGAGATGGAAATGGAACTACGTTGTGGACGTTGTGGGCTGATGCTACTGAGTGTGATTCTGGTACTCTTCTCTATCCTTTTTTTTCAGAGAAGAAGGTCGCTACGACTTCACTCACGAGATCCTTGCGAATGAGGAATCGGTTTTTGAAGGGAAGAAAATTAAAAAGTCTAGAAGGATCTCAATCATATGCCGTGATTTGCCTAAACCGGAAAACGTGAAAGAGTCAAGCATTGGAATGAAACCAATCCCGGAGAGCTAGTCACATATTGTTTATTCGTTGCTTATTAGTGTTTTTCATGTGTCATGTTGTCATGTTTAATAATAAATATTGCATACTATGAGTATTTGGGAGTCAACCGCGTTTTCTCAGCCACCACCATGGAAAAGTGTCTGTTATGACGTTTATTCTGTATAAGTATATATTCAGGTTTTCAAACGAAACTGATCACATATGTCGTGGGGTTAGGAGTATTCTTTCTCCCAGTCGTACGGGAATTCTTTCACTCCTTTTCTTTTCATCGCTTTGCGTAGCGTTGCGTAGATAAACTCGTAGTTGGGCTCTGAGAAGAACTGAAGTCCATCGATATGCCTGAAATGGTTGTAGTTGGCTGGTAGGGTTCCCTAGAAAGTGGACATTTCCTACAGGGGCCGGATTCACCAACGACTTACGTAAGTTTAACTGACCTAGGGTTTCATGCGTAGGTCTGAACGAGGGAAATGGGTAGTACTGCGAGAATCTCCACCCTTCATGTAGTAAAAAATATGCTTCGGTTTTGCTGAATCCTTGAGCCAAAAGAGCTACTGGCCCTCGAAGGCAGGGGTAAAGTAGCGCACCGTCAGCATGTGCCCACGTGCGTGCGTGCACGCGCAATGTTGTATGGGACGCGGCGAATGACGCTCAGCGTCGGGCTAGTCGGTTGCTCAGCAGGGTAGAGGGCTGCTGCGAAGATGCCGGACCAGATGTTCGGGTCCCGTGCTATGCACTATTTTTGCAGATTTTCATAACCGCCACCTCCTTCACCAATTTGCTTCCTACACATCTCCTACACATTTATTTCACTCTAACTTGTCAAAAGGGCCAGATTCGTGATCAACACCTCATGACCTCGACAGCCCCAGTCACCCGTACCTGCTGTAACCTACCATAATCAGCCGAAATTTCAGAACCGAATGTCAGATTCGTGATGAGCACTCCAAATAACCCCCCCCCCCCTCCCCCCTAGGAGACGTCTGGGCAAAATCGGCGATTGTGACCTCGGCAGTCTCTGTCACCCAGTGAAGTCACTGTTTAACATTCGCTGAAAAACACAAAACGTTGTATAACTCAGAAAAGTGAGTGAACCACAGCTCATTGTAAACCCTTATTTGAGTGAAATAAATGTGGAAATAAATATGTTGGACATGTGTAGGAAGTATGCTGATTTAAACCACCATCAGGGCCCCATTGTACTTTCACGACTTCAGAGGTCGAGGAGAGGTTGAATTTTTTTTGCCCAGACCTCATCGAGGGGGGTTATTTGGGGTGCTAATCACGAATCTGACATTGTGAAGGATGGGCGAGGCGCGAGGCCTCGCAATAGTGATCTTGGTGGTGTATTTGTGTATTTGTAGGTTAACTGTGTTGTTATGTGTAGTATTTCTGATCAGTATTGCAGTGTATCTGTATTTTCCCAGCAGCGGGACCGATCGGTTGCCGTCCGCCTCGCCTGTGCCCAGCGCCGGCCATTCGGAGGCGGGGGGCGGCGCGTGTCCACTTAGGGGCCGGCCTTTCCCGCGCGCAACTCCATATAAAGGGGGCCCGGGCGCGCCGGGCAGTCTTGACTGGTGTCGAGGCCGCGAACGGTCGGTGTTGGAGTCTGCACTGGTGTCGAGGTCGCGAGCGGCTGGTCCTGGAGTCTTGACTGGTGTCGAGATCGCGAGCGGCTGGTCTTGGAGTCTGCACTGGTGTCAAGGACGCGAGCGGTCGGCTCGGGGCAATTCTGGTCTCGGTGGTACCTGGCGAGCGGCCGGGTCGGAGAGAAGCGCGGGCACAGCAGAGGCGGATGGACCGACCCCTGCTGGTGCCATAAGAAGCCAATAAATCGATTTCCCTGTCCGGTTTAGGCCACACCCCTAGACATCCAGCCCCCGGGTGAAACACCCCGGCGTAACATAGGGGCCGAACCAAAGGGCAGGGGATCGATAATCCCACCGCCTGAAAGCCGCGAGGAGCGGATACGGCGCGAATCCTGCCATAGACTGGGCAGTGTAGCAGGTCTTGTCGACCGCTGACCAGAGCGTGTGGCGCCGCGTCTTCGCTGGAGCTCTGGCAGAGGTTCGTCCGGCGGTTGCGTATAGAAGCGTAGCGCTGGGGCGTTCTTGCTGCCGGTTCTCTGGTGTCGGCGCGCGTAAGTGGTCACGGTTGACGGGCCGTGCTACAACTGCGTGAAGTCCTTGCTGCAGGATTCGCGAGGGTAGTCGTGCGCGAATCGTGGCGTACAGTGAAAGTCGACAACGCAGTCAGTCGGTGCTTTGCAGATGTCAAGCGCCCCAGACATGACTATGGAGGAGATCGAGAAACTCATTCTCGAGGAACCATCGCAGGCCGACCAGATTGCGGCTATGAAGTCGATGATAGAACGCCTTTTGGCCAAGGTTGATGACATAAGCAATAAGGGACCCGCGCAGGTAAGAGACATGGTCAGCAACGTCTCAAACTCCCTAACCGTGCTGCGGGAAATACCAGCCAAGGTGGGGCAAAGCACCAAGGCAAGGTCTAAGAGAGGACAGAACCAGCTGCTGGAAAGCATGGGCGAGGAGATCGAGGCCCAGTGTGGGGCGCTCGAGGAACAGCTCGGAGGGCTACAGGAGCTGGAAGCTGAGCTCCTCTCGTTGAAGCCGCTGTCCAAGAAAGTGCGGGATGCACTGGAGCAGCGATTTCCTGCTCGTGGCGATCTCATGGTGCAACATGGTTGCCCTTCATCAGCGCCTCGCAGCACCGGTAGAGTAATGGTTGAGGAGACCAGTACACCAGTGAAGGTGTCACGCTCCGTGGTTCAGGCGGAGCAGAATAAAAACACTGGTGGAGCGCCGGTCCACGGTCGGGCGAAGGCGCCCGATTTCGACGATGTGGCCTATCGTGCGAGTTTTCATCCGGTAGCAGCTGCTCAGGGTAAACGTCTGGAGGAGACGTACACGAGCAACCAAGGATTCGATCAGAATCGATGTCTGCAAGGAAGGATAAGCACATCGCCTCGGTCGACGAGGGCCGTGAGCCGGTCGACGACTATCTCGTGCAGATCCTCATGTGGGTCCTGTAACGCAGGAGAAGCGTTAGGCGCGATGTTCGCGGCAATGACCCTACCCGACGTAGAGTCGTACAAGGATCCTCAGGGAAAGGACTTCAGCGACTTTGTGCTGAAGTTCCGTATGAAGTACGGTAGCTTAGGGTTGCGGGATGACATGCAGTCGCATTTGCTGTTGTCCAAGATGGATGGTTACCCTAAGGCGGTAGCCCAAGCCCTACCGAAGCACGTACGTGAAGGCACTTTTGAGGATCTGGTAAAGGCGCTCAAGGACAAGTTGCGAGAGGACGACCCGTCCACGCAGCTGAAGGCCTACCTGGAGTTGAAGCGTCTAAGGAAAACGGGGGACGTTAGCACGTACTGCGTCGAGCTAGAAAGGCTGACGCGAAGTGCGTACCCAGACCAGTCGGAAGAAGACCTCTCACGCACGAGAGCCGGAGAGCTGCTAAGGCAGTTAACCAACTGGCCGGAATACGTCCAGCTCTACACGGCGATGGAGATCGCGCCGAAGGAGTCGGCCTATGAGATGGTGAAGGCCATGGCGCAACGGTGTGAGAGAAGCAAGCGCATGGCAGAAGCTATGCGAGAACAGGTGGAAAGGCTCGAGGTCAAGCGTTCGGAAGGAGGACGCGGAGGGGATTATGCTAAGGCGTTAGACAGATCAGGAGGTGATCGAGGAAATACGCCGGGAGGTAGCACGGATGCCCAGCGAGCCCGAACACGAATACCTGGACAGAGGAAGTGCTTCAACTGTAACAGGGTTGGGCACTTGAGGAAAGACTGCTTACAGCGAAGAACAGTGCGAGCCATGGATAAACCCACAGAGTCGGCTGAACCGCAAAGGGAGCCGAAGATCTTCACGGCCTCACTCAGTAAGTGGAGATGTGGAGTCACCAAAGTGGATGGTCTCCACGAAGATCTGGTGGGAGCGCAAACCACGGCGCAGGTCCAGTTGTTGGGCATGACGCGCACTGCCCTTTTGGACACTGGCTCGCAGGTAAGCATCATACCGCTGCAGATGCTTGTGGATGCACTGCAGAACGGGTACGACCTAAACGCCGACGTCGAGGAAATAGATCTCGATCGGAGCAACCAGGTCTATGATGCTTCAGGCAGCCCTATGTCGTTCAAAGGTGCCGTTAAGCTGACGGTACAGGTTGACAAGGGCCCGCGGCATAGGATCGGCTTATTTGTTATGGCCGGAGACGACGACGTGATCTTGCTAGGCACGAATGCACTGAAGAGGTTAGGATGGAGCCTGCCACCAAACGTCCAGTCGTTGCGAGATCGGGTAGAGGTGTCCAGCGGAAGAAAGCGTCAGCACAGAGGAGCTAAAGCTAAGGAAGCTGCGGTGCGGCAACATAGATCAAAAGCTTCTAAGACTGTCACAGTGGCTGAACGGCTATGCCTGAAGCCGGGAGAGACAAAGGATGTCTCGCTATGTTGTGACGACATGAAGCAAGGTGAAGTGGTGCGGTCCTCTGGAAAGATCCTTCAGGAGACGAAAGGGCAGGGTGCTCAACACCACACCCTGGTAGCTGTGACGAATTCCTTTGCGGGAGCAAAGATGTTTCGTGAGGGGGAGGTGGTGAGCACGTACGAAGGCACAGAGATGGCTGGGCGCAAACCACCACCGCATGTCGGGAAGGAGCGCGCTACAAGGTCCACCAAGTGTGGAGTTCGTTTCGCGGAGCCAAATCATGGTGCAAAAGTGGTGTCTCTCCAAAAACCTGAGGCGAAGAGAGCTCCGAGGAAGGTTCGCGTATCTCTTCCGGAAGTCTCAGAGAAAATCAAGGAAGAGGCTCTTGCAGTTACTCCTATTCCTCAACCTCGTGTAGCCCACACGCAGCGTAAGAGGGTGATAAAGAAGGAGCCAGTCGGACGACGGATACTTGCTAAGGAGAGCATTCAGCATCAGCTGTCGAAGGTCAACGGCGATGATGTCGACTACGTGAAGACAGCAATCGGCAAGGTGTGCGCAGAGCTCACCAGATACCTCAGCGCGCTGGAGAGGCGACTGGAAGCTGTGGTATGCTGCCACTACTCGGAGGTGTTGGAAACCTCAGCACATACCCACCCCGCCAACGGCCGCGAAACCTACCTGCGCTGCAGGCAGACGTCGCTCACTGGACGTCAGGTCGTGGGGAACCTGAATAAGGTCAGGCAGAGGATTGGCGATGTCTTGAAGGTGGAAAAGTTCGAAGCAGCCTCGACGGAGCAGAAGAAGCGGCGACGACAGAACAAAGCCGCAAGAGCTCAACGAAGACGAGGCGAGAACCGCCCAAACCTGTTCGTGATGCCAGATCCAGAACTTCTGCGGAAGGAGATAACATCTGGCGAGCCGTATCCACTCGTGGGTGTGGATCAAGCTAATGGCGTGCTTGAGGACCCACGGAAAAGTGGGACTACCAACGGGCGAGAGAATCACCGCGACGACCATACGCGAGCAAAAGGCGGGCCTCAGGGCCGCAGACGCAATCGCGAGAGGGATCGTCGCGACGACCATACGAGAGCCGAGGAAGGGCCTCAGGGCCGCAGGCGCGAGGGATCGTCGGTAGTGCTGAATCGGGACGATCCAGCCTTAAGGGGCGGCATGTGAAGGATGGGCGAGGCGCGAGGCCTCGCAATAGTGATCTTGGTGGTGTATTTGTGTATTTGTAGGTTAACTGTGTTGTTATGTGTAGTATTTCTGATCAGTATTGCAGTGTATCTGTATTTTCCCAGCAGCGGGACCGATCGGTTGCCGTCCGACTCGCCTGTGCCCAGCGCCGGCCATTCGGAGGCGGGGGGCGGCGCGTGTCCACTTAGGGACCGGCCTTTCCCGCGCGCAACTCCATATAAAGGGGGCCCGGGCGCGCCGGGCAGTCTTGACTGGTGTCGAGGCCGCGAACGGTCGGTGATGGAGTCTGCACTGGTGTCGAGGTCGCGAGCGGCTGGTCCTGGAGTCTTGACTGGTGTCGAGATCGCGAGCGGCTGGTCTTGGAGTCTGCACTGGTGTCAAGGACGCGAGCGGTCGGCTCGGGGCAATTCTGGTCTCGGTGGTACCTGGCGAGCGGCCGGGTCGGAGAGAAGCGCGGGCACAGCAGAGGCGGATGGACCGACCCCTGCTGGTGCCATAAGAAGCCAATAAATCGATTTCCCTGTCCGGTTCAGGCCACACCCCTAGACATCCAGCCCCCGGGTGAAACACCCCGGCGTAACAACATCCGTTTTTCAAATTTATGCTTATTACGACAGGTTACAGCAAGTACGGGTAACTAGGGCTGTCGAGGTCATGGAGTGTTACGAATCTGGGGTGTTGATCACGAATCTGACCCTTTTGACAATTTAGAGTGAAATAGATGTGTAGGAAATGTGTAGGAAGCAAACTGGTGAAGGAGGCAGCGGTCATGAAAATATGCAAAAATAGTGCATAGCACGGGAGTCGAACATCTGGTCTAGCACCTTCCCCACCTTCGAGGGCTCTAGCTCTTTTGGTTCAAGGACTCAGCAAAAGCGAAGCATGTTTTTTACTATATGAAGAGTGGAGATGCTCATAGTAGTATTCATTTCCCCCGTTCAGACCTAAGCCTGAGACCCTTCCCTGGTGAGAATTGTAACCGAAATGCTCAGATAACACAGCTTATCGCTCACCATATCGCTTGATAAGCCGCGTTATCTGAGCGTTTGGCTTACAATTCTCCATTAAAGTTACGTAAGTCGTTGATGAATCCGGCCCCAGAGTAACAAATAACTCACTCCAGGATCTGTTGGTACTCCTCTCGAGGTCCGAGTTTCAAAAATTCAGTGAGAAGCGGTTCCTGACGTGCTTCCACTTTCGTTCGTCCTACCTGTTTTTGGCTAGGATTACGAAGAATCTACCAGAGGGTCTGTAGTTATTGCCAGCAGATGCAACAATTATTGCTTGTTTGTAGCGCTTCTTTAAAAAATCGATATAGTCTAAATGGCGGCACAGCTTAATCGTAGCAACTCCAACGATCAGTAGTAGCTCATCCAAAGCAGGATGTGGAATTTTTTTTAGCAATGCGCAGAGGTCATGCGGCGCATTTTTCCAGCGCATTTCGAAGTTTGCCGGGTGGTGTGAATTCCGTTCGTGTCGTGTCCTTGTGCAGTAAAGGTTGGAGAAGTATTCTGCGCTTGGCTTTGAAGGGCCTTCCCTTCGAGCTCAAAGCTGGGCCATGGTTTCCTGTTGGTACTCCTCTCGAGGAGGTCCAACAAAACAATAGGTCAGAAAGGCTAAGCAAAATTGACTACCCATGTGAATTCTTGATCAAGAAAGGAATTCCCTGACTCATACAGACCTAAACTTATTGTATCATTTTTAGAAAAGGATTGTCGGAATAGAGCTGCGCTGATATCCGCCAAGTAATCAATGATGGCATCTTTAGCGTAAGGATGAACTAGAGGGTACGGCTAATCGTGAATACGTGGAGAGTGCATGGCTCCATGTTCAAATAAAATGTTGGATTACTTGAGCCAAGAAACGGAGAAGTAACAACGGTCCCAAATCTTTAAATGAATTCGATGAATAATTGTTGCCAACTTTTCTAGCTAAGTTTATGTACTCGAAATTGCTTAGTGCGTGGGAGGCCAGTTGGAGAAAGCGTCTGCTGTCGCGTCGCCACAGAAGGTTTCAACGATTTCGGGTCCGGCCTGAGTCAGCCAGTCCTTCCATCACTCCTGGTCGGTAAATTGCTACCAGATGTGTCCGGAAAGGCAAATAATTGAAGACTTGCTTATTGGCCTTGTTAAGTAGTTGCTTAGACTAGATATGAAGTCAAATAGGTGTACTATGGAGAATGAGAGGCGCATCCCGAACAGTGGGTGACTAACTCTTACCTTTATCCGTAATCTAACATGATCCTAAACACAAGGGTTCGACGAAGTCAGTTACAAAAATACTTCCAATTCTGTATCATTCAGCTGTTTGTAAGCACCATTTACACAGTCATTCAAGGAAACATTGTATCACGTTAGCCGTATGCACAGCATAGTCTCGCACATAGGTAATAATACACTTTTCGCTACCATGCGTTTTGGGATAGGCCAAGAGACATCGCTAACTAGATGTGTTATAATTTTCGTAATTATCCTAATCGGAGGAAGCATATAGTGATTTGCGTCTCCAATCCCTTGCTTTAGTTTCTTCGAGAGCCCCAGCTGGTCTTCAACGATGTGGGAACTTTCATCTAAATTCGTGGGATGTAGCTGTATGGGATGGAATGACGTTCACTTTTCGACTGTCACCCCCCCCCCCCCCCTCCCCGACTAGGATACATCCTAATATTTTAATTACTCAATCATAGCTGGCATCTCTGAGAGCCTTATTTTTGCGCTTACGTCCTTGATATTCGTCACTCCTTTCCATGGTAGATGTGCGTTCGTGAAGTCGACCAACATGTAGAACCTTGAAATTTGGAGCGCTGAGGCTTGCTGAATGAGCAGTGCAATAAGACATCTTAAGGATTGGATTAGACCGACATTCCTGGAGTTATGTGTTTAAATCAATTAGATACCAGACGCTTTTGCCCATCCGTTGTAAAGCAATTCTGACGAATGCACCCCTGAACGGTGATAGGGTTAGCGAAAGAGCGCGGAAACTGTGATAGGAACGCCAACGTGCGCCTAAATGGAACGGTGTTCGTCAGGATCGTGCTAGTCCCATCCGTTATTTTCATTGGTCCACGAATCCGCCAGTGAAACCAAGCGGTGTCTCGTAATTGTGTTTAGATTCACTTTTCAGGACGGAGTTTCCGTTTTGGGGCTCATAAGGGATACTGACAGGGGAAGGACACCAGGTCACCATAGCAGTTTGAGATGGGTGCATATCACGAGATGCGGCTTTGAACGCTGATTCCAACTACGAACAGAGTTGTGGACTATTTTCAGTTTGGCTCCTTTGCTCTCTTCCTGAGCGCAGAGTGCACAAATCACAAGAGTGCGAGCTCAAGTAGGCTGAAAACAAGGGGTGTGCGTAATTACGATTTACGGCTTTTGCTTTGTCAGATTTTTTTGCGATCTACGATTTACGACATTTTGGGTCGTAAATCGTAAATTTTCGTAAATCTGATCTTGGATCTATGAGTAAGTGGTGTCCAAACACCGTGATGCAGGCCCGGTTGTAAACATGTGCTCAATTCTGGAGTCGGCTCTCATAGCTCATTGCGAGCGCTTTCTGCTTTGTTAAATTTTTTGATGCTCTGTGTGACACCATAGTATAAGCTTTCTTATAGTGTTGTCATAGTATAAGACATCGTCTTCATGCGCTGGCTTTTCATTTCTAAAGCATTCCAAAGAAGCAGCCATTTGGTATCTCGAGGAGCAACAAGAGGAACACAAAAAATAAAGGTCTGCTTCCGAGATTGAGCTCCTCCCCTTCCGATGGAGTGCCAGCGAGGCTCCTCGTATTCCTACTGTCAGAGATGGTTCCAGCCCAGAGAGAGACACACGAGACAGCCTGGCACGGAAAGAGAGACGTTCATTTGCTGATCTACATACATCCGATGCGGTAACTATCGCCTAGTCGATTTTTGGATTGGAGCTTCGATGGAATATTATTCGTGAGTGGATGCTGAGTATAGAACAGTTACTATATTCATGTGTAAGAAAATAAACCACTCATGTTTCTACGGATTAACATTGTACGTCATAGAGCAGAGCAAATGGACATACAAAATGCGCTAATGCCAAACTTTAGACTTTTTTTGAGAGAAGGTAGGTGTGGTTTGGTGCCCCTTCACAGAGATATTATTGAGAGTTTGTATTTATTGTGTTCACCCTACCCAACTATATATCTAGTAATAGTCTACGTATAATTGGAACCGCACTCACAAACGTTCGTTACAAAACTAGCCTAGAGTTGCCCGAGAGAGTACAGGCATAAATAGTGGTGCGATATGTCGACTGCTATTGTCGATCGACGTTTCAGAAATTGTGTGACACTAAAGTTAAGAAACATCCTTGCCAGAATCTTTGTGAAGTTAACAGACCTGAATTCGTGTGTTGCGCCGTAATTATTTATAAATACCTTCCCACTTAACAGAGATGTCTACTATACTTGTGCTTTTTTAAAACTTTTCGAATGAACGAATAATCGAATAACCCCATTTCTTCGGTTATTCGAATTTCCGAATAATCGAATAACCCCATTTTTCGAAAATTCGAATGAGCGAATGATCGAATAACACCATTTTTTAGTTATTCGAATTTCCGAATAATCGAATAACCCCATTTTTTGGTTATTCGAATTTCCGAATAATCGAATAACCCCATTTTTTGGTTATTCGAATTTCCGAATAATCGAATAACCCCATTTCTTCGGTTATTCGAATTTCCGAATAATCGAATAACCCCATTTTTCGAAAATTCTAGTGAGCGAATGATCGAATAACACCATTTTTTTAGTTATTCGAATTTCCGAATAATCGAATAACCCCATCGAATAATAATCGAATAATCGAATAACCCCATTTTTTGGTTATTCGAATTTCCGAATAATCGAATAACCCCATTTTTTGGTTATTCGAATTTCCGAATAATCGAATAACCCCATTTTTTGGTTATTCGAATTTCCGAATAATCGAATAACCCCATTTCTTCGGTTATTCGAATTTCCGAATAATCGAATAACCCCATTTTTCGAAAATTCTAGTGAGCGAATGATCGAATAACACCATTTTTTTAGTTATTCGAATTTCCGAATAATCGAATAACCCCATTTTTTGATTATTCGAATTTCCGAATAATCGAATAACCCCATTTTTTGGTTATTCGAATTTCCGAATAATCGAATAACCCCATTTTTTGGTTATTCGAATTTCCGAATAATCGAATAACCCCATTTCTTCGGTTATTCGAATTTCCGAATAATCGAATAACCCCATTTTTCGAAAATTCTAGTGAGCGAATGATCGAATAACCCCATTTTTGGTTATTCGAATTTCCGAATAATCGAATAACCCCATTTTTTGGTTATTCGAATTTCCGAATAATCGAATATTCGAAAAAATCGAAAAATCGAAAAACTTTATTGTAACTCAATACACCCGGTGCAAAATAGGTTCACCCCTTGTTTGTCCATTGGTACCCGAAGAACCCGCTGCAGAGGTTCAGTAATGTTACCATCGTATTCCTCACTATGGAAAACTTCTATAGGAGAATTCTAAGCAGTTTATCTTATCAGTGCAGGATACCACGACCATCTGTTGAAAATTTAACGAATGGAGACCAGAGCAAAATATAAGTTCGCTTCATAGGAAATCTGATTAATCACAAAAGTACCTACAAACAAGGTAAGATTAGTACTTCGTCACATCATCCTTGTTGCAACCACATCGAAAATTCTATTTTGCATGCTACTGATTAGGTTATCAATAACAGTTCGCTCAAAATTGGCCCATGCATGAAGTATGGCGTTCTTCAGATCAGAAACCGATGTCTCAGCGGTTCCATTTTTGTACACTGTGTACAATAATGTCCTACTAGCTTTCTAGTTTCCGGTTGAGATCTGAAGAACAGCTAGGCCACTTCAAATGTTGAGTTCTGTTAGAGTTGAGCCAACCTGTAGTTGACTGCGATACGTGTATGGGTGCATTATCTTGTTGGAAAATAAGGTTGTGCCTACGAAATCTTCTGAAATATGGCAGAAGGTAATCTCCGAGCAATTTCTGGTAGTCTTCACTGTTCATCCTACGCGAGACGAACTCCAAGGCAACAAGTTCGTATCCAGAAAACGCAGCCGAAACCATGAGACTTCCACCGACAAAGTAACACTTGTAGAATACTCGCTTCTCTCTCTCTCTCCTCAAATCTCTCGAATAGTGTCTGTGCCCGTAGGGCCCATCAAGATTCCACTTCTTTAACACTACTGGAGGGATCTGAGAAAAGAGGTCGAGTATCCACTAGGCGCAACTTTGAAAGTCTCATGGTTGGGCTGCGTTTTCTGGATGCGGACTTGTCAGAGTTCGTTTCGAAAGTTCGTCTCGTGTAGGATGAACAGTGAAGACTACCAGGAATTGCTCCGAGATCACCTCTTGCCATATTTAAGGAGACTTCGTAAGCACAACCTCATTTTCCAACAAGATAATGCATCCACACAGGTATCGCCGTCAACTGCAGGTTTATCTTATTTTATTTATTTATTTATTCAATACGTTCGCGATAAGCGCAAGCGGCAGAAAAAAGTATTACACCAACACAACAACATGAAGACACACCTAGAGCGAGTCAAACCAATGTCCTACGAGGAGAAAGGGCCACCTTCAGCCTACTCCTAGGTCGACTGATAGGAAGCTTCTCAGGCTCCCCTTTTGTTTGAGACGCACGCAGATCAAAGAATTTGGAGCCTACAAAGCGCGAAAAGTGGATTAACTTATAAACCCGACAAATATCAAAGAATTTCCTGCGAAAAGCCAATGTGTGAAGACCCAGGTATTTGTTTCTTATCGAAGCGTTAGGTACCATAGAGTAAAGGAACCCGCCAATGCGAATAAGAACCTTGTAGTTAGTTATTTTGTACCTTTTTCACAAGGTTTATAAGAGGTTGGCTCAACTCCAATACAATTCAACTTTTGCAGTGGTTTAGTTTTCCTCCAGATCTCACCGCTGATAGAGAACTTGTGGGGCATTCTTGTACACAAAGTGTGCAAAAATGGAACCACTTACACTTCGGTTTCTGATCTGAAGAACGCCATACTTCATGCATGAGCCAATGTTGAGCAAACTGTTATTGATAACCTAATCGTATGCAAGCAAAACAGAATTTTCGATATGGTTGCAACAAAGATGATGTGACGAAGTACTAATCTTATTTTGTCTGTAGGAACTTTTGTGATTAATATTTTTATGAAGGGAACTTATATTTTGCACCGGTCTCCATTCGTTAAATTTTCAATAAAAGTTCGTGGTATCCTGCACTGATAAGATAACCTGCTTAGAATTCTTCTATAGAGGCTTTCGATAGTGAGGAATATGACTGTAACCGGTGAGCCTAGGCAGCGGATCATTCGGGTTCTAATGGACAAATCGGGGGTACCTATAATTTTGCACCGGGGTGTATTAATAAGGACGATGCGATTTTTGTGTTAGCCAATTTCGTTTGATACCGTTTACTCACTCCAAAAGCGCATTGTATAGGCTCAAGTAAATGTAGTAAAGTTCAACGACAACATTCGCCAGAGACAAAATAAAAGATTTGAATTCTTAAAAAAAAGCAAATAATGAAGATATTCAATATCTTCTCAGAACCGTTGACAATACTCGTTAAGATGGCAAGACATGAAAACTTTTTCCTACAAACAAGTTCCTACAAAAAGAATTCCTATAGAAATACATGTGCAAAACATCTATGCACAAGTACAAAGTTTTGCGAAAAAAAAGCGTTCACTCCATTTGTTCTTTTCATTATCTCACAGGAATCGTCAGCCAATCAAATTGTGAAGTTATACACTATTTTCAGTCGAAATTCAACGTTTTTGAATTAAATTTCAGCCTTCTGGAATCTTCCCCGTGTAACAACGTTGAATTTGATTTGAAAAACTTTGAAATTCAACTGAAAATGGCATATAGTCGTGTCATATATGCAAACTGTGAGCTTCAGTCCAGAAGTAATCGAGGTCGCTGAACACGAATCTTAAGCTAGTTTTTGCAGTAACGGTTGCCATCAAGAGATATTAATCAAATTATCGATTTTTCGTAAATATCACTCAACAAGATCGAAACTTCAGGCCTGAGGTAATCGAGGTCACTGAACACGAATCTGAATTCATTTTTTAATTTTCCGTCGAAACTTGTGTTTATTGTGCAAATTCCATAGAGTATTCATGTGTATGACACTGATGACAGTCGTTGTCGCAGAGAACGCAAATGTGAAGTTAGATTTTGAAAATATCGACCGAGACCGGTCATACAACTGATTCGGCTCAACGAATTCCCCATAGAAAATCAATAGCTCGATCAACTTCAACCGATAATTTCAAAAACGAACTTCAAATTTGTGTGTAACGAAAATTCAAATTTGTGTCGATCGCCATCAACTGCGGCCAGTATCGCCAATACGCCACTTCCCCACGCCAGTTTTGATGGACTGATGGAAACACGCACGCACACACACACACTACCCTTCTACATATGTATAGTGGGATATTGAATGCGTTTTCGTAACGGTGAGCTCCTCGACAGTGTGGTATCGAAAACAATCGTCACCGAAATGAACGCCGCTCACAAAAATCATCATTATGCCACATTTGAAACAACCACGTATTCGAAATTCGAATATTATTCGAATTTTCGCACCTCGAATAATCAAATTCGAATAATTATTCGAATTTTCAAGCCTCGAATAATCGAATTCGAATAATTATTCGAATTTGCAAAACTCGAATAATCGAATTCGAATAATTATTCGAATTTTCAAGCCTCGAATAATCGAATTCGAATAATTATTCGAATTTGCAAAACTCGAATAATCGAATTCGAATAATTATTCGAATTTGCTAAACTCGAGTAATCGAATTCGAATAATTATTCGAATTTACGAAACTCGAATAATCAAATAATCGAAAATCGAATTCGAATAAATTATTCGAATAATTGTTCGAATTCGATTATTCGAGCACAAGTATAATGTCTACCTTGCTGTAGCGGTTTGTATAACATGTAACCTAAGTGAACACCCAGAAATAAAATTGAAGACATGCTAAGGGAATTACGCATTATACGTTGCATCTATTACAGAAAAAGCTACAAAGGGGTCCAAGAAATGTGGTCACATTGTTTCAGTTGTGACATATGTCAATATGGTCAGTTGTGACAAGTTTCCCATACTTGTGTTATGGGAATGTTCCTGGGAATGTTCCTGGAATTACTTCAAGAAGTAGAGAAGTGGAGAAATCTCGACGCGTACCACGATAGAGTGTGCCATACGCCGGGAGGGGGACGTTCTGCCTGAAAGCGGCGCGGCCAAAGGCGCGGGACAGTGCCTGCGGAGACAATTAGCGTCTACTCGCGCAGTGACACCCGCCGCTTCGCACTCAGCCAGACAGCTCTCGCCGCGGAGGCGATGGTGACCCAGCCAACTACAGGAGCCTGTAGGTCGACCAGATTTGGTGTGATTACAATCGATAGAGGGATAGGAGGCTCAGACGGCTTACATTGGCAGTCCAGAATATGGGACTGATCTGAACCCTACCAACTTCTATATCACAATTTCAAGCTCTATCGAATGAGCCAGGAAAGAATCTTGTCTCAGTAACCCTTACATTTTTTTCACCCGCAGTTAACTTCCGGTAAATATCAGTTTTTATTTATATCAGAATTAACTACGAGGCATGCTTCCAGGCTACTGATGTGAGCTCTACCATCTCCTGCATTATGTCCTGTCTAGATAGCCCTTAAGGCGACTTTTTAGGCGTTATTTATTTTCGTTAATTAGCAGTTTTTATTTATACCAGGATTAATTGCGAGGCATGCTTCCATACTACAGAGATAAACCATACCATCTCCTGTACTAGAATTTTGAGCTCTATCGAATGATCCAGAAAAGAGCCCTGCCTCAAGAACCCTTGAAGCGATTTTTTTCAGGCGTTGTTTATTTTTAGCTAAATATCGGTTTTTATTCAAATATAAGGATAAGGATAAGGATAAAGGACGGCGTTACTCAATCCCTTCTGGGATGCGCCAGCGCATTCTACTTCTACGGGATGTCGTGGAGGCGACATGAATGCGTATTTGGCCATACAATGACTTGCGGTGGCCAGCCGATGAACAAGTCAGTGCTTTATCCTTCCCAGACAAGTCTGGTACCAATTCACCGACCCCGGAGGAATGGAAGGCTTGCTTGGCCTGGGCGGGAAATCCGAACCAAAAACCTGGTATCGGGTGCACGCGGCAGTCGCGCCTCCTCCGACTGCGCCACACGCGCCCAATTGATATATTATTCAAATATATCAGGATTAATTGCGAGACTTGCTTCCAGGCTAAAATTGCACGAAGATTCCAATTAGATAGACGAGATCTTTTAACAGAAGTTTAAAGCATTAGTTTCAACATTACATCTCTTTAAATTTCATAACTGATTTTTCTATTGAACTTTATAATGCACACACCATATATATATATACATATATATACATATATATATACATATATATATATATAATATAATATATATAATATATATATATATATATATCGAGACTAGGACTGGATAGGTGGTTCAAGGAGAATAAAGTTCATCACACAATGCTTCAAATTGCTCGTCCAGTCGTTCGTGGCTTCTGTCAGTCTTTTGACCTCGCGTTCCACAGACAATGTACCTGCATAGCCAATCTCTCCACCAATTAGCGAGTTAGGAAACACTGATGAAATGCTTTGAAAAAACTGGAGTACTTCGGTGTTCTTAGGAGGTTCACCGACTATCAAACAGAACTCCTCGGGCAATTTCAGGCCGTGAGCGTGCTCTACGCACGCAATGTCGTTTGTAAGAAGATTGAGCACTTACGGTGCTCTTAGAAGGTCTCTCGTCTATCTAACTATATTTCTCGCACAATTTCTGCCTGGAAGCATGCCTCGCAATTAATTCTGATATAAATAAGAACTGATATTTAAGGAAAATAAACAACGCCTAAAAGCATTCTTAAAGGTTTTTTAGACAGGGTAATTTCTAGCTCATTTGATAGAGATCGAAATTCTAGTACAGAAGATGGTAGAGTTCACATCAGTAGCCTGGAAGCATGCCTCGTAGTTAATTCTGATATAAATAAAAACTGATATTTAGCGAAAGTTAACTGCGCCTGAAAAAAATGTTGTAAGGGTTATTGAGACAAGACTCTTTCCTGGCTCATTCGATAGAGCTTGAAATTCTGATATAGAAGATGGTAGGGTTCAGATCAGTCTCATATTCTGGATTGCCAATGCAAGCCGTCTGAGCCTCCTATCCCTCTATCGATTGTAATCACACCAAATCTGCTCGACCTACAGGCTCCTGTAGTTGGCAGGGTCAGCGTCGCCTCCGCGGCGAGAGCTGTCTGGCTGAGTGCGAAGCGGCGGGTGTCACTGCGCGAGTCGACGCTAATTGTCTCCGCAGGCACTGTCCCGCGCCTTTGCCCGCGCCGCTTTCAGGCAGAACGTCCCTCACCCCCATACGCCCGCATATGTAGTACGCGATGTTTGTTGGGTTACATGCGCAGTTACTGTTTTTGTCGAGTTGGTCGGCGGGTAAATGACAATTAGAGCTTTGTCTTCACAACGACATTTTGCTAATGCCTCTGCCAAATCCTAGATTTGTTCCCAAGCTAAAAGTGTGCCAAGAGCTTATGAATTTTATGGTCATCCAAACGGTTTAAGCTTTTTGTTAGCACACCATGCATTGCCTGTATCACCTGTCGTCCCTGATAATTGACTTGCTCGAGGGGGTCAGCAGCATCTTCATTCGTCCTTGTCGCATGACAGAGTGCTCCAATAGATCCTAATCGCTCGAGGAACACGAAGAGCGTCATATCGTTCGTTAAAGCTTTCATGAAGAAGTCCGATCAACGCGTTGGTGGGCGTCCTGGTGTTCTCTTGAATCCAGCGGAATCCAGTCTGTGACGGCTCTCGTCCAGCGGGTGTCTTCGAAGCACATTACGTGGCCGGCTCTCCTAATTTTCGACGACTTGGCGACAGCGTCTCTGATCTTAAACCGTCGACGAAGCTCGGGACTCCAGAGGCCTCCTCTCACTGTGTGGGTCATGTCACTCCGAGCATCGTCCTGCGCGACGCTGATCGTGTGTTCATCCTGCTTTCATGGGGCCCAGGTCTCTGAGGCGTATGTTTGGGCAGGAAGACCGGTAGAGTCTAATAGGTGGGCACGGAATTGGACGTTCTTAGTCATCTTCACGACTTCTTCGACGTTTTTGAAAGCTCTCCAAGCCGCTCGTTCCTCACCAGTATAGTGGTGAGTATACGCATCTGTCACACCATGCATAGGCTAAGGTATAAATTTAAATCAGCTATTTATTTTGGCTTTCTCAAAACTTGTGAAGTTTGATTGGAAAACTGTTTGCGAAAAAAAGATAAATAAAAAAAGAAGTCTATTAACTGGGCTGAAAGCAACACTCTAAATATATGAATAAGTATTTGAGCACTCTTGATCAACATTGACAAAAAACTAGAAATTTATTTGCACTGCGCCAAAAGCCGGCTAACTCTTACGGTTTACGATTTACGATGTGGACGTTTTTTTCGTAATTACGATTTATGATTGAAATCTCGGATTTCATTTACGCACACCCCTGCTGGAAACTGAACTGGCTGCCGAGTAGTGGAGGCGCAGTGGACGGAGGAGCTGCGTGTCAAGAGTGGGTGGTTTGTGCTTGGTTCGGCTGCCCGATGATGCAGGTTTTTGCACTTATTCAAGAAATCTGCCACGATCAGGCAAAGCTCTCTATGTGAAATCGCAATGAAAAGGTCGCTAGAACAGAGAGCAGGAGTCGCACCTCCCTTCACGACCCCAGAGGTGGTTTGAAAAAAACCCAAACTTCGACCAATGAGTTTTTTTAAGATCACTTCCGTGAGATCCGTTTTTAAAATTTGCATTGAATACGGTAGGTTACTGTAGGGCGGGTGAGTGACACTTACCCACTCATGCCTATCGTAACCCACCGTAATCAATCGAAATTCTAAAAAAGAAGCATATAAACGATCAGCGCTTAAATAATCTTTCTGGCGAAGTTTGGGCGAAATCGACGACCATAACCCTACCATCCATACATATATATATATATATATATATATATGTATGTGTGAGTGATATTAGGTTGTCCGGAAAGTTGTCAGTGTTTTGTGTTACTATTTTCATTCGCCTATTATAAAGTAAAAATTCAACCTGCATTGCGCATTAATGCTACTTTCTATACGGAGTTTTTCGCTCTATCTTCAACGTTCTTTTATATCTCTTTCTTGAAGGACTCATTGAAGTATGTCGAAGGAGCAAATCCGAACGGTATTTTATTTTAACTTCAGATTGGGACAATCCCCAGCCGAGACAGCTCGACAAATCAATCAAGTGTGGGGGCCTAATAAATAGTGTTGGGGAAAGCACTGTGCGCCAATGGTTTAGTCAACTTCGGGCAGGAGATTTCAGCCTCGAAGACGAAATGCACCGAAAATTGTGTCAATTGCAGCCAGCATTGATCATCGGAAGAGGCCCGGTTCTTTTGTACGATAATGCCCCACCCACACGTTTTACAAATACTATTCGAAAATTGAGCGAATTAAGGGGTGAAGTTCTGCCTCACCCGCCATATTCTCCAGTCCTCTCGCCAACTGACTACATACCACCATTTCAAACACTTTCAGAACTTTGTCGCTGGTAATACCTTCACCAATCAGGACCGAGCCAAAACAGCTTTCGTGAAATTTGTCAAATCTCGACCACCTAATTTCTTCGCTGGTGGAATAAGTCGACTGCTGGCCCACTTGGCAAAGGTATGCTGTTTCGAACAGTGCTTATTTCGACTAAATCCGATAAGATTTGAGAAAGTTGTAGTAGTTCAAAGTGAAGCACTCAAGACGCTGAGAACTTTCCGGACAACCTAGTACAAACTCACCGGCCGAAGTTTGGTGGAAGAAAATTTTTCCACCTCTTGAGTCATGAAAGAAAGTACAACGGTATTATACCGATGAAACCGGTCTCCTTTCTAGCTTTTCTTCTAGACTCTAAGCAAGTTCTGGGCCTAATATTTCGGGTCTGAAATAGCAGACGGAGTTGTCTCACGCTTACATACAATTATCATATCGAATTGGATACTCTTCTAAGCTAGCTTTAAGACTTTTGAAATCAATGCGAACTCTTCCAATAGAAACGATCTTCATGCAGCCTAAACAGACTCAGTGAAATAGTTAGAACTATTTTTGTTCGAGGAAAATTTGGTATAATTTTCTTAGAAGTTGTTTAGTTCACCTGTCCCAATAATTATTTTATAAAATTTTTGTATTTTGAGAAAAACAATCAAATTGAAATTTGTTTTAAAGCACAGCAAAAAAAACAAGGGTATAGTCAATTAAAAGATCAGCTCGCATCATGCACCCAAAAAATTCGCCGCAACTTTTATTTGATTGGGTGGCGATGTCCGTTCCTCCACGTGGTGCCACTGGAAACTGCTCGCTTTGTGAGCTAAGCTAAGCACGGACACTCGAATGCAGGCGACAGGCCCTTGTGACAGGCCGGCCTACGAAGACCCATGTCACATCACATGGTGTATGAATAGTCATGTTTTTCGAGATTGTGCTACGGCGTCCGCGGGAGCCGACGCGCACTCGCAGAGCCCGGCGAGTGTGGAAAGTATGCGAGGGTCCCTGATGCGAGGACGGCATCGGGGGGCAACTGAGCTAGTCCGAAAGTCCCGTAACGTAGGCAGGACCCGCGTAGCAACGCTGAATGTGGGTACGTTGACGGGCCGCTCGTGCGAGTTGGTTGAAGCACTGGAGCGTAGAAGAGTTGATTTCTGTGCGGTGCAGGAGACGAGGTGGTCCTGCAGCAAGTCAAGGGACATAGGACGTGGCTTCAAGGCCGTTCTATGTGGAAGTCCCAGGACCACCAGTGGTGTCGGAATAATCGTCTCCGAACGATTTCGTGACTCGATTGTAAGCGTCGAACGCTATGACGATCGGTTGATGAAGATCGTTGTCGCCGCAAAGGAGCGACTCTATCACTTCTTCTCTGCGTATGCTCCGCAGAGTGGCTGCTCCGATCAAGCCAAGGAAGAGTTTTGGAGCCTGCTTGATGAGAAGACAGCAGAGGTACCGCCGAAAGATGTCATCATAGTCGCTGGTGACCTTAATGGGCACGTAGGTGCTGCGAAGGACGGGTACAGCTGTCATGGTGGTTTCGGATACGGGTCTCGCAACGCCGATGGTGAGCGCATTCTTGAGTATGCGGAATCGCATAATCTCACCATTGTGAACACCGTTTTCCGAAAACGCGACTCCCACCTCATCTCATACTATAGTGGGAGCTCCAAGTCTCAGATAGACTTTGTCCTTGTCAAGGATCGCGACCGAAGCATTGTCACAGACGCGAAGATCGTGCCGTATGAGACGGTCGCCCCACAGCATCGACCGCTGATCTGTACATTGAAGATCGCCTCTCCGAGGCTGAAGCAGGTCGAGCGATGCGGTACTGCAAAAATCAAGTGGTGGCGAATGAAAGAGAAGGAAGCAGCTGTGATTTCCCGCGTACGGTTACCGACAGTCACGACTGTCGACGAAACTTGGAAGAGAGCAACCGACGCGATACGCCAAGCTGCAAGGTTGGAACTCGGCATAACGAAGCCTGGGCGACGCAAAGTCGACAAGCAGGCATGGCTGTGGACAGACGATGTGAAAGCGAAAGTTCGAGAGAAGACGTCGCTGTATCATGTGTTTCTGGCCGAAAAGACGGCCGGTAATTGGCGGAAGTACCAGGAAGCTAAGAAGGCTGCAAAGAAGGCCGTGGCTGTTGCAAAAGCCACTCATTATGGAGATTTCAACGAGAAGCTCGAGTCACGCGATGGAACGGTATCTGTACCGACTTGCAAAGTTTCGCCATCCGCAGACCGAGGACATTGAAAAGTTTGTTGGCATCAATGATGAGAGCGGCCATCTTCTGACAGACCGCAAAAAGGCGCTGAAGCGATGGCGTGATTACTTTGGGGAAATTTCCACCACGGAATTTCCTCATCCGGCCATCCCTTCTGTGGCTTCTGTTCACGGTCCCGTTCACAAGATCACCGTGGAGGAAACAGAAGCGGCTCTAAAGAAGGTGAAGCCATGCAAGGCGACAGGACCGGATGATCTGGCAGCCGATGTTTGGAAGTCGAAGCTCTGGTATCCTGCTGAGTGGTTGGCTGAGTTCTTCAACCAGGTAGTAAAGGAGAAGAAAGTACCGGAGTGTTGGCACAACAGTACGACGATTCCGATTTGGAAGAAGAAGGGCAGTCCTGCAGACTGCTCCAATTACCGTCCGATTCGCTTGCTTTCGCACAGCATGAAGATCTTCGAGCGAATCCTCGATAGACGAATCCGTGAAATCGTCAAGCTCTCCGACAACCAGTGCGGCTTTGTGTCTGGTTGTGGGACCATTGATGCTATACACGCCGCCCGCCTCCTGGTGGAGAAGCATCGCGAGAAACAGAAGCCGGTGCATATAGCCTTTCTCGACTTGGAGAAGGCCTTCGACCGCGTACCGCGTGAGGTTATATGGTACGCCTTGCGACAACACAACGTACCTGAGGAACTCATAGAGTGGGTGCGGATGCTCTACTCTTGTCCAAAGAGTCGAGTTCAAGCTGCAGCTGGAACCTCGATGGAGTTTCCCATCTCTGTCGGGGTGCACCAAGGTTCTGCGCTTTCTCCACTCCTCTTTGTTGTCGTCATGGATGCCATTACGCGAGATCTTCAGCAGCCTGTTCCATGGACGCTGCTCTATGCTGATGACGTAATGCTCGCTTGCGAAGAGAAAGATGATCTCGAGCGGCAGGTGCAAGCTTGGTGCGACCGCCTGGCGATGTTCGGACTCAAATTGAACGTCAAGAAGACCGAGTACCTAACGACTGACGTGAACGAGTCCGGCTCCATTAAGATTAACGGTACTGAGCTTCCACGCACTGCGGTCTTTAAATACCTGGGATCAGCAATAGCGTCTGACGGCGGTCTGATGGTTGAAGTGAACTCACGAGTGAGTGCAGCTTGGTCCAAGTGGCGTTCGCTGACTGGTGTGCTCTGCGATAGGAAGATACCAGAGCACCTGAAGTCAAAGATCTACAGAACAGTCGTGCGGCCGGTAGCAATATACGGCGCTGAGTGTTGGCCTGCGACTAAGGAAGTTGAAACGCGCCTCAGCGTCATGGAGACGAAGATGCTGCGCTGGACGGCTGGAGTCACGCGCATGGACCGCATAAGAAATGATGCTATTCGGCAGAAGTTCGGTGTCGCGCCGATAGCCGACAAGATGCGCGAAGCTCGCTTGCGATGGTACGGCCACGTTCTGCGTGGTAAAGAAGACAGCGTCCGCAAGATTGGCCTTGAGTTGGAAGTAGCTGGAAAGCGGCCTAGAGGACGCCCGAAGCAGCGTTGGTCCGATACGTTACACAAGGACATGAAAGTAACTGGTGTCCACCCTGATCAAGCGCAGGATCGGGAAAGGTGGCGTCGTAACACCAGAAGAGCGGACCCCGCGACGATGCGGGACAAACGCTGAAGAATAAGAAGAAGAAGAAGAAGAACTTTTATTTGATTGATAGTGCAAATGCCCCTTACCCTTATTGAAGGTGAAGATAGGCGTGTTTTTCGATTGTTTTTGTTCTACCGGTAGCAGGTGTCAAACTCAGTGCAAACCGAAATTCTGCTATCAATCGAATAGAAGTCGCGACATCTTGGATGAGGGTTTGGCAAAATCCTTTTTGGCACTAAAGATGGCTGCTTTCCTGCTCTTTAAAACAATCTTTAAACCATTATTTTTTCTCGGAAAAGGAAAAATTTATGAAATCTCAAACAACTTATACACTTAATGGGTAGGCGAATTAAAACATCAAACAAAGCCATATTAAAATTCTCCTTGAACAAAAATTATTCTAACCTTTTGGAGAGTCTTTAGTTAAGTGTACAGGAAGCTCATTTCGCTTTGAAAGAGTTCGCTTTGATTTAAGAAGTCTTATGGTTAGGCTAGCTTAAAATAGTGTTCAATTTGATTCGAAAAGTGCCCAATTCGACGTGAAAATGGTGTAAAACTCAGCAAATTTCGAGAATGAAAACTAGTCTTGTAACAATTAAGGCACATAGGCGGTTGGAGACGTCAGACGCTCGTATCATGAATGGATTTTATGTTCGGTTCATTGCTCACGCCAAAGCAATCCTTCCATCACCACGTTCGGCACTCCAGCCAATATAAAGAGCAAGGGTGCGTTCGGTGCACTCAAGTTGGTTCCACCATGCTGGGTCGGAGCGTGGCTCATCCCAAGGGCGAACTGATTAACATCCGGAGCAAACAGAGTCGGCGGGGTCGCCATGTCCTTAATCAATAGTTGCGTTGGTAGGAAAGCATATGTATGTCCAGTTACATCAAAAAAAGCCAAAAAAAGGCAAAAAAATACTTTATAATAGAGGTGGAGGACACCAGTGCCGCATAAAAATTTCAACTTCGTGCAACCGTCGTATGGGTCTGTTCTGCATGGTGACTCTCTCCGATCCTATTTGCACCCAACATCCTTCAGCCGTTATTCTTCTTGCAGAGTCTTCCATCCAAAGAAATCTGTCACGGTATAGTGGCCACCGCCTCTGTAAGCCACGCCCCTACATGGGTTGGAAGGTTGGCAGTCTCCCTAACTGCATTCTTGTTACATGGTTGCTATATAATATAGACTAATACTAAAGGTTTGTAAAACCTCACTTTCAGGCAGGAGCATGACACATCAGACTCCTTCATGCACGATTAAGGTAGCCCGTATTGGGGTACACAGTGTGATGGGTGCGCCTATTCTGCCTACAAACTAGCAGTGCGGAAGAAACTGTCCACTTGCCAGCTCTCGACGTCGTCCTTTCGAGAGTGCTCTTTCGCCATGTGGGAGGAAATCGGAGCGTAACGCGGAGTACCGCGGAACGGCGCCTTTTTTCTGGGCTGTAGCATCACGTTCTGAAACAATTGTATCACAAGTACTCTCCTCCAGATAGCAGTTGTATAAGAGCGCGAGTTCGGAGAACAGGGGACAACGGAACCAACGTTGTTGTCTACAAATTTGCGGCACATTCCGAAGTCAAGTATGTACAGCTTCCGAAGATCGCCGTCTTCCGCGCGACCAACCACAAAGTTGCCGGGTTTCACGTCTCTGCAAAAGGAGTTCATTGCTGGTTCGATACAAATGGTCACTTTTCATGAGCTTAATGGCTCTAAATGGAATCCTTGCTGGCGTTAAGTGAGTCATGCTTCGGCGCAATTGTAGAGCGGGGCCCCTTTTGCGTCAACAGGACTTTTAATCGAAATTGTTAAACACCATTGCGTACCATTATAACTTCAGAAGGACACCCATACTTGTTTGATAACGATGAAGGACGGCGTTTCTCAATTCTTTTTGGGACGTGCCACGCATTCTACACCTACGGGATGTCGCAGAGGTGATTTTGATGAAAGTCTGGCCTATACAATGACTTGCGGTGATGAATGACGATCAATGAATAATGATGAATCCGATGAATCCGATGAACAAGTCAGCGCTTTATCCTTCCCAGACAAGTTTGGAACTACTTCACCGACTCCGGAACGCTGGGAGGTGTGTTTGGCCAGGGAGGGAAATCCAAGCGAGGAACCTGGTATCAGGTGTACGCAATAGCGCCACCTCCCCGTAGTCCGCTCCAGTCTGCAATGCTAGCTGAGGCTAGATTAAGGTTGCTAGCTATGGATAAGATACAGAGTGGATCTCCCTCTCTAGTCGTGCCCTCACATTTGATTTAATGTCCACCTATGTTTGGTGATAAGAGAGTATCCAGCTATATGTTTGTAATGGTCCATTATAGTCTGGCACCAGGGCACAGGCAGGGAGCGATTCTAAAGCGGGTGGTCCACCCTTACCTAATCACACCTGCAGGATGTTTTAGAAGCGCTTTGGATGCATCCCGAGGACTTATTCGAGATTACAAGGAACACTGAGCACCAACACTAAGTTTGGCTACTACTCATCATAACTGTAGAAAGGCCGGCAAAAGGTAAAGTTCTAGAAACCATCACCTGTGAAGAAACCCGGCCCAATGCAGTTCCTCAATTGCTTCTAGACACTGTATTGCACATCCCATGGCCGGACCAAGTGATAAATGTAAGTCGGGGCCTGTCTTCTTAGCCTCCTTAAAAATCTAGTATCACACTCTAAGAGACCGCCATTCTTCATAGAAGCAGATGCTTGGACCTGCAGAGACTTTCCAAGTAGCTTCATTACTATATAGTTGAAGTTTTCAAAGCTTCCTTTATCGATCAGGTCTGGCATATGCACAGCGTTTCTAGCCTGGAGTCTCTGCATGACGAGCAGCTCAAGACGGAGAAGCTGCAATTTTTCTTCATTTTTCATTCTTTATGGAGTGTTGAAATCGTTGAAGGTATTTTCATGGGACTCACTGGCACTTTCTCGTTAACGCTTTCTGCTTTGAGAGCGTACAGCTTGCCGTTTGGGTCTTCCACCTGTGTGTACATTGGGTGAAAGAGGCCCAAAAGATAGACGTTCGATGAGCGA
Organism: Heligmosomoides polygyrus bakeri; assembly: GCA_947359475.1. Taxonomy (NCBI): domain Eukaryota; kingdom Metazoa; phylum Nematoda; class Chromadorea; order Rhabditida; family Heligmosomidae; genus Heligmosomoides; species Heligmosomoides polygyrus. The sequence goes on from OX375866.1 coordinate 75,450,340, forward strand.
CATGATATGTACTTACCTTGTACACTGCTCCGAAGGCACCTTCACCAAGCTTCTGCACCACTGTGTACTTGTCAATCACTTTACCGCGTGGCAGTTGAATCAGCCCAGAGCTGGCCTCTGTCATACCACACCGTGTGTCGTGCCCACAGCTAAAAAATGAGCAACCCTCACTCAAACTCCTTCATTGTTGTTGTGTTATGTGTTATGATATGGTATCTATCAAGGTACATCAGAGTCCTTCGAGAGTTGTACAATGGATTCACGACCAAGATCTCACCATTCTACAACGACGTCCTCATCGACGTGAAGAGAGGGGTTCGGCAAGGGGATACCATATCCCCGCAGCTCTTCAGCGCCACCCTCAAAAACGTCATGCGCGAACTAGAATGGGAAGACTGGGAGTGAAGGTCGACGACCGGCAACTACATCATCTTCGCTTCGCTGACGACATCGTGCTCATAACACCGAGCATCAGCCAGGCGGAGCGAATGCTGGCCGACTTCGATCGTGTATGTGGGAAAGTTGGACTGCAGCTGAATCTTACGAAGACAATGTTCATAAGAAACGGACAAGTTTCTGATGCCCTATTCTCGCTCAGCGGAACGAACATCTCCGAATGCTCCAGATACGTGTATCTGGGTCGCGAAGTCAACATGGCCAACGTCCTAGCGCCGGAGCTGAGCAGGATGAAACGAGTGGCTTGGGGAGCTTTCAAGAGCGTCGATGAAGTCGCGAAGAAGACGAGGAACGTCCGACTCCGTGCCCCCTATTCGACTCTACCGTTCTTCCTGCCCTAACATACGTCTCAGAGACCTGGGCTATACGAAAGCAGGATGAACACACGATCAGCGTCGCGCAGCGTGGAATCGAGAGGACGATGCTCGGAGTGACGTGACTCACGCAAGTGAGAAAAGGCCTTCGGAGTTCCGAGCTTCGCCGACGTTCGAAGATCAGAGACGCTGTCGCGTGGGTCAAGTTGTCGAAAATTAGGTGGGCCGGCCACGTAATGCGCTTCGCAGACACCCGCTGGACGAGAGCCGTTACCGACTGGATTCCGCGGGATGTCAAAAGAACACCGGGACGCCCACCAACGCGTTGGTCGGACTTCTTCGTTAAAGCCCTGAACGACCGATATGACGCTCTTCGTGTCCCTCGAGCGAGGAGGATCCATTGGAGCACACTGGCACGCGAGAGGGACGAGGGACGAATATAGACGCTGCTGGCGCCCGCTCGAGCAAGTGGATGATCAACGGCACGACAGGTTATACTGGCGATCTATCAAGGTCATCTACGGGACACTTTAGGGGAAACTAACTCTAACTAGTGCCGAACAAGGTTATATGGACCAGAAGCCCATGACTATGGAAGCCCTGATCAACGAGAAAAATTGGCACTGCCATCGCGCTGTAATAGAATTCGAATAAGCTGAGAGTGTGTCTATTGGCACTATATTCGACTACACATAGTGTGCTTTCCGCTGCTGCAGAGGGTTACTGTCAAATTTTAGCTTGTGTTAGGACTTAAGACGATACGAAGGGTAGGCTTCACCGAAACCGTTCAGTAAACCTCAATGTTGGCTGATCTATGGATAAAGTTGTTGAGTGTTGCACTTATCGCGCATGTGAAAGACAAGCTGAGCAGCGCGCGACCATTCCTGGAAGCAGACCTGCATGTCTGGAGTGTCGCAGCAATCGTGATGTGGTGGATGCGACAGATACGCTGTAGCGTGTAACGTTTCGTCTTCTGTTGTTCGAAACGGCAGAGGGTGCGATTGCAGTTAACAGCTTGATAGAGGCTCTATCAGTACACTCGGGAGGAAAGTCCTGAAGTGGCATTCGCGGCTTTCCTGCTTTGCTATGTTATTCTTTCCCGAACTTGTGCAAAAATCCTCTTATATGAAGCAACTGGAACTCTCGCGCAAATCTAGGGGAGCAGACGGTAAGGCAAAAACAATCTGTTCCCTATCGCGGGAAGAATTGGTCCGAGAGGCGCTTTTTTAGCATGTTTCTTATCTGCTTTAGTTTTCAGTAGTCAAAGTTTTAAAGTGAGAACAAGTTTTGGTAAAGGGATTCACTTGCACATATTTAGGGATTGGATCTTTTTGAATTTAGGGATTGGGGCCGTCTTTGAGATCAACATCGTCGAAAGCGCTTTCAGCTGTATGTAGCTATTCCAGAAGTCGGTCCGATATAAATTTGGAAAGGGGCACGTAATGAATGAATGGAATTTTTGAAGACATCTGATCACTCTGTTTGCCGTAGTAATTGATTGTGTGAAAGGTGAATATATGAGTCTCCCCATATCACGGGCTCAGAAATATGGTTTGGGTGGTACAATATTGAGAAGGTAAAAAATCGGAATGTCTTCACCTTCTACTTTTGCAGGAGAACGTCCTTGTAACAATCTTTCCCTTTCCACATCTAACCCAACGCTATTAGCGGCTGTGTTCAAGATCTATGTAAGATCGTTGCTGAAGTACGGAACAATTGTATACAACCCCCACAAACTGTCTTGCATCGGTCGGATAGAAATGGTATAGGCAGTTTCACGCGCAAGCTTTTTTCAGGGTACTACGGTTTAACTATTGCTTGATCCGTAGAGGTAATCTGAGATATAATCTCGCCAAATTGGACTTTCTATCACTGACAAGCAAAGGTTCCCAACTCAAGGTGAGCTTGTGCGATGCTATTTTGACAGGATGTAAAAGGCCGTGGATCTAATGGATAGCATTTTGCTTCCACACGATATGATGCACAAATACGGTTCCGCAATTTCATCGTTGCCCTTCACCCTCGCTTGGGGGCGGTCTTTGGAACAAGGCGGTGTTTTATCGCACAGAAGATTGCAAAATGGAATGGGTATCCAGCCAACAACTTTTTTTGAAAAGGGAAAACCACAAACCAGTATGAAAAACCCGTCGCGAAAAATAGCGGTAAAATACCCTTCTGCTTGCCCTTCATACCAGAGGAAGTAAGGGCAGTAATGCATGTTCGCAAAGCGAAGCCCCAGAATTTGGTAAGAGTGGTCGAGGTGCCTCCAACAAGCGTGAAGAGGCAGCTGATTCGATCTACGATCTTGGATCTACGATCGGATGTGCACTTCTACGGACTGTGTTGTGCCCTTAACGAAAGGAAGGACAGTAGCCTGACATCTGGTGTAGTATACCCTATGTCGTGAGAAATGTGGGGCGGAAATACATAGGGGTAACGGGCAGACTCTTTTTTATCAGCATAATTGAGCATCCAGACGGCCTCACGAGGCCTTAGGAAGACCGATGTGCACTCGTTGTGGGGAGCACAGGGTTCGGTGTCATTAAGGCGCGATATTCCAGAATTTCGTCTTGATCATAGTTCGAGAAGGAGACATCTCATCGGGTCAGACCCTTGAAGAGCTTTGGATCGCTGCCAGGAATTCCTGATTCAATCGCAAGGAAGAATACATAACGACACTCCGAAAAATTGCATCCTTCGTTGAGCTCTCTATGTTCTGATCAACACGATCCGATCTCAAGGGTACTTGAACAGGATGCCATCCAGAGCTAACCTCGTTCACCCATGTTTTTCTTCTTTTGCGGATGACTGGCGATCCCCATCGGAAACCACCCGAAATGTTAGTTCGTGCGCTATATCCAGGACGTCGACCCTCGTTTTTATTTTATTTGTTGAGAATGGTAGCGGCAATGATGAAACGGCTTTTGGGGAATAGCTTCGTGAAATGTTCTTGACTTTTCCGTGCTCCGAGGAACGCCGAAACGTGAAACGTCAGCCGAGATAAAGCTTGCTACAGACCTTCAGCTCCTAAAACTACGATGGAAATCAGTGCTTCTTTTTTGGCAGAGACCGTACTACTTGGCTTAAGCACCTGTTTCCAAGTTTCTGCTGGCAAAGTTGCCAGCATTCGTCACTTCTGGTCGTAAACGAGGGAGCCTTTCAAATGCACACACGAAGACGTGGCAGTCGCGCCGTCACTTGGTGATAAGCTGCCGGGAATGGCGTGCGGTCGTCATTCGGACTCCTCGTCAAATGGCTTCAATACGTTTATCTTCCTGGCAGTCGATAATTTTCCTGTTTTTCTCAGAAACTTCTGGACTGGCCAAAATCAAAGGCTTTTTAAAGCAGAAATCTTAGGCTGATCGACTGCAGATGCAGCAAGGTTGTCACCGGGGCGTATCCCATGGAGGACGCCCGAATGGCTTTGTCATATCACAAGCACTACCCGTTTCGTCACTGGAGTGTAACTAATTTACAACTAAGTTCGTCGTTCTAAGCTCTGCTTCAAAGCAGCAGATTTCTTTGTAATAAATCGTTACTGTATAAATGATCAACGAGCTGAGCGGCAACACATGCAATATAACTGATCAAACATTGTGTATGGTCAGGCTGCCCTTATTTCGCTTTTATTTGCCTGTCAGCATTGAAGCTACGTCTGCCTGTCCCCGAGCTTTGTTGACACAGCTTGCACGTATATTCGGAGGAATACGCCTTTTCTTTATAGAAACCAATTGGTCACTGTCTAAATACACCCGTTCTAAGTTTGCACTCGTTTTCGAATTCTGTTACAGATCGAGTGTTGATTATTATTTATTACTATCGACTCTTCCACGTTTCTCAACCACATGTTTAGACTTCCTTCTGAATACATAGTTCGGCAAATGGAAAGATACTTCTATACAAATAACGGTTTCAGCCTTATTTCTTTATGACAGCAACTTTTCGTCAATGCGTGTGTCGTTTAAATGCTCATTGTGGTTTGAATTCTAAAGAGGAGACGCCATGAAGCAGAGTGTTAGTTGATTTCCGCTTTGAATTTGAGAAGGACTTTTTCTAAGCCTTAATGAGCAACTTAGTGGTTAGACCCTTTCTTAACGTATTGGGCCGGCTGCTGGAAGCCTAACAATCTGAAACAGTGCTCCATGAGCATGGCAGGTTCTTTACCAGGATGTCTAACGGCTACTTTTCCATCTAGCGCGCTTACAAAATCCTGGGAGCATCGGAAAAAAATCCCGCTGTTCAAACACATGCTCCAAATAAATAAATAAAGAAAATAAATAAGGAAATGAACAATTAAATGTTATTTTAGTAAATCATGGAGTGTAAGTCATGTACGATCGTCGGAAAAGCTTTAAGGGTTCTACATGAATAATCACTCTTTTCTTGGAAAAATTCGTACATGTTCAGGAAACACGAAATGTCAGGCTGATTTAGCTTAACTAGCTCCTTGCGATGATGTGGAAAAACCTCACAAATAAATATTGTATAGTTCTTATAGCAAATGCTTTGGAGCTTAAAAAAGGATGACGGACGGCGCTACTCATTCATTTTGGGTGCGCCATGCATTCGACCTCTACGGGATGTCGTAGAAGCGACTTGAATGCGTACTTCCTCTACACAATGACTGCGGTAGTCCCCGATGTACACTTCAGTGTCTTATTCTTCCCAGATGAGCAGTTCCGGTGATCTCGGAGGGATGGAAGGCTTGGTTGGCCTGGGCGGGAGATCCGAACCAAGAACCTTGTACAGGGTGGACGCGAGAGCCGGCACCTCTTTCGACTGCTACACGAGCCCCTTGCAACTTCTTCCGCTTAAAATATCAAGAGTTTGCTCATTCTATCAACGCACAAATGCTCTCTGAAGATTTATTTTGACTTTATTTCAATTTATGGTTTATTGCCATATCCTGAATTATCACCGGTAATATGGTTAATATTTTATACGACTTTCACTGGTTTCCAAAAAAGATTTTTCTTATAATTTTGCTGATATGTAAGCTAGAAACGATGTCATTAAAAACAAATTTTAGAATTTCGAGACCACGTTGAAATAAGACGCCTGTCACCCGTTTTTAGGATTTGCTCGTCTGGGCAGAATGGCATCAAATTTACCGAACGCCATATTACTCCCTATTAAAAGTAGTGATGTTTAATACAGTGTCTACTAGACCCTTTCACGTCGCAATCTAGCTCGTGCAGCCGTTTGTTGTGTGCATCTTCTCACTGACTCAGTCATCTACGTCATAACACTGTTAGCTTTGCACTAGAACTCTCGTCCTTATAGTGCTCTTGGTAGAGAGCCTGTTACCAGATCGCCTAGCTCAACGTCTGCTGATGTTTCAGATGAGTCGAATGCTGTCTGTTGTCGTTTTGATGATGATGTCTATCATCCTGATTCTGTTCGCTTTCTTTGACGACCAGGAGCGGGCCAGCAATAGCTTAGCCTATGGCAAACAGCTTCTCACATCAGCTGCGAGGTCAACTTTCGGGGGTGAGGAGACCTTGTTTGGTTTTTGTTCAGAATCCTTAGCAGCTCACATGTTTTCTTTAAGCCTCTTGTTAATTGCAGGTATATTTCCTATAATGTGGAGGCGCGTGGTAGGTCAGTTGGGGGAGGCGCCGGCTGTCACATGCACCAGTTTCCTGGTTTTTGGATCGGATTTCTCGCCCAAGCCAACCAACCCTTCCATCCAAATCTTATGATCATCATTAAAGTCGGTGAATTGGTTCAAGACTTGTGGAGGAAGTATGACAAACTGAATTGCCCATCGTACGGCCACCGCTAGTCATTCTATTAAATTGAGCCATAAATTTTGCAACATTTCTGTTTTTTTTTTCTGGAACTCAAGGCAAACCCGCTAAGGCATTATATTTTATTTTTCACCACTCAAAGTGAAAAAGTGTGTGGTTTCATTTTCAATTAGTTCAAGCTCGGCAGCAACCCAGCGACGGGGTCAAGCATATTTTGGAAGTCACCGGCAAGTTCACTCCTAACCGAATAAATTATTAGAGATGGTATCAGAAGTTCCTTTCCCCAGAAAGGCAACAAAGGCAAAGCACTCCCGTGAAGATTAACTGCTGCAAACAAAGGGCGCCTGCGCAAATCCATCAAGTCAAATTCTTCTCAAATCGCACTAGGACTGACCGCTGATCTACACACCTTCCAGTGAACCACCGCTCGTTGGCTACAGAAGCCAAAAGGCCGCCAAAATCGCCTTCGCCAGTGCCTGCGTTGACGGAAACCCAAGCAGATCGCTGTGCTTCCGACAGCCGAGAGCTCCTGCACCGGTTCAAGCGAGGGGCCCGGATCGATTCCTTACCAGCGATGAAAAGTGGATACTGCAACTGTAAGGCCGGAAGCAATAGCTTGTACGCAACGAGCTGGGGGTCTGACGTCAAAACCGGAGCTCCACCGAAAGAAGGTCCCGCTGTGCGCTTGGTGGATGGGTAGTGGTCCAGTGCACCGGGAGCTGCTCCAGGTAGTCAAACCATCATCGACGCTCGCTTCTGCCAACAACTGGACTAGTTTCAGCAAAAATTAGTTGAGAAGGAAGTCGATGCGAACCAATGTTTCATCCACCAGGGCAACAGCTGACCGCTTACGGCTCTTCGGACGCTGGAAAAAATCTAGAAATTCGGATGGGCCAAAACCAAGCAACCACCATACACCTCGGACATTACGCCGTCTGACTGCCATCTGCTTCGGTCGACGGATCACTTCGTGGTAGGCGCCTTACCGAAGTCGATGTGGTCACGACGGTGGTGCACGACTTCGAAACCGACCAAATTCGACAAAGATGTAATGCTCTCAGTTCATGAAAAGCGGAAGAAACTCATTGAGAATAACAGAAAGTACTTCGTTTAAGTCAATCAATTTTTCTTTTGCGGCGTAATCCTATTTTTGCTGGAAGACAAATTTTGTTGCAAAATTTATGACTCAACCTAATATATACCAAACACGCATTTAGAGTGGGAGGACGCACTGGCTGTTGCGTGCATCCGAATAGAGGTTCTCGGTCTGGGTCTCGCCCAAACCAGGCAATTTTTCGACCCCTCTTGGGCCAGCGAATTTGAACAAGACTTGTCTGAAAAGGGAAAACGTGAATTCGACCATTAACTTGTCGCCTCAAAGTCATTGTATATGCCAAATGCGCACTCAAATTGCCTCACGACGCATCCCGTGAAATAGAGTGTGTGGCGCATTCCGTGGAGAGATTGTTTAACACCGTTGTAAAAGATTAAAAAAAAAGTATTTATAAAGTTGCTGCACGGTTTACTGCACTGAAGGGATGAGAGCCCCGTGCAATCGTTTTACCGTTAGACACGTTTGCCTATTTTCTATTTGTTTCTATTTACGTTTCCTCGTCATTCAAAGACCATCAGCAATTTCCCTATCAGTTAGAGTCTTATCACGAGTGGGTGTTGACAGGACTGCACGGAGACATCTTGCAACTTGCAAGGGTCAAAGAGATAATAGTGATATTAATGACGATGATTCTACAGGCAAGGTAGTTCGCAGCTCATCTTGGTCGAGCATCCTTTTTCCAAAACGAAAAGAGTGTTGACCTATTTTTTAGGGGGAGGGAAATTATTGCATGCATCAAAATCCATTTGTTTGAATTCAACTACTGGGGAAGGCATGATCCAAAAACGCTTTATATTACTACGTATATGTTGCTGCATGGACTGCACAGCATCAGTTTTATACCCTCGTAAAATGTGCGAGGCACATTTTACGAGGGTATAAAACTGATGCTGTGCAGTCAGGGGTGCACTTTTAACGGTTAACGATTTAACGAATTTAACGAACTAACGGCATTTTTCGTTAAAATCTGCCTTAACGACTTAACGGAAATTTTTAGAAATTTAACGGAATTTTTAACGGGCTTTTTTCTCAGTGAGTTTATCACATTTACCCTTAGTTTGCACTATTGTTGCAGGTATCCTCCTCACGATAAGGACTGTTCCAAAAAAAACGTTTTGAAATCAGTAAGAATATTTTAATGCTTTCATGAATTTGTTTTGGATTGGAACTAGTGCATTTTGGGGCGCGTGTAGCGCAGATGGAAAAGGTGCCGGCTGTCCCGTGCACCCGATATCAGGTTCCTGGTTCGAATTTCCCGCCCAGACCAACCAAGCCTTCCATCCCTTCGGGGTCGGAGAATTGGTACCATACTCATCTGGAAAGGGTAAATCGCTGACTTCTTCATCGGCTGGCCACCGCTAGTCATTGTATCTCCAATTACACAATTAAATCACCTCCACAATATCCCATAGAAGTAGAATGTGTGGCGCATCCCAAAACGATTGAGTAACACCGTTCTTTATCGCTATCGTTCAATGCATTTTGGAGTTGGAAATTTTTTCTCCGAGCCCCCAAGCACGTCAACGAATCCACACAAAGATACTGGTCTAATCTCCTCGTAAGACATGCCTCTCCTCACCTGGCGCTGCTTATCCCAGATTACATTGTTCGCCACCGGGAACAGTCGAGACGGAGAGAATGTTTTCGGCCGATGAACGTATTTTAAACGATTTTAGAAACATGCTATCAACAAGACATTTTGGAAAGCTATTTTCCCTGAACATTAACGGTTGGCTACGTGCCACACTTCTTCGGCAGTGTGGGACCGTGTGACATGATTTCATGTCACGCTCCCGACGTTGCAAAAGATGGATTAGTCCCGCGCACGGCACTCAAAAATCGTGCGTTCGGCAACGTATTAACATTCCACTGATTGGTTTTTAATTGTGTTTTTATTACTTCTTTCTGTGCTTAATGGGCTGATGCCGGCATCGAGATTATATATGCTCGTAGGACCGTCACACGAAAGTTTCGCAAGGAACTAGGAAGGGGGGAATCCCGGGCTCCGCTTGATCGCACATTTTAAGATTCCTTGTCGGTAATCATCTTCTGTGGTAATTCCGTACCTGTTCTTATTCCACACCCTGAAGGTAATTTGTTGTTGTAGGCTTGTTTGTTTTTCTGTGTTTGTTGATGTCAAATTGTTTATTTTGTATTGCAGTGTTACACTCAATTCCTTGAACTTTAGCTGTTGACCTCTTGAATTTGAAACCTATAAGGCTTTCATTGTTTTTATACTTGAAATAATGGCTTGCAGCTAATTGCATTTTTTAACGAAATTTACGTTAAAAAAATTTTGTTAAAAAAATTTGACGCACAGAATTTTGTGTGCACCCCTGCTGTGCAGCGATGCCTTTATTTTTGCTAGACTTCTTACTAGTTAGATGTATCTATTGTCGTGACTCTGAAAAAATGCCATTTCTGTTAAAAATAGTGATAAGAGTTAAGCGAGTTGAAAATTTCTATATTTTTTATATATTACGTATATAATTTTTATACGATATATTGCCCACAGACGCGTGGTGGCACAGTTAGAGGAGGCGCCGGCTGTCGCATACCGTGATTTCCTAGTTCAAGTTCCTCTCCCCCCAGGCTAACCAGGCCCTCCATCCTTTCGGGGTCGATAAATTGGTACCATTCGTGCCATCCTCGTCTAGGAAGGATACGACACTTACTTGTACATCGGCTTGGCTTGTCTCCACAAATCATTATATGGACCAAATACGCATCCAAAATCCCTCCGCGATATCCCGTAGAAGTATAATGCGTGGCGCATTCCAAAAAACTGAGTAAAGCCGTCCTATTTCCTTTTATACTTTTATATTGTACACAATTTCATTGTTCACCTTCCGAAATTCCATACCAACCATTTATGTCCATCCATAAAATTTTGCGACACCATTGAATGAAATGTTCTTTACCAGTAAGATTATCTTCAATTTGAAAACTACGTACGCGGCGTGTTGGAACTATTTAGACTTTTCAGGCGGCCCTGATGAATGGGTTCGAGTTTACTACTCACAGCATGGACCTGAGCGATCTCTTCTTCTCAGCAAGTTGGATGGAAATAAATACGACAGGTTATACAATGCGCTGGTACCTGAGGTATGATTCTGCCAGTTTGTGAATTGTTGCCGTTTACTAGTTTACTAGTTGTTTTGGAAGACGTTTATTCTCCGATCAATATTCGCCTCATCGATAACGTCATCTTGCACACTCCGAATCGAATTTTGTTGCGAAGCATTATAGTAGATTACGGGATAAACAACCGTGTGTCCATGCAGTGTCCATGCAGTTGGATATTCGCCTTCGTGGAGAGCGGCTGGGAAGGTGGAGGAATTCTAATATGTCGGAAAGCTGGCTGGGAACGGATGTGTCAACCAGTCTTCTAGCTAGTAAGGCGCCGATACATGGACACCATGGACACTGTGGCGCTCAAGTGGAGGAAGCCCATCTCTCTAGTCTGTTAATGCTCCAGCACTTTCGCGCTAAAACTATTAAAACAGCCTACATGACAGAAGCTGCTGCGCCTTGTGTAAAGCACATTAGAAGCAAATACAATTAGCCAAGATGGGAATATTCATGGTCGTTGAGCATTGGATAGACCCGGCAAGAGAGGCCGTGAAACGCGGAGGTCGATACAGAATCGAATAGAACATCAATCAAAGTGAATCAGAGGAAATAGAGCCTGATGTTACATGGACTCATCCCGGGAGATCCTGGCATTGGCCAGGTGGGGTTGGCTTTAGGGTTCGGTGCAATAGCGAAAAGTAGTACCACGTGGTGCTGCAAAATTGAAGAGGGAAGACATCATCACAGGAGATAGGTCTCAACGAAGTCAACGCCATCCCAAAAAAACGCTCTTGGTAAGGCGAAATGGGAAAGGTTGGAAAGATAGGGTAAGAAAAGCATGCGATTTGGGACAGCATGGATACAAGAGCTGGAAGGAAGAAACAGGCAGGTGCCTCAGACACGATATAAATTCACTCATTTTGCAAATGTACGACGATGGGAACCACGTCTCAGTTAAGCCAACTCCACAACCGTTTTACTTGAATTTGCAGGAGCAGATAAAAATGGCGGCTAAAGTTGACCTCTTGTGGCTCTTGTTCCCCAGTTTCCGGTCACAGTAGTGCTGTGTAACCTACTGAAATCTAGAAATGGATTTAATTATATCCGCTTAGTTAAGGTAATCTGTGTACTTCTATATACCGCTTGTAAAAAACACTCAACGAGTCTGTCAATTTTTGTTAAATTCTCTTACCTTACAGTCCTAGCGCATTCGAAGTTCAAAGCCCCTGCTTTAAAACTACATAATGGGAAGCATGCAAAGAGTTTGTCATATTTCGCTCCTTCTATGTATCTGACAAGGAGAGCTTCCAAAGTGGCGGCGAGCTTTTGCGATGCAATTTTTACAGGATGTAGGATCCCGTGTGGGGAGTCCAAAACCGTAGTTAGTTTTTTTTGGAATGCTCTTCTGTGATCGAAAAAAAAGCGTGTGGACGCGTGAGCGCGAAGTTCATCACGCCCTGCTGCCACCTGACCGAATGTGGTCGGCTGGCGCAGTGGGTAGTCTGTCGCCTTTCGGCCGCAACGAGTGGGTTTTACGGTTCGACTCCTCGGTGCCGAAACAGTTTTTGCACACATCGACTCGTTATTATTATGCGTGATCACAGGAGTGGTTTTGTACACGATTAATGCTTTTATTTATTTATTTATTTATTTATTTATTTATTTATTTATTTATTTGCACAAAATTGTGCGCTAAAACAGTTATTGAAACACAATGGACACGATGTAAGGAAAATCGAGAATCACCAAATAAAGTAAAATGAAACCTCAACAGATCAACCAAATGTTTCAACCTAACTATCAGATGAGAACAACCCTCAATCAAGAGGAAAAAGCAGTCTCAGAAATCAAATGAAATTAGCTTTCAAATATGCGGGTCTGGGGTAGTGGAACTTGATGAAGACGAGCAGTGGCCGGCCAACAGTGCAAGTCGCTAGAAACGGCTCCGGATACCAGCTTAGTAGGTCCGCCGCCTCCATCAGTGCCCATTTGACGGTTGTATGGGAAGGGTAAGGTAACATGAAATTTTTGATGAAATAGAACAAAAACAATGACAATGTGTCAGAAAAAGCAGAGCCGTGCAAAAACGTAATCAGATACAGAGACGTAGGAGACAAGCACTACATAGTAAAACATTACATAGCGAGAGTTACTATAAAATAGGAATAAACACAATAACTCAAACTAGTTAGGACTAAGGTAGGAACACAAACTTAGTTAAAAACAGGAAAAAAGAAATCTCCAAAAAAAAGAAAAAAAGAAAAAATAGAAATGTCCGAAAAAACTAAAAAAGAACGTGAACAAAAAGAAATGCAAAAAAGTGTTGTGCTTAAGTTATGTCGACAATGTGCAAAACTGAAAGCAAGTCAATCTTTTTCAAGTTCCTACGAAAAATACTAACATTCGGAGCTTCTAGTAGACTTGTAGGTAACATTTGTAGCCACCGAGCGCTCCGAAAGAAAATGGAATTGAAGATCTTTTCACGGTTTTTCTTCTTGATTCTGGGATAGCGAAAACAGTAAGAATTTCGGTGACCCGATGTTGGCAAAAATACCCAGTACTTGCTCGCTCTGAGAATTGATTCCCCTTTTAGTACCTTAAAACAGAAGACGAGATCATTAAAAATGCGCCTGTAAAATAGACTTTTAAGTTTAAAAAGCATAAGTCTTTCCTTGTAACTAGGAATCGTACCAGAGTCAGTTGAGGACCGTATGCATCTGTTAAACAAAATTTTTGTAAACGTTTTTTGCACCTTTTCAAGCTTGGATTGGAATTTTTTTGTGAATGGACTCCAAACCTGGCAGCAATATTCCAATAGTGGTACGACATATGATTTGTATAAGTTAACCAGGATTGAGCTTTCAGTGTTTTTAATGTTTCTAAAAATCAAAAACAGAGTGGAAAAAGCTTTTCGTACGGTGGCATCTATATGACTTCCAAAATTTAACTTACGATCAATGAAAACTCCTAAATCACGAATCTCAGATACTGAGCTGAGGACATGGTTATTGAGATTGTACTCAACATTCTCTGAAGTACCAATATGGAAAACAGAGGTTTTGGATATATTCACAGGTATTTGCCAAGCATCAGCCCAATCCATCATAATATTGACAGCTTGAGATAAAGCTTGACATATCTGATCCTTGTTGGCACTGTTGTATGCACCGTATATTTTTATGTCGTCAGCATACATTTGTACCTTCACCTGGTTACTAACCGCTAATCTTGAAGGAAGATCACACGTGTATGCAAGAAACAGCACCGGTGAAAGTGCGCCTCCCTGGGGTACTCCGCTTTTGCAGTCAAAGCACCTTGAAAAGGAATTCCTAACTTTAACGCGCATATGTCTTCCACTCAAATACGAGTGAATCCATCTCAAAAGAAAGCCTCGAATACCAAGTTGGTCGAGCTTGATTAGAAGTTTCTCGTGGCACACCCTATCAAAAGCTTTGGACAAGTCAAAGTAAATGACATCAACCGAGTTTCCGTTATTAATAGCAAAATTCCAATCAAAGATAGAATCTGCAAGCTGAGTGGTTGTAGAAGCACCTACCATAAAACCGTGCTGCTCAGAAGGAATTAATCTGTTTCTCGACAGATGAGCTACTATTCTATCTCGCACAATTTTTTCTAATATTTTAATTGGTGTAGGTGTTATACTTATAGGCCGGAAGGAGGAAAGTAAAACGGAATTCGGTTTTTTTGGAATAGCCGTGATAATGGACTCCTTCCAGATTTCGGGGACTTCGCTATACATCAAGGAAATATTAAAAATCATTGAAAGGGGCCTGTACAGTGAGTGTGCGCATTTTTGATACACTATTTGCGGAATCCCATCAAAAGTTGCTGACGTAGAACTTTTCAGCTGCTTCATAATTCTTAACACCTCACTGGGCTCTGTCACAAACTCATATACTCCGTTTACGTCCGATTTCTCAGCCGTTTCTGATTGCTTGAGCAAGCTACTCAATTCATTTGACATATCTTCTGGTGTTGAAGTGAAAACGGAAGCGAAATAGCTTGCAAGTGCTTCAGCCTTTTGGTGATCGTCTTTGTAAAGAACACCGGCGTCGTCTTTTAGGACAGGCAACTCTGTGTGACCTTTCAATTTAAATCGCATTAAGGAATACAGAGCCTTCTTATTACGTGATTTTGAAGAACATCTTTCACAGTATGCTGCAAATCTACTCAAGTGATGATCCAATTCCTGACACACCTTCTTGTATTGTGGATGTGAAAGAGGATTTTTTACTGAGTTAAAGAGACGTGTTTTTTGAGCCATCAGATTGGATATGTGCATCGGATAATGTTTTACTAGAGGTTTTGTTGATTGGAATGGTACATACCTTGATAAGCCAAAGTATACAACGCGGCAGAACCTCTTATACAAGTCGTCAATGTTTTGATAACCTTGAAAGACTGTCCACCAATCCACAGAACCGAAATAATTTGCTAAACCCGTATAGTTTGCCTTGATAAAGTTCGGAAGTGGTAAATCCCGCTGCTTCAGCAACGGTATGTGGACTTCAAAGGCCACTACGTTGTGGTCAGCAGTTGCAAAAGGAGGAAGTACATAAATGTTGCTCAGGATAGGAGCTGAAGTAAGGATTATGTCAAGAATTGCATCATTCCGAGTAGGTCTGTTTACTTGTTGGGTCAGGCTACAACATTCAAAGAATTCCGTGAACTTAGCCAAATTTTGCCTCTTAGGAACTGCACCATGAACCCAATCAATATCAAGATTGAAGTCACCCAATACTATTAAGTGATTGTTCGAAAGACACAGTTCCACTAATGAATCTATGAGAGCATCGTCTTCGCGCGTGCTTGAATTTGGTGGTTGGTACACAAGAACCATCCTAAATGCCACCGAATACGAGGCATCAAAGACATCAAGACAAAGAATATCAGAATGCAGGTCTGTAGGGCTGGTAACAGCTGTCAAACTAATCGTATTTTTAGCCAGGCAACAAATGCCGCCACCCTTGCGATTCGTGCGGTCACTTCTAAAGAGCTTGTACGGGAAATTAGAAAGGATTTCCGAGTCTAATATTTTGCTGGAGAGCCATGTTTCTGTTATAAACAACAAGTCGGGTTTATAGTGAGACAGGAAGAGATGAAGGTGGTGTATCTTATTCACCAGGCTACGAGAGTTGAAGAGGAAGCACTTCATGGACGTGGGAGGTACACCGTGTCCAGTTAGGCGTTTCCCTGTGCCCTTCGCTTGGGAAGGTCTTCGACCCGCCTTAACTCTCCGCGGTATACCACCCAAATGCGATCGTTTGCCCGCTTGTTCCTCTCCCTACACTGCTGCCTTAACTGATATTCTTGCTGCCGTTCCTCAGAGGTCATGCTGCGGCGGACCCTAACTTTACTGAAGGTGGTAGAGTCTCGAAGCCTCCAAGAATTTTTTAAGGCAGTAGCCCAATGAGGCTTCGATGGCAATACCACCTTCACCTTGCGGATATGACCGCGTTCATGCCGACCCATGCGATAGACCTCTAATGGACGGCACTCGAGATCTAAGACATCAAAGACCTCACTTACTTTCGCTTCGAGATCCTTCTGTTTCGCTGAAGGAGGAAGGTCCGGGGCAGCTTCAGGGAGCCACTCAATAACGATGCTACGTTCCTTCTTCTCCATCTCTATTCGTTCTGACATCTCCTGTGGGAGTTTGGAGATTAGTGCGTACATCATCTGCTCGATGATAGGGTCTTTGTTTCACATCAGAACTGCGTTTATAAGTTCGCTTACTGAGAACTTAGAAAAGTCTTCTACAGCAGAGCAACTCACGCTGCTGTTAACTTGCTCTTGACTGTTAACACAGACTTTTGCTGTGGCCTCAGTAACCTTCTTGCTGGACTTAGCTCTCTGAGACATGTTGACCTATTGACAGCAGAGATGAATCAATTAAACGCACCGACAACCAAACTACGGCCAGCAAGACTAATGGAGGAGTAGCCCTAGAGTTAGTAAAATAACGCAACCAAACACGTATTAAGTAGCTTAAAAACGAGACTGATATAAAAAAAAACACAAATAAGAATAGATACAGCAGGGAAATACTTAGCTCGCGAAACGCTGACGATACGCCGCCACTCGCGGTGGTGAAGTGTCGAGGAATGAGTATAGTATGTAGTATGTAAATGTGGCCCTTCTCTGCTTTTTTTCTCTCAGTGGATCGTATTTGCACTATATCATATCAACAACGATACCGTAAATGCACACGAACACATACACTTTACGGGATAGGTCATTGACTTCGTTTGATACCGGTAAATACTTAACACTTACTAAAAACAATCGTATACAAATTGACTCCTGTGATCACGCAAGCACATTATGAAAGCGACCTGATGTGTGCAAAAACTGTTGCAACACCAGGGATCGAACCGCAAAACTCACTCGGTGCGGCAGAGAGGCGACACCACCACCCACTGCGTCAACCGACCACATGGGGTTGGGTGGCAGCAGGGCGTGATGAGCTTCGCATTCACGCCTCCATAGCCTATTTTCGACCACAAAAGAGTATTCCTAAAAATAACTACGGTTTTGAACTCCCCACACGGAACCCTACATCCTGTGAAAATGGCGTCGAAAAAGCTCACCGCCACTTTGGAGGCTCTCCTTGTGAGAGCCTTTATTTCGTCGTGGTCAATAAAACGTTACCCTAAAGACTGGTTATCTAAAGGCCCCCACAGAGTTCTGCGGCAGCGCCGCGGCCCTATGCTTAACCATAGGGCAGAGACGCAGAGCTCGCCGCCGGCGGCGTCCCTGCCCTATCCTTAACCATTGCGGCGAGCGGCGTTGCCGCAGAACTCTGTGGGGGCCTTAAGGCAATAAAGACAGTTTTTGAGTGGTGCCGAAAGGTGCAAAGATCGTTTTTTTTCTTGTGGACTTGCTAAATGCGCGGATCTAATTCAAACCTAGACTTTTTCGTATTTTTAAGGCATAATTTTCTGCAGCTGTTTTTTTTCAATAATTAAGAAATATTCTGGAAAACTTTGTTGTAATAATAACTAATTGTAAGAAGAAAATTCATGATGCAGCCTTTCCTGAACCTTACTTTTCTATCAGTTAGAGAATCATTCACTGCTTCCAAAGACATGTAGTTCATGTGTTGCAGGTGTACTGCTCGAATCTTGTGAGGGTTGGTAATATCGACGATGGCGGAAAGTTCGTATGCAATCCTAGAGAAATGCCGAAGGAGAATTGCAGGCAAGTACTTCACACAACGCTTACGAAGTGAGACAGAGAGACAAACTGCATTTTCAGTGTATATTCCCTTGGTCTTCGAGACGATATCAGCTTTGACCGCGACATACAAATGTTCAACAACTTCAGCTGCCTACTCTATGGATACGACGTGGTAATGCTTCTCGATGCTTGAACTGTGGCAGGTTGTGGCCTCCATCCCTGAAGTTTCTTCGAGTTGGCTCTCTAACAGTAGGATCTGGTGCATATCGAGGAAGAGAGAGTGATTATTTCACCAACTTTATGACCTTGGTAGTTGAATCAGTACTTCTTTTCTTAATTCGTGACATTATTCCACGGTCCGGCGTTTTCGACCGCGCAAGCTCTTTCAAGACGTTGCGTTTGCAGTCCAGAGGAAAGGCTCGTGTAACGACCTTACATAGCGGAACGAATGAAAAATTTTCGAGGCACAGAAGTTGCATCTAAAAGATGCGGTACTAGGGCGTTTAAGCAGATGTCCGCAATTCCTGAACGCCTTTGTATAGACGCCATTCCGTCTTTCAAATTCTTCATGGGAGCTGTTCAATTCTGCTGTCATTGATGTGCTCTCCAAGTTTAAATTTCAATGTTTATTTGTCTGCAAATAACTGTATGACAATAGAACTAATAACGGGACAATAAATAAAACTACAAAAAATTCTATTTTAAGGATTGTGCAGTTGATATCCCGCTTGACCTCTTAGCCCTATACAAGATTCGTTACTGCGATGGGAGTAGTGTAGCGATACTACAGGCATCTCCCCGGTGATCATCAGTAGGGCAGGGAGCTGAGGTAAAAATCAACGATTGCTGTAGAATAAGGAAGAAGGCGGTCCAGCGATGAGATGAAGGCTTCATAGCCAAAAAGTAACCTGCGACTTTTCGTTTGGATCCAAATTTAGTAATCACAGGAAATGTGGACACCTACCAAACACTTGTCCTACGACCTTATACGCACGCAACTCTCTGAGTCATTCCGGGGCTGGCCCTATTTCTCAAGGGTCTCTTTAAACTGATACGCCCCCAGGCGATGTCTTATAAGGGAGGCGTAATGGTTGGGTCGTTGAGACATAGGAAGGCTGTTATCGGCAATTTTTTTTAGAAATTAGTGACGGGCTAATCTGATGCTATGCGTTGATCAAACCTTGCACAGAGAAGGAACAAAATGCGATGCGCAAAAGTACAGGTGGCCACGGCACTATCATAAATGCTAGGAATGAATGCGGAACCAGCCGAGGTAATTTACAGTAGCCTTTGCATACAAGAAATACTCCTGAAATCATTCTAAAAGTCGATGCTACTGCTTGGAGTGAGGCGGATCGGGGTAACGCTCTCCTTCAATCCTCCTGCATTATTCAAAAACAAGTGCTCCGTCACGCCTGTCGGCGTGCCTCGCACTTGCGCTCTTTGCGAGATGTTGCAGTATCACAAAGCTGAGGACAATCAATCAAGCTAGCTGCTCTACTTGTGCAGCTTTTTTCCTACCTAGGAGTACAAAAGGCTCGCAGTACGTACAGTGTATGGTATGATAGGGCCATCTAACGGTTCCTCACTACTGGTCCTCCCTTAGTGAAACGGTTCTCCATTACCGGTACTAGTCCCCCTCAATGATCCCCCTTAGCGGACGACGTCTTCGGCACGCCTTCTGAATCCCCAGGCACATTGGACGGCGTCTTTAGCACGTCTACCTGAATCCCCAAACACGTTGAGGGACGTCTTTGGCACGTCTTCCGAGTCCCAGGCACGTCATGCCACGTATTCCGCACGTCTTCTGAATCCTAGGCACGTAGAAGACGTCTGGGTATTTTCCGCTATTTTCGCGCACCGTAATTTGATGAATATCGATTGATGGCGATTGATACTTCAAAAACGAACTTCAGATTCGTGTTCAACGACCTCGATTGCCTCAGGGCTGAAGTTCCCATGCAGGGAGAAGACGTCTGGGTATTTTCGGTATTTTTGTGCCATAATTTTTCCCCCGTTCCCCCCCCCCCCCATTTTCCCCTCGAATTTTCTCCCCTATTTTATGACTAATTTCTGCGGCGGCACCGATAGATAGTATGACTCATCGCTTAGCGCGTTATTATAGAGCACGATTATAGCCTTTAAATGATTTAGGAAACCCCTTTTGTTTGAAATGCGACTTTAGCCTGTGGTTGAAGCTGGCTGGAGTTGACGTTTAAACTAGGTCGTTTGGCAGCCAATCCCCAGTTTTTGCTTACTATAATGGAAAAGACTTCAAGAACTTATGAGTTCCGGCCTTTTGTTCCACTTCTGAATTTATGAAAATTAAATTTTCGACTTCTCGGAGGCCAGACACTTTTTTCAATACTAGCCTTAGATCGCATTTAATTCCCCTTTTGATGCGGTCTCAAGAAATACGAGCCTACCTCGATTGCTGACGTTGAACAAACCATTTCTTACGAGGAGCTGATTCGTAAACCTCCTTTGAGCCTTCTGTGTTTGTGTTATGTCCTACGACATCTGCGGCGGTCGTTAATAAAAATTAATTCCCCCAGAAGCGAGGCCTTCAGAAGCTACTACGAGTACATATGGAGCGAATTCAAGCCTCTACGCCTGTCTTTTCAGACACCACAGTCACCAATATTTGCTCGTCAATACGAGAGAATCAATGGAAAAGTAAAGGCATTGCGAATTGCAGCAACCACGCTTCCTGAAAAGAATCAGTATTTTCTAGGTTAGTCAGGTTAGTTACCGAATTTTCTTTGCTAAATGAATACCAAAAACAGGTGAGCCTGGTGCACAGAGTACGGTGGGCGGTGCGACTATATCATTGAGTAGATCCAGGCAGGCAACTATGGATGTCGAAGGCGACTTCGATCACAGTCCCTAATTATACTAACTTTATATTCAATTTTCACGTCAAATTGATCAACTCGAATTGCACATTTTTTACGTCAAACTGGACACTCTTCTAAACAAACTTGATGCTTCTGAAATCAAAGTGGGCGTGTTCCAGGTCGAAACGAGCTTCTTACAGGTTAAATTGCTGTCTCTCCGACATGGTTAGAATAATTTCTTGTTCAAGGAAAATTCGGCATAACCCCGTTCTTTGAAATTTTTTATTTGAGCTGCTCAAATAAGGCTACAATTTTTATACAATTTGCATTTCTAGGGAAAAATAACAAGTTGAAATTTATTTTAAAAAAAAGCACAGAAAAGAGCAAGCATCGAGCGCATAAAAAGCCACTAAACAAATCCCGCTAACATGAACCATCAAAGTGAGGTGTGTGTTCTTTACAGTTGTTTTTGTTATACGGTTAACAGTAGTCAAGCTCCATGCAAACAGAAATCCTGCTATCATTGGAATAAAAATGGTGACGTCTTGGAAGGGTGCAATATATTTTTGACACCTAAAAATTGCCGTCTTACTGCCCTTTGAAACAAGCTTTAGCCATTATTTTTACTAAAAAAATGAGAATTTTATAAAATTGCAAGCAATGTGTTCACTTATTGGGTAGATGAATTCAAAGGATGTTTTGTTAAGATTTCCTTTGAACAAAAAATTATTCTAACCTTTTTGGATAGTCTCTAGCGTAAAGTAGAAGGAGTGTTTTCAAACGTCTTAGGCTAGCTTAGAAGAGCGTCCGACCTGACGTGAAAAGTGTCTAATTCGGCATGAAAATGGTATATCTGTTGAACTACGAAGGAGCCTTTAGTCTTGTGTTTAGGTGAGGAAAAGATAATTTCACGGTATGCCATACTATAGGAGTTTGTTTCCTTTGTTTCCTTCCCAAAAGTTCAATGTGTTTGTCTGATTGGTACTTTCCGTGGAGCTTCAAAATGTTGAACTGAACCTTATCGATAGTTCCTGCATTTGGAATTCTATTTTTAAGTATTCAATACCACCAATATCGGGCGCGTGTAGAGCAGGCGGAGGAGCTGCGGCTGTCGCGTGCATCCGATACCAGGTTCTTGGTTCGGATTTCCCGTCCAGGCCAACCAAGCCTTCCATCGCTTCGGGGTCGGTGATTTGGTACCAGACTTGTCTAGGAATGATAAAGCGTTGAATTGTTCATCGACTAGCCATCGCAAGTTATTGTAAGGCCAAATACGCATTCAAATCGCCTCCACGACTTCACATAGAACTAGAATGCGTGGCGCTTCCCAAGAAGTGAATGAGTAACGCCTTCCTTTATCTTTTATTCTTATTCATATTTCACATTATTTTAGGTGACCTTGTCCGAGCTAACAACAACACACCTGTAGAGTTTCTCAAAATGGATATAGAAGGAGCGGAACACAGCTCTCTCATTCCTTTCCTTCAGCAGTACAAGGTCTGCCAGGTGAGATTTTTCTTAGACTTCTTTAACTGTGTATGAGTCGTTTACACTAATATAGGTCCTATTTTTCCATTATTTTTTAGCTTCTACGCTTGCTTCTTCACTTTTAGTTCGACAAACTCTCCCACGTAGGGTGAAACGAAAAACTGGCAGCATAACGGACAAAAAAACTGATTAGGTCGCTCTCGGATTTTTCAGGGCGAGTACAAGCCATCTGATCCCGCACCTCCGTTACATAGCTAACGTTGCTTCGGGCTGCTTTCCAGGAGCTCAAGGTTTACGCCAATCTGAGAGGGGGAAGCAGAGTTTTGCGGCATCTCGCCAATGAACCTGGGCTTCGGATAGCGGCGAAATGCCGCCAGGTGATTTATGAACGTAATGCTGCGTACTTTTAGCGGGTGGTGTGAAAATATGCACAATTTTAATTATGTTAGATTTGGTTTTTTGGTTTTCGGTAGCGGTAGCGGTTTCCTATGTCTTATTAAGGATAATGAAAAAGGTCAGCTTTAACCAATTCCAGTTTGGGATGCGCCGCGCATTCGACTTTCACGGTTTATCGTGGAGACATTAAAATCTATATGCACTTGCCTGTACCTTGCCTGTACTCCTGAAGTTCCCGAATCGATGTTATGAATCAGCTCTTGTCCAAGCCAGCCAAATGCTCCTCCCTGTGGCTTCGTAGTGTTTTTCTCACACTATCCTGATGAAGATGACAGACCCTGTCGTAATTATCTAGCGCTTCATTAACTAATATAATTATCACACGCAGCGCAAATCATCGATTTCTGTCGGATGTCATTCATTTTTTCCCTTTCTTTCTAGTTTGCTCCAATCGACGTAGTTAAGGTGGTCTTCCTGCGGAATGCCGTCTCTTCTGAGCGGTTCCGTGCCGCCAAGAGGCCGGCTGCAGCTGAAAACCCTTACCACCAAATATGGTGCACAACATCCCGCCTCAACAATGAAATCTGCCCAGGATAAAGCTACCAGGTCAAGGCAACTGATTAGCAACGCGATGCCTTCATGCTATAGCGGC
Organism: Heligmosomoides polygyrus bakeri; assembly: GCA_947359475.1. Classification (NCBI taxonomy): domain Eukaryota; kingdom Metazoa; phylum Nematoda; class Chromadorea; order Rhabditida; family Heligmosomidae; genus Heligmosomoides; species Heligmosomoides polygyrus. Next base: position 75,473,619 of record OX375866.1, read on the forward strand.
GTTCCGGAAATCTCGATGAACGCTCGGCGCGTCTCTTGCTCCGCCCCTTTCTGAGGGCGATATAGGAAACGCCTCCCCGCCGGAACAGAATGTTCTAGTGCTACTCCGCAAGCTTGAAGCGGCGGACCACACCCCTCAGTGGAGCAGTGCAAGGCACTGCGTCAGAATGCCGACGAGAACTGCGGCTATACTCGCGACACGTCGCGGCAAACGGCACTACGACGACTCGTCCGCGCCGTAGTGCCGTTTGCCGCGTACCGAATGACTGCCTCCCATGGGGGCAGTCATTCGGTACACCGTGCTGCCCGCCGCCCACTTCCCGCCCTGCCCGCGCCGCCCTATTTGGACAAGTTTGCTGCGCTCGAAACCGTCGTCAATTGGCATGACATCGTCCAAAAACCTAACAACTGATAGGGGACGATTGGGAAGCGCATCTCGGGGAACTCTGAAGTCATTTTCCAGCCGGTTCGGTTATGGAGGCAGTTGAGGAAAGGAGAACGCCGCTCTTCGCTCTAGATTTTTTCAGTTTTCACCAAAATTCTTCAAATTTTCGGCATTTTCGGTAATTTTTGTTCCAAATGTGGTGAATAAGGTTCTGACTCTTGTCTCAAGAAAAATTCAGTTCAGGATAGAGATGCAGGGCCGAGGGATGTGATTTGAAATGCGATGCCTCCATGTGAAGGCAGGGACCCCGGACATCTTGTCCTCGGCGCGCCCCTTGCCCCGCCCCTTTCTGAGGGCGGTGTATCCAACGACTCTCCGCCCGGCTCCCATCACAGTGGGGGCGTGGGTTCCTCTACGATAGGAGGAAAACGGGGGAGATCGCGGTGGGGTGCCGCAAGACCGCTTTGGCCAAAGGTGTTGCTTTCATCAGTGCAATGAACATAGTCGTACCATGGAAGACGGGCTTCGCACAGTTTGCCAGCTGTCGCTGCAATACCAAACCTCTGTCGTATTGTGTCGTTGCGAACGCGGCCCAAATTCGTAATTCTTACTGCAGCATTTTCGCCTCCACTACACAGGTGGGGGGGGGCGAATTTACTTGGTCTCGAGCCAGTACTCAGTACCGTTTCTACTGGCTGGTCGAATGTTCTATGAACCTTTCATTTGAGGTGCGCAAGTATCGTCCACGAAGGAATTGTTTAGCTGCTACCTCTCCGTTTTGTGCTCTATATACTTTTTGTATTTTGAGTTTTATGGTCCTTTTGTTTCAGGAGCTTTACCAGCTTATGTTTGGATACAAGCTCAAGTGTTGGTCAAACAAGTCTTTGTTATAAAATGCTCCTTCCAGATATTTCTCGAGGTGCATGGCAAGTCAAATCTTCACGCTGAGCTGCTAAGGAAGATAGCGGTGTATGTAGTTTCGTGGTTAACATAACAGAGAACGGAAACACAATGAAGAGAATGAATGAATGAAAGAAATGAATGAAGTTCAGGCTGGACTATGCTCTGTTTTCGTACGAAGTGAACGGCAATGCGCTGTCCGCTTGTGAGTATTCCTTCATTCACCTGGATTGCATGGAGCGGTATGCGGCCACTATGCTGAAGCGGTACCTCAACAACGTGATGCCGCAATAGCATGCAAGGGCAGCGGTTCCAGGTTAATGCCATAGATGTCTAACTGGTGTGATTTGATCTCTGCGGGTGTCTTTAACTCTCATGCCTTGTTCATTTTCAGGGAGATTCCGCTAAGGATAGATGACTTTTGTGATTGCCGACCGCCAATGATCTCATTCCCAAACTCGCTGATGGGAAGAAATGCTCTGAAGTCCTCTGATTGCGGACTTCACTAAATTATCATGTTGCTGTCTGCGTCTGTTAGAGATCATTGGCGGATCGTTGCCAAACAAGGTGTGGCCTCAAACAGGAGAACGATAGCTGTTGGTGTTATACCTTCTACTTTTTCATTTGCATTGTAAGTTTTGTATAGCATGTTATTTAAGTCAGCTGAAATCACTTATACTGCTGTGTTTTATGGGACACACAGAAAGCCTTTATACTGCAATAGTCGCGCCTCGTTTTTCTGTTAGATGTAGAGAATCTTTTTTTCAGACACCATGCCCCGATTTCACATTGTTATTTATTGAAGGAATTTTATCCTTCGATTTTATACAATGTTATTCTTTTTGTAAAAGCGTATACGTTTTCTGAGCCATACCTTAATAATAATTTTGTGATTTGCATGTTGCATGTTGCATATTATTTTAATTCTAAACCATGCTGCTCTAAGGAGTTTAGAAGTGGTACTCACATCCTCTGCTTTCGCCGATTGCCTTGTGATAACAATGCGTATTGCCACCCTGACTATCCAAATCTGTCGAAGACAGATTCGATACTGCTATGAATGCACACGAAACACAAGAAACTTTTAGAGGGAGGGCTCACTACATAACCAATTCTCCGAAAGCAGTCGCAGTACTCAAGGTATTCTACAAATACTTTGAGACCTATAGCGGTCTCAAAGCCTTATATACTTTATGAAAAATCACATTCTCCTAGTGGGAAGCAAGAAAAGCTGTTCTCATTCTATCGAGGCTGGTCCTGAAAGAAACATTAGAGTGCCACACAAAAACCTTAAAAGGCACCCTTCAATGCCGTAGGTCTGGAGTTTTGAAAGCAGAAGACTCAGGTTGGTAGAGTGAAAGGCTTTTGCGAAATCAATATAACACGCAGTAATGTAGTCTCTAGCATCCATTATCCTTTGCCAAGCAGGGATAGTTGAAATGAGAGCTGTAATAGTAGATTTCTTTTGAAGGAAACCATATTGAAAATTCGTGATGAGATTGTTTGTTTTCACATAATTATAGATCTGTTCGCGTGCAATTCTTTGAAGAAATTTACTAGTTGAAGAGGTCAGACATATGGGTCTGTAGTTTTTAATATCAGTTTTGTCACCCTTTTTGAATTCAGGTTTAACGATCTTTTTCTCCATAATGAAGGAATTTTACCATGAAGTAGGAACCAATTAAATAAAAGCGTTAGAGCTGGAATTAATCTAACAGCGGCTTTTTTAAGAAAAATATATGAAATATCGTCAGGAGAGGTCGAGTTTCGAGCAGATAGGCTAGTTAATGTTCTGTATACTAGATCAATGTTAATATCAAGGAAATCCAATTTTGATGAGGAAAATTTTGGGCAATGGTAGCTCACATCCGGATATTTTTTGTAAACTGATTTAAAGTATGAAGCAAACACGTTTGCCTTTTCAAGATCGGATTTACAAAGTTCACCGTTCTCATTGAAAATAAAAATAATGTTGTTTTTTGACTTTAGCCTACTGTTAACGAAGTTATAAAAAGCTTTTGGATTCTTTGAATCAGCTATCTTTTCTTCTCTTTGTAGGCTAAGACAGCCCAGCTCTCTTTTGAGTTTTCTTGAGAAAAGATTGTATTTCTGGATACCAACAGTTAGTCGAACCTTTTACAATTTCTTTACTTTAAAAGCAAGTTTTCTTATTATTATTGGATAGCGAGATTCTTCATCGTTGGCATGTTTCAATTGAGTGTATTTTCTAATAAGACTATGACAGTGTTGCAAGTAGATGGCATAACACTGATCTGCTGATTCACATTGGGAAATAAGGTTGGGCCAGTTGGTTTGTAAAAGATTTTCACAAATGGCAGTATAGTCCCCATTAATGAAATCATAGTAAATGCGACTCGAGCTTTGCTTGAAGCCATCTGACTTGATTTTAAAAGAAACCGCATTGTGATCAGCGGTGGAGAAAGGAGCAGTGGTTTTCACTTCGTGAACGATGTCACTGTGACTAGTTAGGACTATGTCTAACATGTTGCATCCTAAGGTAGGAACATTAACCAGTTGAGAGAGAGCATACTCATTACAGAATTGCTGAAACTCGCGAGCTGATCCATAAACTTTTCTTATACTGGTAACTTAAGACCAGTCAATCGTGGGAAAATTCATATCTCCTACAATTATACAGTTCACGCCTTCATCAATGATATCAGCAACATATGCTAAGGTTTCGTGGAACGCTAAAGAATCAAAGCGGGGCTTCGGTAAATAAGTATGAAATACATAACACTTTGTTCATTGTTAACAACTAGGGTGAGGCATTGGCAGTAAGGAGTGAAGTTTCGTGAGCAAAGCAGATAATGAGATAACTTATTATGTACCAGGGCTACAACACCTCCGCCATTCATCGTACCCTCGCGGTCGCACCTGTAAATGTTATACGATGGATTCGAGCACAACGTAGCATCATGAATAAGGTTAGGTTTACACCAAGATTCCGTAATGAAAACCATTAGTGGTGCGTAGGAAAGAATATAGTGTAAATCAGGAATCTTATTACATTTTGAACGGGCATTGAATAGCAGAACTTCGTTCGAGAAAATCTTGCTGATACTGATATTATCAGAACTATTAGAAAAACCATTGGGGCAGAGGTTAGAACCGGTTGTGATGTTTGCATTCTATGATTGTGGATTATCTGACACACATGGATAATTATCTTGGTTATTTACGAGAGACCCTGATGACACCGCTATATTGTGTAAGGCAATACGACGCCTTGGCAGTTCGCGGGAGGATTTAAGTTTTATGATGTCGAAGTCTCGAACTATGTAAAGTAGCCGGCTTTCTCTAGCATTTAATTCTCCCGCTTCCTTCCGTAATGCTCTGTCTAGTTCAAGTTCTTCGTATGTGTAGTCCCTTCGTGCATATGAATGAACAAAACACTTGGTGAGACTTTTCTGCCAGTTCGCATATGAGCAAGGAGTTGGTCTCTTAGATTCTGATTAGGCAGTGGTTTTTTGATTATTCTCCCTGGTTTCCTAATCCTGTTGGTTTGATATCCGGAAGGCGGTTTACTGTTATTCGTTCAGCATTGAATTCTCGAAGCAGTTCATCATTATCCGAGGTGACTATTTCCTCTTTAAGAATTTCACGATCAAATCGCCTCGTGTCTTCCTCACTTTTCTTCTCATCGATCCCTACCCAAGTGATCATTCTTTGGTTCAATCCCAATGAGAGTGGGCCACGGCGGCCTCGGGCCGGAACGCATGTGTACGCGTCGACAGGTTCACCGTGGCGATACGTACAGGGATGTCTGCGGGCTCCACGTATCGACCCACGGCCACAGTACTGCTATACCTGTACGAATCGCCACGGTGAACCTGTCGACGCGCCTTTTTCTCGTCTTTCCGTCCGGCGTTTTTTCGTCTAAATTTCCTCTTTATTTCAGGAGAAGACTGCAGTAGCCACAGTAGGGGTTTAGGTAGGCATGTTATGTTACAAGTATTCATCTCTATGTAGTGTTTCAACGTGAGTATGGAGTGGCCCCCTTATTGGGACTGAACCCATTATTTGTTTTTCATCTATTTTATGACCGTCGTTCTTAATGTTCACCATTGTGAAGTAAAGAAGAGTTTTTTGCACTGAAAGTTTGGCATTTTTTGTACCCGCTTTTGCTTCTAAAGCTGTAATTCGTGATATGATATCCTGCTGTGTGTCTTGAATTTTCTTGACTTCTGCAAAAATCCGTTCAAAAGAAGTTGTTAAGATAGCTTGCAAGTTACTGGAGTAGGAGTCAAATCTATCAATTAGACAAATTGCCCATAGAGGCATGTCAGGCTTTACTTCAGTATCTGAACAGTTTCTTTTCTCCATTGTCGGTTTATTCATGGTATAGCGAAGAAGCACTTACAGATACAACCGCTCTCGGGCAAAGATGGGAAATAACTGTGGATTATTAATGGAAAGATTGAAATCTATTCCATTAATAATCTTAATGGTTTTTGCAATCATTTCATACTGGGAGTACTCAAATGGTTATTGTTAACGATGCTGTTTCGAACACCTAAGAGACTTTGAGCGGGTTCCCAAGGAACATGCTTGGGATCTCTAATGTTTCTGCTCTATATCAATGATTTGCCTAATTGCCTTCCTTTCGGCGTATCGTGTTCCATATATGCCGACGATTCCGAAATCTACTCCATTAATAATCATAATTTACTTCAGCAAGGTTTAGATGGCGTACACGCATGGCCTACGAAGTGGATGGTAGACATCTCACACGAAATTTTTTTAGTTATGTGCATCGGGATCTCTCACCCAAAAGATTTTTCGTTTTTCTTAGGAAATAAAATTGGTACATGTCGCGTAGGTGAGCAGCATTGGTATGTGAGAGCGCGCCAGCCAATGATGACCAAACAGAGCAAACACCGAACACATGCCAGCCCATCAGGGTACCAACTGTATATGCTTTCTCTGAATGACACGCCCAATCCATGCGGTCTGATTGGTTTAGTCGTTCTCACCTATCAGTGCTGCTCACCTACGCGACATATACCATAAAATTTTGAGGAACACAAAATTTGTTCGAGACTTGGGCATCAAATACTTCGATTCACTTTGTTCCGAAGACTATATTGATGAAACAATAACATATAGAAGACCCAACTTCATTTTGCGAGCTTTTCAAATTCACAGTATGTTTACACTTTTCAATCTTTTCTTCCACATATGTAAGACCACTTTTGGAATATTGTACACCAATATGGTCGCCTACTAAGATTGCCGACAATGAAAAAATCGAAAAAGTGCAGAAAAAAATCACCAACCCAATTTTCTCAAGAAACGGTTTGTATCATGTCAGCTATAAAGAAGGACTTGCAACGCTTGGTGAAAAGTCACTTAAGATGCGAAGAATTTTGTATGATCAAAATCTCGTATTCAAGATTCTCTCTAGCTGTTTTCATATTGATAAAAGAGAAATATTCAATTTCTTAGATTTTGCTGAAAGAACAAGAGGTCATCCATTTCGCATATCCATAGGAAGAGTTAGCTCCCAACAGTTCCTTGGCTCTTTTCTAGTAAGAGCTACAAAAACATGGAATAGTGCCTAGCGCAATAGTTTCTTCGTCATCCCCAGCTAATTTTAATCATAAACTTGAAGCGCATCTCAAACAAAACGGTTTTTTCTGACGTTTCTTTTCTCTCAATCCCTGATAGCTATTCAATGCTAGCGAGATTCTCAATATCTTGGAAGCTATGTAGAGCTAACCCAGTAGTAAAGTGAAGTAATTCTCTTACAATTCTCTTACAAATAACATTCATTCACACGAGGCTGTGATTAACTTTCTAAATAAATTAATAGTGTGTTCGCTTCGGCTGAATGAAAACTTATATTTGTAAAAAAAAATCGTGACCTCTGTTAAAGCAATGCGAAACTCAAAAACTTTCACGACTCATTTTCGGCTCTTGTTCTTAGAACTTGCGATGAAGCCTCGTGATTTGGGAAATTAACTACAAGTTAGGTTAAAAACAAATCAGCTATATTTTGATAAAGTGCCTTTTTCAGTGAGTCGCTAGTCCTTTAAAAAAACGCTTTCACGTCACTTATGGAAGGAGCCTTTTCTTGCAAATCTTCAAAAAGAGCTCTTCTCCTGTAACATCTTGTGATCAATTAATTTCGGATCTCTTTTGGTACAATAATTGCTCTTCACTTTTGCTTGTCTTTGAAGAGCCAACTTTTGCAGTGATTTTTGTGTTCAACTTGTTTTGTACTTCCTTGGGCTCAATAGATGTTCATGTTCATGTTCACACATATCTGGAAAATCTACATGACTAAGAGACTACTAACCGATGTTGAAGACATCAAGAGAGGAAGTATCCATTCATCTGTCCTCTCAATGAGCGTACTGGTGAGGTCGATTAACCGTTCCATTTCATTGGAGCTTGGAGGTAAAGCGATCAGTTGCCGCGCCTGTAGTAAAAATTTCGAAGAAGTGGGTTGCATCGAAAATTGAATTGCCTACATCAGTAAGCTAAAACCTGCGAAAACGAAGCAAAATTAATTGCAACGAACGAAATTGGAACGGCATCCTGGACTGAGTAGCGCTCACGCATTAGCTGATTCCGAAGGAACGTTGCACCGCCCCCCATTCAGTTTGTGGATTTCACGCAGTGTAGCTTCATGATTTTCAGTCTCGATGTGGGTTAGTTAGCACCGCTGCAGCAGCTGCCATGCACCTCCCTACATATGATCGATACCGGGTGATCTTACTGCTTCCGTTTTCGTCGAATACATTCATCGTTTAGAGCTGCATTCCAAGATCAGTGGGACCATCTTTAGGCGCGTATGGCAAGAACTAAGCGGAGCTCCCCCACCCCCTTTTCACTCAAATCTGGGCTCTGTATAGGGACGGCACAAATCATACCATTTTCACGCCAAATTGGACACTCTTCTAAACAAGCCAAAAGCTTTTGATATCCAACTAGACATCTTCATACCAAAACGAGCTCCTTTACATTGATTTGGAGACTCTCCAAAATGGTTAGAATATTTTTTTTGCTCAGCGAAAATTTTAATATGGATTCCTTTGAAGGCTTAGTTCACTTACTAATAAGTGAACACATTGTCTGAAGTTTATAACATTCTTGTCTTTTGAATAAAAATAATGGCTAAACCTTGTTTTAAAGAGCAGGAAGGCAGCTTTCTTTTAGTGTAAAAAGGAGGTGTTGCGCCATGCCCTTTTCCAAGACGTAGCGATTTTTTTCGATCGATAGCAAAACTTCTTTTTACATGGAGTTTTCTATGCGTAAACGTCACAACAAAAACAATTGCAGAGAACACACATATCCTCGCATTGATGCTTCATAAAAGTAGCATCTACCCTATGAATCCAATAAAAATCGCGAAAACTCTAATGCATGGCGCGGTCTCATCTTTTTAATGCACTTAATGACTGCTGCTTTGCTGCGCTTTAAACCAAAATTCGATTTAGCATACTTCCTTAAAAAATAAAAATTCTGCAAATTTATTACAATCATTCGCGCAGCTGAACTAAATAAAAGATTTCAAAGAAGGAGGTTATACAAAATTTTCTTTGAGCAAAAAAAAAAATAATCCAACCATCTCAGAGAGTTTGCAGTTTAACCTATAAGCAGCTCGTTTCGACTTGGAAGACGATCACTTTGATTTCAGAACATCAAGTTTGTCTTGATGAGGTTTCAATTTGACGTGAAAATGGTGTACAAGTACCCTCAAGTAAATGCTTCATTCAAAAGCAACAGCCTTTTGCCTAGAACTGCTCGCAGCAATGTTTTCATTTCAGCTTGGTCTGAGTGGTTATGAAAACACGAAAAATATTACGAAAAATATTATTACGTGATATTTTTAATATTTAATATTATTAATATTAAATAATAAAAATATTAGGTTGGAAAAAAAGTCTTTTCACACTTCGAAATTTTTTTTACCCTTCCCCTTGTAAACGCACTAGCCAATGTTGATTGCTGATTTCGTAATCCTATCACACTTGTCTACCGTTCGCACACGGACACAGGTTAAGACTCTTCTTGTAATTCGTTATCCATCCAATCTTCCGGACTCAATGCCAGATCTACCTTATGGCCATTTTCGGCACGTCGTTCATCATGAATTCATTAAAGGATCTACAGCACTTCAGGCAGCAGACCAAATTAACCATATATATGGCATGAGATCTGCTACTCACCGCGCCTGTTACGGGTGGTTCGGAAAGTCTTTAAAGGGAGATTATTCACTGAGGGCAAAGCATGGTCAGGAAGGCCAACTGAATTGGACGACACAGAACTACTCCATCTTCTTCGTACCGATAGTAGGCAAACGACACGTCAGCTGGCAGAGAAGCTCGAAGTGTCTCATAGGATAGTAGGAATCCATCTGAAGAATCTTGGCTTTCATGGAAATTTGGAGCTTGGATTCCACATGCCCTGTCAGACACTCAGAAAGGTCGACGGTTCTCCATCGCTGCTTCTCTTCTGTCCAGATAAGGAAGAAAATCGTTTCTTCCGCGGATTGTGACAAGCGAAGAGTCCTGGGTTCTGTGTGCCAACTTCGACGAAAAGGCAACGGGTACAAAAGGGAGAGAGCCCTAAGTCTGATCTCAAGCCCAATGTTCACGAAAGGAAGATTCTCTTGAGTGTTTGGTGGGATATCAGAGAAGTGATTTATCGGCAAACTCTCAGAAGTGGAGAGACACTTACTGCTGTCACATACTGCGGCCAACTCCACAAAGTCGTCGCAACTCTCTAAGAAAACAGGCTGGAGAAGTCGAAGGTGATGATCCTGCTGACGATGCAAAACTACATGTTGCAAGACTCACAAGAGAAGGAATAAGGGAGCTAGGCTGGGAGGTAATGCCACATCCACCGTATAGCCCTGACCTCGCCCCTACCCACTACCATTTCTTCCGTGCTCTCAAGCAAGAAATTGGAAAGAAATATTTTGAAGCAGATGAAGACCTCAAAAATTGGATTCAGCAATGGTTCGACTCCAGAACTGCGGTCTTTTAAGCGAGAGGAACTGGAAAATTACCCAGTCTTTGGAGAAGTGTAGCGGAACAAAATAGAGTTTATCTCAATTGATTTGACTTTGTAGTTGTGAAGTAATAAATCTTTGAATAAAATGAAAAGACTTTTTTTCCAACCTAATATTACGAGAAGTAGTTCATAAGAAAAGAGAATCGAGCAACTCAGGCATCAAATTTGAATCATTCACGGAACGATGAGTACGTTATGCTCTTTATTCCTCTTTGATCGCCGTCCACGTGATTTCTCCTTTCGTACTCTTTCCGTCGTTTATGTCGCCCGAATAAGGACGCATTGACGTTTCTGGATTACCACGATTAGCCGTCTATTCCGTCACTGAATGTCCGTCTAACGAGGGGTGATATCATAGGAGGCGGAGCAGCCGTTGCTAAAGACTGTGAGCGTGTATCCATGCTCAGGTATCGCTACGCAAGATCCGACCTTTGGTTGCTGTCTGAGCTGTTCTAAGCCAGAGAGCACAGTCTCGATAGGCGTTCCCCCCAACCGCCCTTGATCGGTATCAGCTTGTCATCGGAATGTATTCCTTCTCGATCTACTGCCTTTCAAATTTGTTGAGGCGACTTTCAACTCGCTTTTTTAGTTATTTTCATTGCATACCTTTATCATTATGTGAAGAGTAAAACGAGTCAAAATTGCCACCTTCTTGAGAACACTAATTCTCTCTGAAATCTCCTTCAAACCTGAAGGTAATAAATTGAAGACCTGGAAAAACAATTGGTGAGAAACCTTTTCATTTACCTTCACTCTGTCTTTAGCACCAGTCAACATAGAGTTTTCTTTTTGAACATTTTCCTTATGAATAGCCACCGTCTTAAACCCTCTATGCTCTACTAACAGCTAAGCCGGCCCATCACAGCATTTTCCTCGGTATCAAGGAAGTTCTTTTAAGCCTAAGCGCCACAAAGCGACTTGCTCGCATTCCAACTTCGCCATCCGGGAGCGGTAGTCATGGTAATAACACCTTCTGCAGTGCTACAAGTCTCTGAACTTATTGGGCTAAGTCACTTCGTGTTGCTGACTGGGTGTCAATTACAAGCATATTGGTTAACAGGAAAACTTGCAGTAGGAAAGCAAGAATTGTAGTCACGGATTCGAGATCAGATGTGAGTGTGAGTCATTAGAACCAGTCCCACCTTTGTCACCAACGAGTCACTTTCCACGAAGACTATGAATGAAACGATCGTAAAGCCTACAGCTTTGACCGTTATCTTCTCAATTCGTTGTTCCTCGAAGTCGAAGTCGACCCAATGTGACTTTCATACGAGTCTATGAAGACTTCTGCGATGAACAATGCAGCACGTGAAACCTAAAGCGTCCAGGTAAATGGTAACTGCACATGAGGTTTGCTTAAGGACGGAGGGCTCCTCTAGCAGATAACGGGATTGTTAATGGCATAGCTGGTAAAACGAGAAGTGTGAGAGGGAGCTCTATTTTTGAACCACACAAGCAAATAGTTGACCTTAACTTGGTGAAACGTCCTGCATGATTTTTCTTTCGCTCCCAAACTTATCTTCAATATCTTCAATTTTTATGTATCCCTTTTCCGGTCTTTACTAAAGGGGATGTAAAAGGTGATTCAATGCGATTCTTTGAGAGCATATTCTCAGGGCACGTGATAGCGCAGTAAGAAAAGGCTCCAGCTACCGTCTGCATCTCGAGTCGAGATTCCTGGTTCCACCTGAACCAATCAAGCCTTCCACATCTCTGGAGATTAACGAATTGGTGGGATGCTTGCCCACTGACGCTGACGTGTTCATCAACTGCAATCGCCAGGCATTGGTTTGGGCAAATTCACGTTCAAATTGCCTCCAAGATATCCCATAGAAGTAGAGTACGCGACAAATCACTCTAGCGGATTGACAAGCACCGAAGTTTTTTATTTACAGTATATCCCGAGCATATACTCGCACATTCTAGAAAGGGATTCCAGGGATTCCATTCTATTCCACGCGGATCCATTTAGTACAAAGTTGTACACTCCAATGGAGTGCAAAGCATTGATTCGCAGAATCGTTTCCTGGTAAATAAACGAAAACATCGATATAAGTTCGAACAAATCCATGCATAGGTAGACGAAGTTTCAACAGCTCCAGCTTTTGCAAAATTCAAATCACTCTGGGAAGCTCATTTAGCAATGTCGCAAAAAACTGGCCCTCTTCAGCTTCCCTGTTCTCGACTATCACAGCTGCGTGCTTTTTGGCAACGTATAAAAGGATGAAGGAGGGCATTAATGAATCCAATATGGGGTACGCTACACATTCCACTTCCATGGGATGTTGTGAAGGCAATTTGAATGTGCATCAGGCCTATAGAACCCGTGCGGTGGCCAGCCGACGGACAAGTCAGTGTTTTATCGTTTCTACCTAAATCTGCCATCAAGTCGCCGACCCATGACGATTGAGATTGGACATGGTGGGTAATCCGAACCAAGAACCTTAAATCGGGTGCATACGAGAACGGGAATCTTCTCTGACTGCACTCTACGCGCCCAATTTTGACGTAATAAATGAAAAATCGTAAAGACTGTACCTATAGTCAGCTGCCGAGATTCTCCCTTATCACATACATTTATCCCTAGCTTATAATTATCATTTTCAGCATACAACAGGAAGAGCCTCCTCACCTTAAAGCGCCTTAAATCTCCTTCCGAAAACTTTTTCGGAAGGAGATCTTAAGATCTCGACTTCAATCTGGGAATAACAATCATCCCAAAGAAACTGACCATGAGGAAAATGCAAGCTGCAACATTACTCTCACAACAGGCTACATAGCATATCAGACTTTAGCTATTCATTGCTCATCGGTTAGAATGTAGTGAGAAAATAATCTTTGGATCGACCCTCTGTTTTGCTTTTGCTATTGAACACATTCTAAAAGCTTACTTCCTGAAATTAAAAATAGTGCAGAAGCTACCACGCAGACTTTTCATCCTAAACAGATGGAAGCAACTGGAAATCTTATCATTTGCATTCATTTCTACTCGCTTGTATTGCAAAATAGTCCTAGCAATATGTTTAAAGCGCTTTTCGCGCGCAGAGGTATATCCTCCGAAACAATTTTTCCTTGTTTCAGAAAAACTTCAAATTACACGTGGATTCGCTCACTTTGACACGTGCTGCTCCCAAATTCAATTTTCGGTAGTTTTTCGTCGCGACAGACGTTTCGTCGGATGTGAGCAGATCAGAAAATACGAAATTGCAGATCTGAAAGTGAAGATGGGACAGCCGCGCAAAGGGTGCTAACTTCTACTTACTGCATCAACAACGATCTTGTTTCTTTATTTTTTTTCGCTCCACGCTTTGAAAGAGTAAATGATAAAGAAAGTCGGTGGTCTGCCCCTGTTTGAGATATGTCGCGCATTTTAGTTCCACGGGATGTGATGGAGGCAAATTGAGTGTATTTAGCCTACACAGTGACTTGCAGTGGACGATGGATAAAACGTTTGGTGAATAATCCTTCCCAGACAGATCTGAAAGAAATTCAACGAAAACGGAAGGCAAAACACTTGTCTGGCTTTACATGGGATTCGAACCTTGAGTCAATTCGGAAAACACTCGAGCGCTGCCGCTTCTTCAAATCGAGGTACCTCGTGCCTCTTTCAGGCATTACAAGATGAAAATCCTTTCGTTTACAAGTTTGACTAATACGTCCTTCTTCACCAAGAATATGCGCATGAATGAGAATGGCAAAGATTGATGATGTGTCTGATTGGAAACCCTTACGTGTGCAAATACATTTTTGGACATCCTTTTTGTCATCCCCTACTGTCTCTGCTTTAGGAGAACTTGCTTTAGGAGTAGATCACAAGTTTTGGTTAAAACTTTCTTGTAAACGATTTTGTAGAGCTTGTTATCCTATTTGAAGTAGTAATTGAAGAGGACAGTTGTTTGATAAAAACAACTATAATTGCAGCTGATTTAAAACGTTGAAGACCGTGTGATACGACGTCGTGTCACAGGCTTGAGATTCATTTTCCAGTTCCACACTTCATTCGAAGGCACTTTTTATGTTGTTCTACTTCATCTTTAGATATTGTTGCAGAGAGCATGGCAGATGAAAACAATCTTCGGGTACTGAATTACCGAGCTCCAGGACAAGTAGTATCTTAAACGAAAAACAACTCCCGAAGTCGGCTGGTGCCAGACACTCGAAAATCGCTCGGTCATCAACATGTTAATTGTTATCGTTGATTATTATTCAGAATGAAACGGACAAAGGACTAAAGGCCGCCGACAATCAACCCATCAGGGACATCTCATGCACTATCCATAGAAAATGATTTGCTTTGTTCAGTGCTTGTTCTACGATCATATTGAACAGGTGGAAGCTATTGATGTGTTCAGTTGGTTGCTATTGCTACAAGTGCTCGAACTCTTCTGTGGAGATGCCTTGTTCTTGCGCGCTTCTGACCTCGCAGCATCACCGAAGTAAGGAAACATTAGGGCAGCTGCTCATCCTGTGCACATCTCTCTTCCTAGCTCATCTCTGGGATCAGAAGCGGCGTGAGGCTATCCACATTCCGTTCTATGGTCATCAGCGGCATCCTCTCCCCTTGTGTGACATCACTTGTCTGTGCTGCTCGGCACCTCCGTTCCCCAAGTTGTTCCGAAATGCCACTCATGACCTACAGTACAACCATCCACCTCACTTTATCGGCCAGCTGCCTTCAATTCCCATTCACCAACGGTCACTACTATGCAGAAGTCGATATCCCCGATAGGCACTGAGCACCTGATCGATTTTGCTGACTTGCTCCACAGCTCTCCGTAACAATGGAGCAATTCCATGTCTCCCACGCTCAGAGCATCTCATGATGAACGGCAAAAATTTTGTATTCGCATGACTACCAACCCAAATAGCTAGATGTGGGTGAAATCCGATAACATCAGTCAGAACTGATAATCGACCTGCATTGTTCGCACTATCGAACTTACTGTGAAGCGAATCAGACGTCTGCAAGACGTCTTCTGAATTTGCACGCTTTTTGCACGACGTCGGTGACACATCGTGCGCTATGCACCCGCGCTTTGTGCAACCTGGATGTCTTCGCTATTTTCCTTAGTTTTTAATGATTAATTTCAAATTTTGACGACGACTCGGCCGATAGCGCTTCCCGCTCTATTATGTGGACGACTGATACTGTGGTTATTATTTATTACACTCACTAGCTACGCAGTTGGACGAGACAAACTTATGAACAGTATTAGAATGCTTCTTGATCCTTTTATTGCAACTAATACTCAAATAAAAATCGTAGCAGAATAAACTCCATACGTCAGCACAGAGGCAGGTAGTATGAACGTGAGTAGAAAAATATAGAAATTATTTTAGTTTTAGGCTGTCAGAATTTCATGCTTTTCGGCAAATGCTAAGTAAAGCGCTAAGATAGGCAATATTGCAATCAGTCCAGTGCTCCGGTCACATGAAAGCATCTTCGTGGCTTTTATGGCCAAGTTGTGGCGTTCAACAGAGCAATCGATGTGAGGCGTCTCACTTCAACTCGGCAGACGTTTTTGGATCAAAATGTTGCCCCGCGGACAAAGTCTTCCTATCTAGCAGTCGATAGCTTCGTATTTATTATGGCGGCAAACTAGCATGCATTGTTGAGTCAATTACATAAGCTACCGTACAGGTTAGCTGCGTTCCTGCTCTACTCAAAAGTTAATGCATGATGATCCCTAGGGGTTGATTAACGGCGGCCTTCAGTCCTTCGGTCGTTTCGCTCTAATAGCCGACTAACATGCATTTCATTCCAAGTACGCTTGTTTCGACTATCCTCTTGAATTGCTTCTGTGAATATAAACCCCTTGAAGTTGTTTCCAAGAAAACTTTTATTCAAAATGCACAGATCACGGTTTATCCTGACACGACCGGAAAATTCCAAACAAAGACCCATTTTTTGTTTCTTGTTTGGTTATAGTTTATTTTTTCTAGCAGTTCCCTTAAAACGAAGAAAAATCATTCCGCGTTCTCCTGAAATAAACCCAATGGAGGGGGAACAAAGGACAGTGTGCAAAAAGTATTTAGGAAATGTAATAGTCTGCCTATAGATATAATCAATCCTTCCCATATTTTGTGATGAAGAAGTGGATAGTCATGTTTGAAAGCGAGATTTTCGTCTGATATTGCTATAAGAAGGTACATGGTAGCGCATTTCGAGGGGGCGGAGGCTGCGCAACGAATTGACTCATTCTCAGTATGAACACTTGGGTCCTGTCAGTTTAGACTAAATCCGTCTGGGAAGGACAAAACACTTGTTCATCGGTTGGTCGCAGCAACTCATTGTGTGGGACAATCACGTGGTTAAATTGCCTCACTTTCTCCAATTTTCCTATCATTAGATTTGCCGGAAAAGCAGTCATAAGGTAGTTCTCATTTCAGTCGAGAAAGATATGCTACACATGTGTTCCCTTTCTCGCGCGCTACAAAAAGCGGCCGTGGATTTCATCTAGGAACACTTTTTACCGCAACATGTAGGCGTGCTTGGGATTATGGGAATGGTAAACTCACGCGTGCTACTAGGTCCTGAGTCAGCGCCGAGTTTTCGTGAGTAATTTTTTCAGGTCACCTGAGCAAATTCGAGGTCTAAACAAGTTTTTGAACACCTCTCTGCGGAGCTGTTTTTCTTGGCCACATTTGGTGCCTAAAACTTTACACTGGCACAGCTGTCACCATTATTATGAAAAAGAATTGGTTGCCGTCGGTCTCTTAAGTGGAGTTGGATGAATACTTAACTGGTACCCTTCTCTCGCAGGCTTGGAGTTGTCTATTAGCGATGGTAGATTTCTGGCGAGCTCGAAACAATTGCAGTAATTTAGATGTAATAGATATTTAATGACAGGTGGACATAAATTCATCACATTGTACCCATAGAACACAATTTTTTTCAATATAATTTGAGGTATTATCATATTTATAATTAATTTCCATTGCGGGTGAGCCACCACGGAAAATTGATAAATACATTACATTTTGAATCGTTACTCGTGTAAGCCTTCTGAGCCTTCAACACAGTTAACTATATTGCTGGTAAATTTTTGCCGAAACCGTCGCCTTTCTTGGCTCCGTACTGTTCCTCCAACAGCTGCTGTAACCGATGTCTCCGCCATTGCACTAACAACGAGAATGTTGGTGAATCACACGTTTCAGTCATTAGGCTTCTGTGTCACTCCCACACCTCGTCGTTACAACAATCGAACCGTGAGAATTGAGCACGTTACTATAAGAAAAGCCTTGAATGGCTAGCAAATCACCGACAAAATGTGCAGGTATTGCTCCACAAAGAACATCAATCCACGCAGATTTATCGAGCAGCATATAGTATGGCGCAACGATTCAGAACATCGGAAAGAAGAAGGTCAGGACGAGGGGGCACCATAACAAGTGGTATATGTCGCGAAGATGCGGAGGCAGAGTGTGTACTTGATTGGCTGACGGTTGTTCGTTTGGTGGTCTGCTTGGTCATGGCTGGCTGGCTGGCGCGTTCCCATCATAAACGCTGCCCTCCTTCGCGACATTCGCTCTTTACCCAAACTTGAGACCAACCTTGAAACCTTCGGCAAACGTGCATTTCGTGAAAATTGGGCCGAACAAACCTCTACTTTTTCGCACTCCAGTCCTCAAACCTATATTTCTTGTGCAGATTTTATTCAGTTTGAGCGACACAGCATACTGAATCCCTGTTTACTCCTCAAACTTAGTTCTTTTGCAGAATAGGCTTTGGAGTTTCACCTAATAAACCTTGTATTTAGATTGTATCTTCAGAGATCTGACAACGGCACGAGGTGCAGGATTCTTCTTCACCCTACCAAGCATCTCGCTCTCGCGTTTCTGGAACAAAGCTGGCAACACAATAGTCCCGAGTCGAAAAACAAATTCACTAATAGTGTGAAAATATGCTACTACTCGCGGAGGGAGTTGGCTAAACGGAAGCGAATGAGCGCTGCTATGGTCCTGTACCTCGTGTTCTCACAATGTTATGGACAGATGTTTCGTTTGACCACTTTACACCACACAGAGCTTAGCAAACGGAGGAGGATTGCTTCTTGTGGATAAGCGCTTTTTCGAGCTTTCCTTCTAGGATTAACTCTCGAATTCAGAACGCTTTAAGCGCTAATCTATATGGTGTGTAGGCGAGTACGTAGGTGTAAGCGATGCCGCCATGCACTTCAACTTGACGCTTGTTAAATGGCGCTAGTCGTGGTTTTCCCGCCATGCGCTCCTCGAGGCGAATTCATAGTGGCCCTTTTCCCCCAAAATAATGGCTATGACATGCGTTACATTCCTCTTGACAAATCACCTTAGTGCTCACGCAATCTACAGCTCTGGAATTTTAGTAGATAGCACAGTGAACGCGCCCCTATATGGCAGCTACGAAATTGTCGGAGATGGAGAGAAATCGTAGGGAGGAAGGCTTCAAGACGAGAAAAGTGGGAATTGTTCACATGATGGTTGATTTCGGTGCTCTTATTCGCTTAAAAACTTGGTTAATATTAGGTTGATCTTGTCTTGCAACACTTTACGCTACTGCCTGTTAAATTTGTTAAAGTCTTACAGTATTGATCTTGTGTGGTGACGTCATAGTACATTCTCGAAGCTTCCTCAAGCATACTATATAGGGCCTCATCGAGTAGGAATACAGCAACAATGTCAACGGTAAGAGCAGCATCCTACGACCTATCGTCTACTACGAATTCCTGCAAGGCCATTCCGCATGGACTGCAGCCTCCAACATCTGCGCTGCATTCAAGGAGGAAGCCATCCACTATTCCACAGTGGCTCGTTGGTATCAGCGCTTCAGGGCAATATAAGATCGAATGCGACATCCAAGGAAAATACCTCTGCCGTTTTATTTCATGATTTTATGTCTGGACGAAGAGCGGTGTCTTGTGAATGGAAAATTGCGGAATCATACCATTAAAGCCCTTCCCAAATTTTTTCTGGTGTAGTTTGGAAAATGATGGTTTTGAAAGGGAAGTCTTCACAAGGATTGAGACGGGATCCTTGGAGTTGGTAAAGTCTGCTTGAAACTGCTGAGCCTTCACGAAAGGCTCCTGGATTGAGGGAAGGATAAAAATGTCATTTTCTGCTGGAGCACTTGCAGAACCTGGGAGAATAAAGGATGGTGCCCTACTTACGATTGGCGCTCCAAACGAACATATCCTATAGTTCCGGAGGCGTTGATTTTGTAGAAAAAGAAGGAGTGTTCCCTTTGATAAATTGTGTCCTGAAAGGGAAATCGGACTCTATACAGCAGTAATAAAACGAAACACTCTTCACGTTATTTAGACAATGGTGAGCTTTCTAAGCAATTTTTGATTTCGCAGATTGCATAAATGGCTTACAGTATTCTCCAATTCCTATCTTTGTAGCGCCTCAGTTTTTGATGATTTCTGCCAATCACTACTGTCACTATCTGACCGACTAGCTTACAATTCATGGAAAACCAATAAAGGTCAGAGGGTCTGCCGACAAAAACCTGAATCCGTTTTTTTACACTTCGTTTTATCAAATCTAGGTCTGCGTAAGCGAAGAATAAGATTCCGGCCTTGCGTCGCTCGTGAAGAGAAAGCGCTGCAGAAACTGAACAACCTTGGCTACAAAGCAGCGCGTTATCGAGTGCACGCAGTGTCCCCAACGGATTGTCATATGTTCAAGAGCACCGTGCAATCCATGACGCACTCAGTAGTCGGACCCACATTAAAACTGCCTTCAGCGACTTGATTGTTTCCAGATTCCGTGCATGTGTAATCTGCGATCTTGTCGAACGTTGTCAGCCATGTGTTGATGTGTTGCTTCCAAAGGTCTTCCATTGTTTAGCGTTGTTTTGTTTGAGCTGGGTTGTTATCTTTCAAGAGCAGGTGCTAGGATGCCTACCATGTTCTAGTAGCAGTCGTGGAAAAACGTTGCAAAAACCGTTTACCACCAATACGCTCCAATACGAAGGCGTGCGGAAGTATACTAGCAGAAAACCGTTATAATTGGATGGATACCATCCACTGTCATTTGACTCTATAATACTAGCGAGTTCGCATTTGTGATCTATACTAGTCAATTTATTTCTGAACTCTTCTATGCAGGGATCAGGAAAAGAAGAACTACTTTTCAGGATAACCAGATAAATGTTCTATTTCTTTAAAAGGCGCAGCAGCCATGGTATACTAAACAGTTGAATCTTTTGGCCGCCATCTGGAAAACTTGTAGAAAAGCGTTTTTGTCTCACAGTGAAGTTCAAGCTTGTAGTAGGTTTGATACCAATTCATCTGTCTCGAAGAGGTGGGTCTCTTGACTGGCCTGGGTGTGGTCCACCTGGAGGGACTCGATTCAATTGGCCTGAGTGTGGTCCACAACTGGATGGCCATGCACGCGACAGTCGGCGCTATCATGGCCCTTCCAGACACTTTAGTGGCAGAAAACGAACGGTAACTGTAAGGGTGCGTAAAAAGAATTGACGCACTAAACGTAAACGTTAGAAATAACAACGCATCATAAAATTTAATAAGTTTGTATACAAAATGTCAACAATGATCTAGCGATCAGAATAGCATCACTTGTAATTTATACGGGCTTCTTTGCTACGAATGCAGGGACGAAGACGCCGAGAAAAGGCATCGACGGTGCGCCGCAGGTAGTCCACGTCGATTTCGTTCCTTCAGATCATCCTTCACTGACTTCATACTTTTGTATAAGTAGCGCAAGTCTTGTTCTCCAAAACTTCCCATATAGAGTAATTCAGCGGATTCAAATCCGGTGTGTACAAAGATCATTCCTCTGCCGAAATGAAGTCCTTCAAGTTGGCGCGGCACCAGTCCTGAACAAACCTTGACTCTGCGCAGGAGTCTATTCCTGCTGGAAGACGTACGGCTTACTCTCGAGGTGGAATTCGAGCCAAGGAACCAGCTGCTTCTTTAGCACATTAATACAGATAGTTCAACTGATTTATCTTCAATTCTGTATCCCAAAAACGAGAGACGCTTGTGATGAATGCACAATCCATGATACTGGCCGGAAGCGCCTCCCTTGCAGCGAGCCTTCCGCCAGAATTAGCACCTTTGACGTCCTTGAATAGTATGTGACACTTTCACAAGTTGAATGCACAAAAATATCAAGTCACTGAAGGTCAAAGCATGGAACGAAATCGACGTTGACTGCTTGCGGCGCATCGTCGATGCCTTTCCTCGGCGTCTTCGTTCCTGAATTCGCAGCAATGAAGCCCATATAAATTACAAGTGATGCTATTCTGTTCGCTAGATCATTATTGACATTTTGTATATAAACATATTAAATTTTATGTTGTGCTGTTATTTCTGAAGTTTACGTTTAGTTTTACGCACCCTGTCATGTACACATTTAGTAACAGCTAAGGAGCGACACCATGCCGTTTTATTAGAAATCATCCCTTTTTGGTCAGCGATCCAGAGGTTGGATAGGAGAAGTCTCTTAAGTTCAAAGAGTAGTCACAGCCGATGCTTTCTATCAGAAATCGGAGCTGAAGGAGGGCTGTTATTCTGAGACCGCAGCCTTTTGATTCTTCCGTTGCCTGTGTTGTCTCACGAGTCGCTCGTTTGGCTTTCCTGATTGTTTTCGAGATTTAATTATTCTCATCCGGCTCCTTGACAACGTGTTTTTCACCGCTGGGACACTCGCAAGTATCTCACCTTAGGTAATTGTAGCCTTTAACGGAACAGAGCCCCACTATCTACTGTACCGCCGCTCATTCACGTCCTTCCGCCGCTCTTTACGTTCCTCCTATTGAATTAGAGGTTACACGTGTTGTTCTAGCAACACAGTTCCTACCAGAAGCAATATAGGGAACGCATAGCGACGGATTGATCCACCGCCAGCCGCCAGCTGCAGCCCCAGTAAGCCGGCAGTGGCCGCCGTCCACAAGGGAAACAGTCTCTCATTGTCCTTCCAGCTGGAATGCATGTCTATGCATGGCTGCGACTTTTTCCTTTCTAATTAAGCTACATTGTCTTGAAAGATGAGGACGAACTTTAGGGCACTCGCAGGGTTGGATGCATGCACACGCAAAATAGCCACATGCACTCCCTTCCATCAGCATCCAATCTCCTACACTAAAGTATACGCACTTCTGTCAACATTGACTATCTTTATGGGTGTCCTTCACTTCCAGTAGTCACAGTCATTATTCAATGAGCTGCTCCAAGTGCATAAATGTTCATGAAGTTTTAACAGAAAATAAGGTTCAACAGCTATCGCAGTGGTGTCTCACAGTGGCATACTGTCGCAATAATACTACAGTGTCCTCCCGTTATAACGCCTCCGGTAAGAGGCGACTCTCGAAATAACGCAGATTTTCTCCAGCTCCGGCCAGCTTACCTTTACGCCGATACAAACTAACTCCGGTTGAGACGCGTACGATATAACGCTACTCACGTTATAGCGCTTTCTGACTAATGAGAGGAATTCTTCATTCAAACTGCTCCCGTTGTAACGCGACCAGGACTCTGCTTCGGTCCCACACAGAATATTAAGGCGCATGAGGTTGTGATCTGGCCTACCGTTCTACTGTCTCGTTCGTAGTCACGACAAGCATCCGTGCGATTGGATGCATATCGATGTTTTTCTCGTGTGTGCGGTCACCAAAAATGTTCATAAACAGGAATATGCATGTCGATTCGAGACAAGCTCAAATTATTCAAAACATTTGTTTTAAGCCTAGAGCAGCTTCTATAGATGCTACATACTGTTACAAGATGTTTCTTGCGATCAGAGCTTTCGCACCATGCGGAACTTATGGCTGTGTCCTCCGCTTTGCGGACATAACAACGACGGCGATGCTGTTTGATCACACGCGAGATCTCCATGTCATGGGAGAGTACTGATAAGTCGCTTACAACGTGAATCTCGCGGATGTGGCGCGCGATTCAACAGGGCTGATAGTGTGGTGGGCTAACAACATGCCCTTAAGGCAGGGAGTGCGGGTTCGAGTGCCGTCTGGCGCAGTAGTTTTGATCGCGACAAAACATCTTGCAATATTGTGTCGCACATTTTTTCTGTTCTTCAGGTCTGACGAACCTTGGTACTCGGTTATTCCTCACATACATTTGACATATTAGGTTGTAACGAAATAAATGGCACTGAACCACTGTAAATGTAAACAGTTAATATCTCGGCTTGTAGGCAAGTTTATTAATCAAAATAAAAACCTTCTGGTTCTACATATCTTTGCCAACGTGACACAAGCTTTCTTATCCCAGTAGCATAAAAATCAGAAGTTCTGGAATTGACGAAATCTTCGAAGGCACTTTCGGCATCCTGTTGGCATTTGAATATTTTCCCTACCAAGAAGTCGCCAAGATGCTTGAAGAAATGGTAGTCTGTTGGGGAGAGGTCGGGAGAAAACGGAGGATGTGGTAGAGTTTCAATGCTCAGCTCATTCAATTTCTGCAACGTCATTCGTGCTACATGGGGGCGAGCATTGTCGTGCAGAAGGAGAACTCGCCTTCGGTTTACCAAGGCCGGCCGGATATCCTTCAACTTTTTCATCATTTCTTCAATTTCAATGCAGTACTTCTCTGCCGTGATGGATTCACCGGGAGGGAGGAAGCTGTGGTGAATAATTCCCAGCGAACACCACCATACCGTCACCATTACTTTCTTTTGGTGCAATTCCGGCTTCGCAAAAACCTTGGGGCTCTCATCGCTGTCCGCCCACTGTGCCGATCGTCGCCTGTTGTCGTACATTATCCATTTCTCGTCACAGGTTACGATGCGATCAAGGAATGGGTCCGTTTCGTTCCGTAGAAGCAGTGCGGACGAGATCTCATATCGTCGGTTTCTTTGCTCCTCAGACAGCTCGTGAGGCACCCATTTTTCCAGCTTTTTGGTCTTTCCAATTTCCTTCAGATGCCGGGCAGCTGTGTTGTGACTGACGCCAAGAACCTTCGCTATCTCCCTGGTACCTTTGTGTGGACCCTCCTCTACCATATATCTCAGCTTGTCCTCATCAACATCACTATGCCTCCCACGACCTTCATGTTCTTCCAAGCTCTCATCTGCATTCCGGAACTTCTGATACCAACGATACGTCGTCCGAATTGTGGAACATCCTTGACCGAATGCGGCGTTAATCTTGTCATCCGCCTCCTTAGCTGTAGTGCCCAGTTTGAATTCATACAAGTAAATGCCTCGGATTACCCTTTTGTCCATCTGCAAAAAAGTCAATAAAACTCTAATGTTTTCCCACTTTTACATAGAAAATTTGGTACTCACCGGTAGAGCAAAGTTTGCGCTTCTAAATGATATGCCACAAGTTACGGTTTGTACTTGATCAAACGCGTAAAGACGCGCCAAAAAATGGCGCGAGCCAGTGCCATTTAATTCGTTACAACCTAATAGTTACGCTTATAAAAGATGGTGTGTCTCTGAGGATGGGGCTGTATTAATGATGTAAATGTTGTTCTATGCCTTCACACTCTCTTCGTGTTCACATACTTCATTTGTATGGTCACATTTCGTCCTTTTATGTGATTTTAGATAAATAGAAGAAAATGGTGCAAAAAAAGTCTGCACCGGTTAGGGCGCGACTCCCGTTATAACGCGGGTTTTCTCCGGTCCCTTCAAACGCGTTATAACGAAAGGAGACTGTGTATATTGCAATAACTTATCACAACTAACACATGAAGAAACATAGTTTTTTTCCTAAAAAGAGGGTGCTACAATGGTATTATACAAAGAGGCTGTTGTAGAAAATACGATTACTTATGGCCTGAAAATTTATGTCAATAAGACGAAAGCTGCATTCCCATAGGAAGGGGTGTCTAAACTTCTTTGATTTGCCTCAAATTGTTCGCTGTGATAAAATCTGGTCAAATGTTGTGGATTCACTGCACACAGACTCCCGAAAGGCTTCGCAAGTGTGAGTTTTAGGTCGTAGCTGAGAGCCTACACATGCTCTACACCGCTATGGCTGGTGCCGAGTCGTATTCCTGAAATTATACGGGAGCTGTCAGAGGCCTTAAACTCTTGTGCGTTGACTCAGCCGTACACCTTCGAACTCTTCCTGTTTATCCAGTGGCAATACAGGGCAATATTAACGGCTTCAGAATTCCACCACACCCATTATTCTTTCTCTACAACAATTTCTACTGCTTAAGTAGACCGTTTCCCATGACCTTCTTTTCATTACGATTTTTAAGCGGAGTAGAGACATAGGTGAGCTGTCAAAATTAGCGTTTTTCAAATGTAGATAATTTCGGGAATCAATATGTGCTCAGAGGTTAGGAACTATCAATATGTAAAAATTTTACAGCCTCAAGAATCAATTTGTAATAATTTCCAGAGTTAAGCGCAAGTGTATAGGGTAAAATCGGCATCACCAATCCTTTTTCAAGATGCACTGCATTTGGTTTACTGAAAGATTCAATTTCGTGTCTCGTGCTTCCCTCTTCTTCAAAGATCGGCACTATAATTTGCTGTTATTCAATTTGTGTTGTGCCACGCGAGGTTTTCAGGTGGATCTTTATTAAAGAGCCCCTATATTTAATAAAATGCGATGCAACGTTATATTTTGTTTCAAAATCATCCTGTCAAATTTTTTTAACCATTTCTAGGTTTTCCTTCTTTTGTGGATTGCATACAGATATTTCAAACTCCACCATCGGACGAACATAGAGCATGTACTTACTTACTTTGATACTTTGGTGGTCCTTTTGTCTGCTGGAGGTCTTCTCAGCGGGGATCACAACTCTTCCAGACCGCTCGATCTCTGGCTGCTTGCATCCAGTGAGGCAGACTCCGCTCTCTGAAAGATCTTGAGAATGAGTCTGCCCATCGCGTTGGCGGTCGTCCCAGTGGTCTCTTATGGTCTCTCGGGGGCCATTCTGTGACACGGAGACTCCATCTATCGTCCTTTCGTCGAAGCAGGTGTCCGGCCCAGCGATATTTGGACTTCCTCATGTACTGCAGCGGGTCTGCTAATTGCGACTTCTCCCGTAGCTCCGAGCTTCGTAGGCCTTCTTGCCATTGCTGACGAAGGCTTGTCCTTAGAAGACATCTCTCCAGTGCACGATGCGTAGTTTGCATCGCTCTGGCGATTGTCTTGTTGTCGGGCCAGGTTTCCGTCGCGTAACACATTGCAGGCAGTACAGAGGCGTTGAATATCGAGGCCCTGAGGCCGGGATCCTTGACCTGATCGGTGACTTCGCGAATCGAACTGAAGGCTGCCCATGCTGCGTGTTTCCTGCGGGCGATTTCAGGAGCGAGGTCGTTATCCATGTTCAGCTCTCATCCCAGATAGACGTAGGAGTCGACCTGTTGTAGAGCGACTCCATTTAACCTTACGAGTCCCGTGTCACACCACTGGTTGACCATAAATTGTGTTTTGGACATATTCATGTCCAATCCAATCTTCATACCTGCCACATTGAGCTCGTTCAGCATTTCCTCGACTTCTGCCGTGCTGGTAGAGATGAGATCTCATCTCTACCAAAGCATGTAAGCACGCAAAAACTAGTTTTGCTCATCCGCAGGCAGCATTCTTACAATACATACGATTCCCAATTTGCTGTTTTTACGTGCTGAGGTAGAGCTTGGCGAAGTTCTTATGATATCAAAAATCTTAAGCAGAAAATTTTCTTTAGCGAGCTAAAGAGTTTCTCTGAAGTTTGTACAAGATCGAGTAATCTTCATTAGGGTGAAGGTATCAAAAATTTAGCTTTTCTTTGTTGTTGTAGAAAGTGGTAGTTCCCAGTTTTTGGACCACTAATCCATTTAATTCTCCTTGCTTCTGCTGTGTCGAGTCGACGCGTTCCTTGGCGTGGGAGCGACGTGTTCATGCACAGTGTGCGTGAATGTGTTTGCGTTTGTGCGGATTGTAACTGTGTCGGCCCGGCCAAGCGCATACACGCGGTAGACTGGGAGTACATCGTAGGGCGATTCGAGGCCGCCTTAAGTCTCGCCCCGTCCCTTCGGGCAGTCTGGCTTAGTGCCCGGAGTTCTTCGCCCGCACGACAGGGCCTGACTAGCTTTTAAGGTCAGTGTAGTGAGGCCCTCCAGCACTAAAGGGCCTCATTACACTGACCCCAAAAGAGCCCTCATTTCTGCAGCGATGGGAAGGACGAGTACGCAGAGGCTGCTAAAATCTCAGGGCCTAACCAGGCTGCGCAAATTGAGAAGGACTAGGATGACGATGTGTACTTATAACCCCTACGTTCGCATCGGAAACATCCGTCGAGAACCTGATGATGCAAGCCAGGTAGATCAAGTACGACGTCATCGGACTGACCGAGACGAGAAGACGCCAACTCCTACACGCCGCCTATGACTCCGGAGAAGAACTGTTTCTCTAAACATGCGACAGCAGCGGAGTAGGCGGCGTTGCTGCCCTCGTCAACACGCACTTGGCTATGAACATCGATTCGTACGAGTCTCTGACAACCCGAATCGGACGTCTGCGACTGAAGCGATGTGGCTCCGGCCCAGCTATGACTGTGTTCGTCGCATATGCCGCAACATCCGACTACGACGACGAAGACGTCGAAGCGTACGTAGAGCTGGAGAAGTTCTATAAGGAAGATCACACCTTCTACAAGCTAATCGTCGGCGACTTCAACTTAAGAACTTCACATCGGAACCCACGGTTTGGAGTGGAACGAGCAAGGTGAAAAGCTGTCTGAGTTCATCATGTCGACCAAGACCATCCATGGAAACTCACAGTTCCAGAAGCCTCCCTCTCTACGATGGACCTGGGAGTCCCCCGGTAGCCAGTTCCACCACGAGATCGACCACATCATCTTCAACATCAAGTATTGCCTGACCGACGTCTCCGTTGTCCCCAAGTTCTACACGGACCACCACCTCCTTCGCGCGAGGTTCTGCTTTTCGCGTCAAGAAGAGAAGGCCGAAAAGTTCAAGAAGAGGAGTCGCAGAACAACCATCAACTGAGACCTCTATACCTCTCTTGCTGTTCTTTGGGAGGATACCGTCAAAGACAACATCGAAGAGGAATACGACCGCATCGGCCACCATCTCCGCTCGAAGGAGGCGGTAGCCGGAGCGGTCGTATTCCTCTTCGAGCCGAGAGCTTGAAGACCACCAAGAGACGCCTGTCTCCGGAAACTCTCGAGCTGGTACGCCAGCGTGAAGCAGCACGAGCGTCAGGCAACTACCAACTGACGTCCGAGCTTGCGAAGCTATGCAGAGAGGCGATAAAGGATGATCTTAAGGAAGTGTTGGCTGAAGCTGCAGAGGCACGGTTGAGCATACGCAATCCCCGATAGAGCTTCGCCAACTTCAAGACCAAGATGACCGCTCTCCGACGTCCTGACGGAACCGTCACCTCTTCCAGAAGGACCATGGAGAGGGTCATCCACGACTTCTACTCCGACCTCTTCAATAGCCACGTCCACCTGCCCCATGCCATCTTCTGCAGGATTGATACGTCGTTCCCTCTGTTCTCCCTTCCGAGATCCGACACGCTATCTGCTCGGTGAAGAAACGTACAGCACCCGGTCCCGACAGGATCAGACACGAACTCGAATGCTAACAAATTACGAATATTCGAATTCAAATCCAGAGTTTTGTGAATATTGGAATTTGAGTACATGCGAAAACTGCAGTTTTTCTGAAGAATCGAATCCGAGTACATTCGATAACGCGATTTTTTAACATTCGAATTTGAATGCATTAGGAAAATGCTATCTTTTGAATATTCGGATTCGAATACTCAAATTCGAATGAAAATCATTCGAATACTTATCCGAATAGACCCTTTGACGACAACTGTACTGTATACACGGAACCAAACGTGGCAATGCTACGATCTGACCAGAATACTAGGATGGCATTGTTGCTAATGGATCGGATTAACAACGCTAATCTCGCTGGATCACACAGGAAATTTCGTAATCCGGGAGAACTTTGGCGCTCTATTCTTCGTAGTTGGGACCCTCGCGCCTTTCAATTCCCAGCTAGCAGTTCTTTTCAGCTTGTCTTGTCATTTCCATAGTTAGTTTGCAATTGTTCATTTATTTAATTTCTGCTACGAATAATAAATGTGCGAAACTTATTATTCGAGTTTTGAATTCATTTTCCACCTATTCTACCAATAAGGAATTCACTCACAATGCCTGCAATCCATGCTGTATTTATGCTTAGTAATTACACGGCATCACTGTGCAAAGACCACAATCAGAAATGACACCAACTCCGGCATGGACCCAGAATCGAGCTTTTTGTTAATCGTGTCTCGTCTAGACAATGTAATTTTCTATATCTTCGAGCTCCGTGAGTTGGCATCAGACTACAGCTCAATTCTAAAATATGTGCAAGAAGGAGTTTAGGTTGCGTTTGTTTAAAAAAAGTTCAAAAGCCTGAGCGTCGTTATATTGTTCCAGTATTGCCGAAGGGCGGGAATAGGCGAGTGAAAATATTCGGCGCAAGCGAAATGTCTTCCTAGGCTGTTCACGTTGGTTTTCCGAATAGGCTGTTCACGTTGGTTTTTCTTCCTTTTCCTTCAGTTTCGAACCGTCTTGTCATTTTGTGGTTGGACTCCACGGGCAAACGAAAGTCCTGCTTAGAGTCTAACTTCGAGATTTTTGATGAGTTTTCACTCCAGACTACTGACAGTCGTCTGGGAATGTTTAGGTTTCGCCCAAAACAGCGCAAAAACGCAGTTTTGCACGGAATGGACAAAAGATAGGACTGGCATTGTACGTCTATTGATATCGCATTTCTTGCAGCAGCACAAACACGTTACAGATGGTGGTCCATTTCCCTTTCTTAGGATTTCTTTGATCTTTTATCTGCCGTTGATTTCAAGAGTCTGATTGAAGGGTGCCCATGATGCATGATTGCTGGTTGGGGCTTTGCCCCAGAGGTTCGTTGAAATCATTCGATATTGTTACGGAACCTGCCCAGCAACCATCATATTCGTATTCATCATATCTACATATTGTGATTCCATTCTAAACTCCAACCGCAAATCGATGGCGTTAGTCGACCAAGTCGTGGGGTCGTCTCTTCTTGTTTTTAAGCTATCTTCATACTACCATACTTAGATGTCTCATAGGTGAAATACGGGCAAAACTGAAGTTATTGCTTGATGTGAAGTGTACGGTCCTCTAACAATTTTATTACGATAATAAGAAATGACCTAGAATACGACTTCAGAGGAGAGTACAACACGAAAAAATAGTGGCCTGAATGTCAATGGAAAAAAAGCAGGGCACAGGGTTCGACGGTTTCGGTGCCGCCACTCCGCGCTCGACCGGGGCTCGACTGGTTTAAGTGGCACTGGTCCCGACCCGTCTGGGCATAGAAAAAGGGCTCTAGGCAAGATCATTGGCATGGAAGAGACGCAGAACGGCGAGGGAACAACGAGATCAAGGTGTTACAACAACAATAAGATCTCGTCTTCACACGCCGCTCCTCTAGCGAGTCAGCTCCTAATGACTCTTGTAGGGACCACAGCACTTTTGTTTCATGTTCGACGCCGGTTCCTCGCGTTTCTTCTTTGCGTCTCGAAGGTACATGACAGATGGACGTTTCGGTGGTTTCTTCTTGGCAGCAGCTTCGGCGTCAAACGTGGAATAGGCTGGCTTGGCGTCCTTGTCCTTGTCGTTTTTTGGCTTCTTCGGCTTCATCTTGAAGTTAGGCAAGCGGAATGTGTTCGACGCAGCTTCTCGGAGCTGCTCCAGGAACATATGAACTTGCCAACCGTGCAGTCGAGCGTCACCCTTACGGGGGCTAACACCCAAGCTCAGAGCAGCGTGAAACTTCGGTACGCTCTCCGCAAGCGAACCGTAGTGGTCGATGATTCGAGCGTCGAATCCGCGTTTTGGTCCGGTTAGCGTTTGGACTACATTCAGGAAGACGAGGCGCATTTGCTCCCAGCGTTCCACACTGGAGGGACTCTTGACTGCTTACCGGACCCCCCTGGAGAAGGCCCGTGAGGAAGGTGGTTGTACAATACAAATGTTACAGTGGGTCCAGGCTCCAAAGCCGTTGTCGCTCTTCCGAATGACTTCGGAAGTATCGCTATAATAGAGTTGAGTGGCATATCGTCGCTCCTATAGAATTCACTGATATGGTCCTTGCGAGTCATGGCTTGAGCGTACTACGCCGATATGTCATAATCAGGATAGTGACTGAAAATCGGCGGATGAGATAGGCGTACTCCTTCCTTCTCGGCTATCGCGGTAGCGAAATCGTGGCAGAAGTGTCTATGGTCTGAGATGGCACAGCTCAGTCCGACGACCGTCATGTGAGTCGAATTTTTGTTCGTCAGCTCCGGCTCTTCTCTGTGCTCGCTCCATGCTGGTTCCAGTGCAATAGAAGGGACGTTAGCGAGTTCGAAGAGGTTTTCTTACTTTCTTCGAGCGAGCCAGGTTACTGCGTAATCCAGGCAGTCCTACGTGCGCACGTTCATAGAAGTTTCCGCAGGTGCAGGGGTAGTACAGGTGGAGAGGATCGTCCTGCGGCAGACCGATCTCAACCCTGAAACAAGAAACATTACAACTCTTGCTCTTTTTTGGTCTCTTCCTTCTTGCCCTAGTCCTAGTAGTTTAAGCTGCCTCATTATCTACCCCTCTAGGGACTTTCCTCATCTGGTCGTATGGGACACGTTTGGGATCCTCATTTGTGTCAATAGCCGTTATTAGTGCACTATTATCACTGATTTCGATTACCCTGAATGGCTTACACCACTCATTTACCAGTTTCAGATGCGTTGACGAGCCCTTCTTCGAGGGAACCCGCATGTACACTCGGTCTCCTAGGATCAGCGGCCTCTCAATGATGTTCTTCTCCTTGTCTTACGCCGTTTTCATTCTCTGTCGAACCTTATCATTTTGTTCATGTGCGTGCTGATGGACTAATTTCATACCCACCATCATTTCGTTGGTGTAGCTATCCATATCCAGCATACACGTTGACACGGCATTATCCCAACTTGCATTTCGGAGTACATGTGCGTCAAACCCATGCAGCAGGAAAAATGGAGACTCTCAAGTGGACTCATGTATCGCCGTATTGTATGTGATCATGCAGTATGGAAGTATCTTATCCATTCAACGGGGATGGTTAACTTTCTTCCTTAACAGCTGTATGATGGTTTTGTTGAATCTTTCAGTTGTACCGTTCCCTCTTTGCACGTAACCTTTAGTGAAAGCTTGCCGTATTCCCAGCAGTGTTGACAGCTCGTTTAAGTGTTTATCGAATTCACCGCCCTGATCCGACAGTATGCACTTTGGGAAACCTACAGCCTCTGCGATCCACTTCTCGAAAAGTACTTGAGCAACGGAATCTGCTGTATTTGAGTCTAGTGGAAAGGCACCTCCATACTTAGTGAAGTGATCGATGACACTCAGTATGTATCGATTACCACTACTTGTTAGCCCCATTTCTAAGATGTCGATTCCGACCATCTCATATGGCGTGGTCACTTTGATGGGCTTGAGCGCAGAGGTCATTACCGGTTTCTGGTTGTGCAGAGTGCACTTCTTGCACTCCTCCATCCACAGCACGACATCCTTACGCAGAGTTTCCCAGAAGAACTCTTTGCCTATCTCTCGCAACATCTTTTTTGATCCAAAGTGAACTGTGAGGAAAGCAGAATGTGCGTCGAGAAAAACGTCTTTCCTGTCTTCTTTCGGCATCACCTTCCTGTAACCTTGTTCATTTGCGAAAAACAAATACCCTCTGAACAGAACGAAATCATTCATGCTATATTTTCTTGACGTATTAGGAAATTCCACCGTGTATTGTTTTCCACCCGATTTCAAGGTTTGGATAAATTTCCCATATACAGGATCGCTTCGCAACTTTTTCGTCAGGGAGGGATCTTCGACCGTCGCCGCAACGATTAGCTCGTTAGGAATCGCAAGCATTTGCTCTTCGCTCCTGGTATTTACCGCACCACGGCTGAGTGCGTCAGCAATTTTATTCACTGCCCCTTTTAAATAAATAATCCTGATGTTGTATTTCTGAAGCTCGAGTGCCCAGCGCAGGACACTTGCCGATACATTCGTTCTTGTTAACAGCGCTGTGAGTGGCTAGTGGTTCGTGCACACTTCCACAGGAAGGCCGTAAACGAACATGTGGAATTTTCTGAGGGAACATACTACAGCGAGAGCCTCTAGATCCGTCATATGGTAGTTTGCTTTGTGATAAGCTCTTTGATGCGAAATATATTGGATTCTGCAAGCCGTCATCACCTTCTTGGCTGAGAACTGCACCCACACCGGCATGGCTTGCATCTGTATGAATCCGGAAGGCTTGTGTCCTTTTCGTGCACTTTCAACATCAGGTTGCGAAAGCACAGGTGCTGATGTGATGAGTCTCTTCAGCTCATCAAATGATCGAATACGCGCCTTTGTCCACTCAAAGGGTTGCTTCTCAGAGGTTAGCACATGCAGTGGTCCCGCAACCTTAGAAAATCCTAGTAGGAATTTTCTGTAGTAGGAACGCATGCCTATGAACGCGCGTAGCTCTACGCGAGTTTGAGGAGTTGGATGCTGTGTAATAGCCGAAACTTTGTTCGGAGTCCACCATGTGGCATAAGAATGCTACTTTTAGTTCCATATGCACAGATTTCCTCGGGTTTAGTTTTAGGTTTGCCTTTCGCAATGCCTCAAAAACCTTCCCAAGTACTTCAACATGCCGAACGCTTGTATTAATTGCCACTATGATGTCATCAAGGTGGCATGACACTTCATCTCCAAGGAGATCTTCAAGTACCTTGGGTATTAGCCGCTGAAATACCGCTGGTGCCAGTCCGAACAGCAATACCTTAAACTGATAGGCCTTCAGTGGTGGTGAACGCGCTTTTCTCCTTGTCGCTATGAGATAGTTTTATCTGCCAATATCCCGATGACAGATCTAATGTGGAAAGTATCGTTTCACTTTCAGACACTGAAGAATGATATCGATGGTGGGAAGCGGATAACTGTCGATCTGCGTAACTTAATTCACTTTTCTGTAATCGACGCAGAGCCTCAGCGAACCATCTTTCTTTTGAACTAGAAGAATCGCTGACGCCCAACTAGAATTGCTATTCTCGATCACATCCCTGTCCTTCAGATTGGTAAGGATCTTTATGAGGGCTGTACTGGTAGCGATTGGAATGGGCCTGTTTCTGGCGTATAGGGAAAACATTGCCTGTATTTATGTCATGTTCAACCAATGCCATTTGTGTAAATTCCTGTTCAGTGACAGCGAGTACATCGTTGTACTGTTGTACTAGCTCCTTTAGAGCTATCTCTGCCTCATGACATTCTTTGTTTCCCCAAAGCGTTGTCGAAAGCATAACGTTTCTTTCTGGTAAAATATCTGCTATACATTCCACATATTTGCGTAGTGCAGCGAAGTTTCCTCATTCGTTGGGGTCATTTTTCATTCCCCAACCACGCCGCCTATTTTGTATACCTTCGCTTCTGAGGTCGAATTTGTGACAGGAACTCGAATAGTCATGCCACAGGTAGCGAGGATCGCATCAGCTATAAGCTCGTCGGTTGACACAACACATTCTCTGCTCCAACCTTCCTTCCAGTGAGCTGCACAGTTTTCGTATCGCCAGGCTTAACGTACACACGGGTGACTACACTGGCGTTTCTTTCTTTTTCCGACGTGGATCTCCGGATTTCCTGGAGTTCTGATTCCTCTTCATTGTTCTCCTTCCTCCTGCGACACTCCGCAATGTGTCCTTTGTTGGGGTTTTGGTTCTGCTCCCATATGGAGTGTACGGCCCTCTAATGAGTTTATTACGATAATAAGAAATCAGTTAGAATATGAATTCAGAGGAGAGCACAAGACGAAAGAAATAGTAGCCTGAATGACAATGAAAAAAAGCAGGACACAGGGTTCGACGGCTTCGGTGGCGCCACTACGCGCTTGATCGGGGCTCGACTGGTTTAGGCGGCTCTAGTCCCGATCCGTCTGGGCATAGAAAAAGAGCTTTAGGCAAGATCATTGGCTTGGGAGAGACGCAGAAAGGCGAGGCCGCGGAAAACGTGACCTGCGTCATGGATTCGAATAGATCAATAATCAACAAGAACAACGTGATCAACATGTTACAACAAAAATGAGATCTCGTCTTCACATTGATCTCTTTTAACCTATCGGTACAGTTGATTTGTTGAGAAATGCTTCTGAGAATTTGTTGCTCATGTTTTCTCCTTTTCTGGTTGTTTCCACGAGGATGATGATTAGTTACTTATTCCCATTCGACATGCTGCGAAACGTGTGGAAAGATCACACGAAAGTACTATTTCGTGTTTTGGGCGTTTAGGCGAGGAATACAACACAATTTCGCAGAAAGAGAAGGCCAATCACTGCAAGTGAAGCCACAGGTAGAAAACAGCGCAAGCAACAAAGATAGGCCCTTCGTTGGCCTCCAAAGGCGAGCGGCTCAAAGCGTTAGGCTGCTCAATAAATGCTGATCCAGCTTGCAACTTTATTCGGTGCAGAATTAATCAAAACACCTAGATAATGCAAGTTCTCGGCAACAGAGAACTTGGAATTCGAACAAAAAATTTCTACACAACTGGGAGCCCATCGCTGCAAAAATCTGCAGTGCAAAACTTTCAAACTGTTTGCGTACTTCGGTGCATTCTTGAGATGGTTCAGTTCGTTCAGAAGCTGAGAGTGAAAACCTTTTTCATTTTGAGTAAGTCTTGCATCTATCTCTTCCACCTTCTTTCTCATGCCTTTCCTTTCGCTCTTTATTTCTCCTCCTGTGAGTATTTAATGCACATAACGCCTTAATTTGCAATGAAAAGTGAAAACTTGTTAGGAGGTTGAATTTCTCACGAGGCGTCCGGTCTTGTTACGTGTTAAGCTTCTCATAACTTAGAATTTTTAGGCAGGTCGCACTTAGCGGGATGGCCGAAGAGCATGCGGCCACAGGCAGTGATGAGAATGTAGACAGTGAGGTAAGGCTACTGGAATTTTGTCACATTTTGCAGTCTGCTACGCACATTAGTAGTTTCTATTCCTCGGAACTGAAAACACAGGAACAAATGAAGATGCAAATAAGATCTTCATGGGTCGTTATAGTTCATCCACAACTTAGCCCTCACCTTTAGTCACCGCTCGACCTGAGGGAAAGAAAGGGGAAGAAAACCACTGCGATGCTCGCCTAACTGTGCTGTTTGAAGTATTCACGCGACGACTAAAGGCGATACAATACCGCTCCCATCTTTCGGTATTTGGGTGGAATAGACGCAAAAAACCGCCATTTTCACCGCCTTTTCGTGAACTCCTTCAAAGTATCCTGACCAGAATACAGCTGTAGCCATCCAAATCCACTCTGAATGATACATTAGGAGCATTCAGTAGCCTTAAAAAGCTTGATTCAGTGGCCTATACAATGTCGAAGACGGTGACTTCCCTTCATCGCTCGAGATAATTGCACTCACAGGGTATAACTCACGAACTGATCAAAATAAGCAACTTGTTAAGTAAATTTCTCCTCTTCTGCCTGTGGTACGCTCTACGTGGTAATTTTTTTGTAGCTGGCCAAAGTTATGATAGTGATAGTCCTCATGTTCACTTTTTGTTAAGCCTGACGTTTCAACCGTTTCGTCGTCTTCAGAGGCCTAGATTCGAAGTTTTAGCTTCAGGCTACCAGACCAAACGCCCACATCTCCCCTCCCCAGCGCTGCCATTTTTCACCTAAAGTCAAGAACGGCTCAATAAATGCTGAAGATGAACTCACACGACTTTCCACCACTGAGTGTAGCAATTGCTACAACTTAGCAAACCAGTAGCGAGTGAGACTCACTAGGATCCCATTTCACTCCTGGTCGTTGAGCTCGGAGAGCGGTGCAAACGGGAGCAGATCGTTTGTGATAAACATTCATTTCTGTTATTCATACTAGGATTTCTAGTAGAAATCCAAAGCGCTTCGAGCCGATTGCGCGAAGAAATCTAGGCTCCAAACGCCAAAATTTTACACTCGATATCAAAGCCATTACCGTTGTGAACATCAACTCTGTGCTTGCCGAATGGTGTTAAAAGGTTACCACGTCGTTTCCCAGCCAGGTGTTCTTTGATGCGTATCCCAGCGGTCCATTATTCTCCCTAATATGTGTGTTACCACGCCCACTACTCTGAATCTGATAATTTACTCCACATCTTGAGCAGTCGCCAGTTCAGTGAGCTTATCCTACAATATGCAAAAGAGTAGCGTGTGTTTTTATCCGCCACAACTGGAGTGAGGGCACGGCGTATTGGCGATACTCAACGACTGATGGCGATCGACAGCGGCCCGAAACTTCAGCCCTGGGGTTCTCGAGGTCGCTGATCAGGAATCTGAAGTTTGTTTTTGAAGTTTCGATTTCCATCAATCGATATTGATCAAATTATCGATTTTTTGTGGATGTCGTTTAAGCGGTCCGAAACTTTAGCCATGAGGACAGTCGAGGTTGCTGATTGGTAGCCGGTGAATGTTTTGTATTTATAACCTCTACAAGCATTTTAATATCCACGCCCGGTTATAATGAAATGAAGGTTCTTTGAATATTTTATAGCATTCAAAAATGTTCGATTTTTTTCAGCGTCGCCTTACTATATTAGCGAAACAATTACGTGTAGTTTTATAGTTGGTGGGCTCAATCAATTCTGAGTAGTAATATCTCTAGAACAACAGCCTCTCTTCGTGACCCCTTCTGACTTGCCCCACTCGACGTAGTTAAGGTGTTCTTCCCGTGAAAACCATGACACAGATGGCAGCACAATTGATGATGAGATGTTATCGCTACGGCGAAAACGTAGAGAAGCTGTCAGTGCGGCCGTCAAGCCGCTCCGACGGCTGCTCAAAAATAAACGGAAAGCATAGCTGAACTCTGTTTCGACGTGAAAGAGCACGGACCACAGCAAATCTTCTTTCTGTAGCTTCTCTTGTTGCCCCTGTTTGATTCGTTTTTTGTCTGAAGCTCGGTGAAGCTTAACGACTGCTAGGACATTTGATTTTCAGGTGCAAAGAAGAAATGCAATTGTGAGAAGTGGTGAATGCGGTATTCTGCGACTATGAACATCGATGTTTAGGTCCGGCAAATTCTCGTGCTACCGCCTAATGATGACCAACTGCACGACAACGCTCAAGATCAACTGAAATATTTCGCCCACGTTCTTTCTGATAAAATGAACGAATACAAAGAGGTAGGAAATTTTGGGGTAAGAGCTTGGCATGAACTACTATTGTCAAAATATCGCTGACGTTCAGTTCCTGGAGCACAACTCAGCAGTGGTTTTCTCCGTGAACTACATCCAGAGTCGCTTTATTGCGGCAGAGCTCTGCACTCAAGTAGCAAAGTTATTTGACATCCTAAACGTGAAGACTGTAGCTGAATTCAAAAAGGCGATCGAAGCTTTGCGTACTGATGTGGGAGCAGGTAAGGGCAACTTTAAAAACAAATACTTGTCTACTGAGCTGATAACGAAAAGTGTAATCTCTCGAAAGCATGAATGCTCTTGAATATCATGTTTTCTTTTTTAAGCATCGTCGTTGTAAAATTATTGTTATTTTTGGTTTTTTGTAAGCACATCATTGTTGTCCAACGTCGACAACAATCCTCATGATACGGTCATCAAGAATTCTGCTCCGCATTTGCGACCACGTCACAGAAACGTTCGGAGACGATCATGCGGACATCACTAGTTGTGCATGGACAGCCACATACAACGACCCTAAATCAGTGGCCATTGTCTATCGACTTTCAGCAGGACCACCACACCTGCAGCGCAAAGAAATTTATCCTTTTTCGCTTTAGTGCTACTAACAACTCGCACGACGTCAACATACCCACATTCAACGTTTGTCCATGAGTTTCCATTAAATTATTGCCCAGAGCAAAAGATAAGAAGAATTTAGAAATTACCTTCGTTGCAGGGCTTTTGGACTAACTCAGTTCTCCTCCGATGCCGTCCTTGCACCAAGGACCCTCGCATACTTTTCACACTCGCCGGACTTTGCGAGTGCGCATGGGTTCTCGCGAACGCCACAGCATCATCTCGAGAGCTCTGAAATGTCATCAACCATATGATGCGACGAAATTGTTCGTAACACGGCCTGTCACTAGGGCCTGTCGCCCGCATTCGGTTTTCCACGTTCGCTCTTTCCAGTGGCGCCTCGTAGAGGAGCGGACATCGCCACCACTTCCTCCACTGTGATACTGATAAAATTCTATATCCCATTCTACGCAAAAAAGCATTCTTGGTGCTGTTATCGCGTAGCCCTGTAGGCTCCGTAGGCCACTCATAGGTGTTGGCTCGTGTTCCGCCGCTGGAGAATAACCAGGCCTTCCACTTCGCCGGTGAATCGTTACCAAGCTCGCATAAGTAGGCGAGAACACTGAGTGACTTAACTTTCTTGTTTAGAAAGTGCGGTCGTGAATAGAATCGACTTTGTGCTCCAGGTATTTAACGGGAGACTTATTCTCTTGGATTCAGAGAATGCGGTCTTATATTCGACCGACTTTATGCTCCAGGTTCCAAAGCTGCTACCCTTTGACACGGGAGACTTAGGCTTGTTAGGCCGTTGCACCAAATGTATACGACGATACGGTGAAGGACTTATACGCCCTAATAATGCGGTGGTTCAGTGGATATGATGGCGAGTACAAGAGATGAGACAGAGTTTATTGAGAGACCAACTGGTCTATGTACAGGTGGAGCGAGAACTGCTGTGCATCCGCTGTATGGTAGCGTCACGCCTCTGACCTCTCAGGACTTGAGCATCATCGCAGACCAGGCATGATGATAGAGTTGTCTAAATACGCATTCAAAGCGCTTCCACGACATCCTATGGAAGCATAGCGATTTGCAAGTTAAAATTCACTAACACTATGTTTCGTGAAGTGGGACATTGTAGATACGCTTCATCACACGTATTTTTTATTTTCAATTTTCAGACTGCTTAAACAGCTGCATGCTTGCGATCTATTGAACAGCTTCTAGAACTAGCATCTATCCGTGGGTAGGAGTACGCCAAAAATGAGTTGGGACATGTTCGGCTCCCCAACAGGACGGGTAGCCACATATTTCCAACTGATTTTGGTGGCGGAAGTATATCGAGCGCTTCTCGATCCTACTACTCGATACTTACTGCTGCAGACCGAGTGTTAAATCGAAAAAGTTGACTCAATTTATTTTAGTGTGCCGTTGACATCAACACGAAATTCTTTTGCAGCTTTGCTTTATGTTTGTAAGACTGAGATCACCTTATTGAAGACATGGTGACAAGGAGGTTCATTTTGTTGCGTGGAATCGAACTCCAACGTCAACAAATGATACTATTTTAATTGGCAATTTGGTGTAGCATAGCCAGTTGGAAAAATCATTAGGTTTACCGGAAAGCTCATCACCTTTTCTCATTTTCTAGTTCTTGTTACAGAAGTTAGAAATAGGCACAGTTTTCTGACATCTACCGTACGGATATGCGTTCTCCGTCTGCCGGTACTGTTCTGTTGGGAGAGTGGGAGAGAAGGGGAATGGTAGACACACTTCGAAGAGCACGCGGGAAGCATCTTGATAGTGTTACAATTTGTGTTCACTATTGGATGCTGAACAATGAAATATGAGGTAATTCAGCATCCCTGGTTCTTCCACGGAAGAATAAAGCACGAATTCGCCCCATTTGCTCCACAGAGTATCACCACCAAGCAGAGATGCTCTTAGAACACTGGAATCCTTGGAAAGGTTGAGGGTCTAAGAATGGTTGTATTACATGATGTACCGTTGACCAGCGGGTGGCTCGAGCACCAAACCGTTCGTATAGAACGTTCACGAGGAGGACGGACCGGTTAGTGGCGCGCCGGCATTATTTTAGCATCCCACAGAATCCGAAACTGCGATTTTACATAGAATGCTTTATTTGACCATGCCGGATCTTTTTAGGAAGTGCGACAGGAGCGTGCCATAGGGGAGTCGAGCCACCAACCATTCGTCTCACCATGCCGCTCCTCCATCCCCTGCGCCACCACTACTCAGAGGCCAGCGCGGTGTCCACCCTACTTGAGCTCGCTATCTCGTGATTGGCCTCGCTCTGCGAGGGCAAAGAGATAAACTGAAAATAGTCCATAACTCTGTTTGCAGATGCTTTTGGCAGAATTTGAACACATATTTGGAATTAGCTTTCGACGCCGCATCCCGTGGTGTACATACGTCTTATCTCAAAATGCCAACTAGTGTCCTTCCCTTGTTAGATCGTTCGACGGTACCCTCTATGCACTGCTA
This sequence comes from Heligmosomoides polygyrus bakeri, assembly GCA_947359475.1. Taxonomy (NCBI): domain Eukaryota; kingdom Metazoa; phylum Nematoda; class Chromadorea; order Rhabditida; family Heligmosomidae; genus Heligmosomoides; species Heligmosomoides polygyrus. Next base: position 75,515,157 of record OX375866.1, read on the forward strand.
ACCATTCTTCGACATCTTTGGTCGTACACACTACCGATGCTAGTGCTGCGATGATCGGAGCAATTCTTGCTTAGCAACGTGTCAGAGTATTGCTCTACGACGGATTATGTCATGCTGCTCTCGCTATACCTCTTTTCTCTATTGCTTCCTTATTTTAACGTTAAAGTCAATGCTTCAACCTGAAACGGGTTCACTCAAACATAATAATATAGAAGCGATCAGGTTCATTCCAGCACCCGACGTGGACAACTATGAAGACGTGGTGAAGCAGTGGGATGGATTTATACAAGGCATTGAGAAGAAGGTGGAAGAGAAAGTCGGTCCTCCTACGGGCACCTCTGTTCGCGGTGGTGCGTTTTTCATACTGTTATGAAAGATACGAATAAGTTTGCGCTCCGATTTTCAGACCAACTTCCGGAGCTAGGTGTGGAGAGCAAAGCAATCTCACAATACGTTAAAGGAAGTGCATTCGACATGGTGCTCGTCGTCGTAGTTAGGTAGTTTCGCATCACGACTTTCATCGGTATTCCTCGTTTTGCAATGATCGTATTAGAAAGGTTTTTCAGATCGTTCACATCGTCTGAAGTGACTCAGCACATCGTGGGCCTGTACAATAAAATGGCAGAATTCCACAAGCTGGGATGTGACGTGTATCTGCTGACTAGGGGACCTCCTGTCGGATCTAGAGGAATGTGTTTTCATGAGCGTCCAGAGTTGGAAATGATCAAGGGAGTATGCTAGATTTCGCTTAACGTGCGCTGCATCCGGCGGACTGATCAAGCACAACCTCAACCATATTTTCAGTGCGGTAGCGTGGTAGGGTAGCGCAATCAGTAGAAATTGCTGTATCGACCATCGAGGGGGTGGGCGCTCATAGTTCGAGCAATCTCGCGGTGATTATGCGCGAGGCGTTTGTTTCAACGGTGGTCGAGAGAATGACTGCGGCAGGAGCGCCCGAGGTAAAGGTGGAATTGAGCCGCGCTGCCTGGAAACGACATTGCTAACAAGGAAGGTCAATGAATGTCCCGTGGCAGTTTTGAAAGTGACCTATTGAGGGCTGTAGGGGATTGTATGAGAAGCACCGTAATGGTATTCAAATTTCCCGCGGTCACCTGAGTAGGTCGAAAATTGCAAAAACCCGTTTCACTTCAGTGCGGCCGACAAAGCAGTACTGACGCCTGGAACTGCCATGTCGTGGTTAGAATCTAGCCTGCGAAAGATTTGAGGCTAAAACAGCAACGTAATTACAGCGATTTCACAATTTGCTTATTAGCGATACAGTAACGGAAGTGAGACAGAGGTGCGCCGTCTACCACGAAACGCGCAGGCACAGGGTGGACGAGTGGTTAGGGGCGGGCTTGAGAGAAAAGGATCGGCGGTTCGGATCCGGAGGTGCTGCTACTGCACTGCTGGTCTAGCTCGGTCCATTCTTGTTGATATAAATTGTATCTTGACCACGTCGGTGTACCATACTGACATTATAACTTTATTTCAACCTGGATGATACGATATAAACATAAAAATAAACACCCAAAGTAACAGCGTTCATAATGCATAGTTCGATTAGCCATTGAGGAGGAGTAGGCAACTTTTCTTTGCCTACAAATCCGGCGACCAGGTTACACCCTGCGTCTCGTTCAAGTCAAGCTAACATCGCGAACAAGAGTACAGGCGACTGTTCTTCGCAGTTCCTCGGTAGCATTCAAGAGCCTGTCCCTAGAAAATAGATAATACTCTTTATCTTGACCGTCTTCGTTAGGCATTGACGGTGGGTCTATTAGCAGTGCTTCATGACTCCTGACGATGACAATGATGTGGGTGGTGTTACGTCTCCTTGTAACAGTGAGAAGGTTGCTGTATGTGACGGCCGTGAGATCACTTGTAATATGGTTGGTTGAGGATGAAGAAGACAGATTGGTACTGTTATACCTTCTCTCCAGAGGCCGAAGAGGGCTCGGAAAAATGAAACATAAATATACAAGTGCTCTGGCACGCCTAACGGCATGTCTCGCACTTGCGCGCTTCTCGCGACTTTGCAGCATAACTGACCTTTGGAAAGTAGTTTTTGTAAAACATAAAATTCGCTAGCATCCTGGACTTGGTGCGTACTTTATCGGCATCAAACCGTTTACTTCTTCGGTGCCTTCATTATAGATATTGTCTCTGGACCGGCCATTAAGGTCATTCGTTTGTGCTGCGCAATACTTCTGTCCCTCAGGTTGCTCCTCCGCAACCGTTCTCATGCTGAACAGCTAATATCGTTGACATGTCTTCTGAAGCCAGGTTACCCCTCACTCGTTTCTTCTTTCTGGATCTAATTGCTGGCCCGCCTTTACGACGGAGTGGCGTTCTACCCCCGCCCTTTAAACAGGGGCGTGGCAAATGTCTGCGTCTCCACTATCTCGTCAGGCAGCCACTGGACTCTCGAGCAAGCCCAGAGGTTGAGGGGTGGGCGGGCCAGGGGGATGCGGGGGTAGAACGCTCGACCCCCGCCTTTACTGGTCTTTCCTTCCCCCTCTTTAGTGCCACAAGTTCCTGGTCCCAACTCCTGGCCCACTTCTTTGTTTCCACTACTGACCTCTACTGACATCTTTTTGCTGGTTTCCCCTCCTGGCCGCTCCTCCAGGCTGTTCCTTTCCTTTCTCGTCGCTCTCCTGGTCCACCCAAGAGGTCCCCATACTCCTCCTTGGCTACAGGTCCTAATTCCAACGCGACGCCGCGCGCTAGCCGTGACGCATGGTTAGCCGCGGAGCACGAAATGTTCTCAGTGTTTAAGCTCCCAGACCACATTTCTAGTAAGGAACTTAAGATGCCACAAAATGTGGTAGGCAACAGTCTGCAGTAGGACAATTGATCCGAGAATGGGTGATAGTGACCTTTTTTCGTAGTATAACCATACTCACCGGTGAAAATTGATCGAAGAAGTTGCAGATGGCAAATACTGACGTTGGAAACCATCCACATGACCAAGATTCCTATATAAACTGTCGCTGATCGTCCTGTTGAAACCACATTCATATACCATCTCCAAGAAACGTTGAAATAAAGCAGGGGCGTGCCGCATGTCCCGGTAGGAAGCGTCTCCAGCCTCGGTTTCGTCGAGGTCCGAACGCGACGCCAGGGGGGTTCGTTTGAGTTATGTCTCCCCCGCTCCTCCTTACTATTCTACCCCAATTAAGTAGTCCTCCCACGCTCACGACACGACAACGGCAAGCGAACGCCGCGACATCGGTGTCACATTTTCCAAATCCGGTCTCCTTTACTGGTAATGGATCCCCTGCTGATCCTCCTGATTGGTAACTCCTTACTGGTCCCTCCTTATTGCCTAAACCCTTCTTGGTGTAACCTCCTGGCCTGCTTCATTGTTTCCCTTCCGACCACCCCCCCCCCCCCCCCACCCAGGTCCAGGTTCTCCAGGTCGCTCCCTCCTGATCGCTGTCGGTTCTCCACTTTCGAAGTCCCCCTTCTACTCTTACCCCTTTAGTGGTCTTCTCATGCTAATGGCAGGAGATCGCCTTCTGAAACTGGAAGCTCAGAAACGCGCGTATGTGCTGTTGCGTTGAGCAGTAAAGGGCTGTACTTCCTCTGCTGCAGCAACATCCCACGTTCAATAGCAAATTTTGCCCGCTGTAGATGATGAGGCGTATCGCACTCAGGTTATATCACTCTACCGCCCCCGCTGTGGATGATGCGGCGTATGTCACTTATGTTAGATCACTCGACCTCCCCCGGTGGGGATGATGCTGCGCTTCTCACTTAGATTAGATTACTCAAATGTCATTGACCACTAACTCAATTATATAGTGGTAGATTAGTTAATTAATTAATTAATTAATTAAAATATAAATATAAATAATCAAAATAAAAAAACAAAAAATAAAAATAAAATAATAATATTTTTCCTCTAACTTTGGAGCTCTGAAGTTATCTATTCTATAGGCAAAGAAAAGTTGCCTACTCCTCCTCAATGGCCAATCGAACTATGTATTATGAACGCTGTTGCTTCGGGTGTTTATTTTTGTGTTTATATCTATCATCCAGGTTGAAATAAAGTTATAACGTCAGTATGGTTCACCAACGTGGTCAAGATACACTTTATATCGACAAGAATGGACCGAGCTAGACCAGCAGTGCAGTAGCAGCACCTCCGGATCCGAACCGCCGATCCTTTTCTCTCAAGCCCGCCCCTAACCACTCGTCCACCCTGTGCCTGCGCGTTTCGTGGTAGGCGGCGCACCTCTGTCTCACTTCCGTTACTGTATCGCTAATAAGCAAATTGTGAAATCGCTGTAATTACGTTGCTGTTTTAGCCTCAAATCTTTCGCAGGCTAGATTCTATCCACGACATGACAGTTCTAGGCGTCAGTATTGCTTTATCGGTCGCCCTGAAGTGAAACGGTTTTTTGCATTTTTTGACCTACCCAGGTAACCGCAGGAAATTTGAAAACCACTACAGTGCTTCTCATACAATCCCCTGCAACCCTCAATAGGTCACTTTAAAATTGCCACGGAACGTTCATTGACCTCTCTTGTAAGTGGTTCGCGAAGCGCCTACAATAAATCGGCCAACGCGATACTCCTCAAGTTCTATCTCAGCTGATGTCTCTGCGGGCGAGAAAACGGTGCACAGTGATCAAGGAATAGACCTTACGTCAAAGCGGGGACTCTTCGATGTTTTCGATTGGAAAGCAGTTCTAAGTTGCAAGCGAGAATTTCCAAATTTTGTTGTTGGCACGTGTCGATTCCTGTTCTTTTGTTTCATATGTTGCAGAATTTTTGGAAAGATACTCTAGACATGTACCTGTGCACCAAGAAATGCGATGATGTCCGAAAAGTGCTGAGATATGTACAGATTCTGGTTTCCGATTCGAATCGAAGCCATCCCTCCCTTTTAAAGGAACAAGTTCGCGCTACACTACGCAATCCATTCGCAGTATTCATAATGTACAGAACCTGCCCACAAAGTCTCCCGCACTTGCCTGCCAACGGCAAAGGAATGGAAGCTGAGTTCGGGATTGAACCCTTCAAGCTGAAAGCCGTTAGCGCTATAGTTACACTTAGATTAAAATGGATAATTCTCTCTCTTTTGGACTTTTTTGGATTTATAGTGTCGTACAGAATGCTTGCCTATTTAGGTGGAGGATATATCAAGCTGATTGGAGTACCATTCCGAAAACTGTACGACGAAAACGAGGCTCTCGCTGAACTAAAAGCTCATCGTCAAAACGCGACAGATCTGGTTGGTTGGGAAGCTTTGCTACAGGTATGTTCCTCCATTCTATTAACGATTAATTACCTAACCTTGCAATAATAGAGGGTGTAGGATATTAGTCGGCCTTGTCAAACCCTTTTCGGGATATGCACGCATTCTACTTTCACGGAATATGGTGGAGGCAGTTTGTATGCGTATTGGACCTAAACGATGACTGGCGATGGTCAGCCCATGGACAAGGAAGCGTTTTAATCTTCCCAGACAACTCTAGCATCAATTCAGCAATCTTTGCAATAAGGATTGGTTGGCCAGGGCGGGAAATCCTAACGAAGAACCTTGGCTCGGATTGCACGCGACGGCTGGCGCTTCCTTCGACTGCGCTATTACACCCCCGTTCTGGCAATATACGCTATGAAATCAAGAACAACTTGTTAATATATAGTTCTTGAGAAGTTAGTTTTTTCCACGGAGCAAACTTGAGTTCCCATGCAACTTGCAATAGATACCAAGGTATTAGGTCGTTGCATATGAGATGGCCGGTTTTGCTACCTTAATTTCTAGTCGATTTTTCGTGGGTACGAATGCTCCTGTTTCAGGCATTGTATGTAGTTTCTGAAAGCCAAGTGTCCATCCAAAGAAGGCCATGGTGACCGTATGGTGGACAAAGGTTGGTGTAGTCCATTACAGGTTCTTGGAGAACGGAGAAACTATCACAGCCGAGAAATACTGTGCCGAAATAGAAGTGATGCACCAAAGGTTGATTGAAGAACAGCCGGTTTTGGCCAATCGAATAGCCCAATCCTACAGCACGACAACGCGCGTCCGCACGTTTCAAAAATTGCTGTCCAGACACTGGATGAATTGGGATACAAAACTCTGCCACATCCAGCTTATTCACCAGATCTCTCGCATACCCATTATCATTTTTTCAAGCATTTAGATCATCATGTGAAGTATAAAAAATTCAGCAACCAAGATGATATCGAAAATAACTTCTTATGTTTTATTAATTCTCGTGGTTCTGGTTTTCATAAAGATGGAATGTCTAAGCTACTGTCACGTTGGAAAAAGCGTTTTAATTGTAATGGTGCTTATTTCCATTAATAAAATGCCTACAGGCAAAGCTGGGCGCGTGTGACGCAGTTGGAGGAGGTGCCGGCTGTCGTGTGCAACTGATACCAGGTCCCTGGTTCGGTTTTCCGCACAGGCCAACCAAGCCTTCCATCTCTCTGGGGTCGGTGGATTGGTGTCAGACGTGCCAGGAAAGGATAAAGCCCTGACTCTTTATCGGCTGGCCACGGCAAGTAATTGCATGTACGGCCAAATCATCAGCATTTTCATTAGCGTCTGTCCCGCTTGGTGGCGGGGTCCGCTCTTCTGGTGTGGTGACGCCAATTCTCCCGATCAAATGCTTGATCAGGGTGCACATCAGCCATCTCTAAGTCCAAGCGCAACGTATCTAGCCAACGTTGCTTCGGGCGCCCTCTGGGCCGCTTTCCAGGGACCACAAGATTCAGGCCAATCTTACACACGGTGTCGTCGTTAGCGCGAAGGACGTGGCCGTACCATCGAAGACGAGCTTCGCGCAGCTTCTCGGATATCGGGACGACACCGAACCTCTGTCGTATGGTGTCGTTACGAACGCGGTCCAAACGCGTAACTCCAGCCGTCCATCGTAGCATCTTCGTCTCCATTACACTGAGGCGGCTTTCAACTTCCTTCGTCACGGGCCAGCACTCAGCACCGTACGTCGCTACTGGGCGGACTACTGTTCTATAAACCTTCGATTTGAGGTGCTCAGGTATTGTCCTGTCGCAAAGCACTCCAGTCAGCGAGCGCCATTTGGACCAGGCTGCACTCACACGCGCATTCACCTCCATCTTTAAGCTGCCATCGGACGTGACTGTTGACCCAAGATACTTGAAAGATGTCACTCGTGAGAGCTCAGCACCATTGATCTTGATAGATCCGAGCTCATTCACATCCGTCGTCAAGTACTCCGTCTTTTTGAAGTTTAGCTTGAGTCGGAACAATGCCAAGCGATCGCACCACGCCTGTGCCTGTCGCTCGAGTTCGGTTTTGTCTTCACATGCAAGCATGACGTCGTCAGCATACAGCAGCGTCCAAGGTGCCGCCATTTGGAGATCTCGTGAGATTGCATCCATCACGACCACGAAGAGCAGTGGGGATAGCGCAGATCCCTGATGCACTCCTACAGAGATGGGAAACTCCATCGAGGTGCCCGCTGGCGCTCGCACTCGACTCCTTGGGCAAGAGTATAGAATGCGCACCCACTCAATAAGCTCTTCAGAGATACCATGTTGTCGCAACGCGTACCATATAACATCTCGCGGAACGCGGTCGAAGGCCTTCTCCAAGTCCAGGAAGGCAAAATGCACCGGTTTCTGTTTCTCGCGGTGCTTCTCTAGCAGAAAACGAACGGCGTGAATGGCATCAACGGTGCCACAGCCGGATACGAAACCACACTGATTCGTGGAAAGCTGTACGACATCCCGGATACGTCCGTCGACAATTCGCTCAAAGATTTTCATGGTGTGCGAAAGAAGACGAATTGGACGGTAACTGGCGCAGTCTGCAGGACTGCCCTTCTTCTTCCAAATCGGGATGGTCGTGCTTTGCTGCCAACCCTCAGGTACTTTCTTCTCAGCAACAACCTGATTGAAAAATGCAGTCAGCCAGTCAGCAGGGCACCAGCCCTTCGACTTCCACAGGTCAGCTGGCAGGTCATCGGGACCAGTGGCTTTGCCTGACTTCATCTTCCTCAGGGCTGCTTCAGTTTCGCTCACTGTGATCTTCTGAACGGGACCGTATACAGGTGATGCAAAAGGAACAGCAGGATGTTCAAATTCTACATTCGAGATTTCCTCGAAGTAGTCGTGCCATCGCTTCACAACCCTCTTACGATCCATCAGAAGATGACCGCTCTCGTCGTTAATGCCAAAGAACTTCTCAATGTCTTCTGCTTGGCGACAGCGAGCTTTGGCGAGTCGGTAAATATAACGCTCACCATCGCGCGTTTCCAATTTTTTGCTGACATCAGCGTAGTATGCGGCTTTAGCAGCGGCCACTGCCTTCTTTGCCGCTTTCTTTGCTTCTCGATTGTTCCGCCAATTATGGACTGTTTTATCACCGATAAACACGTGATAGAGCCGTTCCTTTTCTCGGACTTTCTCTCTGACATCATCAGTCCACAGCCATGCCTGCTTGTCGACCCAGCGTCGTCCAGGCTTCGTTGTGCCGAGTTCAAGGCGTGCAGTTCGAGTTATCGCATCGGCAGCGTCCTTCCAGGTTTCGTCGACAGTTGTCACTGTCGGCAACCGAATGCGAGAAATAATTGCAGCTTCCTTCTCTTTCAGTCGCCACCATTTGATTCTAGCCGACCCACATCGCTCGACATGTTTACACCTCGAAGGTGTGATCTTCAGCGAGCAGATCAGTGGACGGTGTTGCGTGGCAACCGTCTCATACGGCACGGTCTTCGCGTCTGTGACAAGGCCTTGGTCGCGACGCCTAACAAGGACATAGTCAATCTGCGTTTTAGCATTCCCGCTATAAAACGAGATGAGGTGGGAGTCACGCTTTCGAAATTTGGTGTTCACGATGGTGAGGTCATGTGAGTCTGCATACTCAAGTATACGCTCACCATCGGCGTTGCGCGACCCATATCCAAAACCACCATGACAGTTGTAGCCGTCTTTCGTTGCTCCGACGTGACCATTAAGGTCACCTGCCACAACAACCATATCTTGTGACGGTACTTCCGCTGTCTTCTCATCAAGCAGGGACCAGAACTCGTCCTTATTTTGCTCGGAACAGCCTGTCTGCGGAGCATACGCAGAAAAGAAATGGCATCGTCGCTCTTCTACGGCGACAACAATCTTCATCAAGCGGTCATCGAAACGTTCTACGCTTGCAATTGCGTCACGGAAACGCTCGGAGACGATCACACCGACACCACTGGTGGTCCTGGGACTTCCACATAGAACGGCCTTGAAGCCACGTCCTATGTCCCTTGACTTGTTGCAGGACCACCTCGTCTCCTGCACCGCACAGAAATCTATCTTTCTTCGCTCCAGTGCTTCTACCAACTCGCACGAGCGGCCCGTCAACGTACCCACATTCAACGTTGCTACGCGGGTCTTGCCTACGTTACGGGGCTTTCGGACTAGCTCAGTTGCCCCCCGATGCCGTCCTCGCATCAGGGACCCTCGCACACTTTTCACACTCGCCGGGCTTTGCGAGTGCGCGTCGGCTCCCGCGGACGCCGTAGCATTATCTCGAGAAGTCTGAAACGCCATCAACCATATGATGTGACAAAATGTTCGTAGGCCGGCCTGTCACTAGGGCCTGTCGCCTGCATTCGAATGTCCGTGTTTGGCTAGGCTTGCAAAAGCAAGCAGTTTCCAGTGGCACCACGTGGAGGAACGGACATCGCCACCATGTACGGCCAAATACGCATTCAAATAACCTCCTCGACATCCTGTGAAAGTAAAATGCATGGCGCATCTCAAAAGGGATTGAGTGCCGTCCTTTATCCTTTTACCCTTTACAGGTAAAGATAGGACCTGTCAGTTTTCATTGAAAATCGGCAATTTCATGTACAACGACCTAAGAGCTTAATAAATAATAAAGTGCATTGAAGAGTATTGAACAGAAATTTTTTTATATCTTCTCTCAAAGCGGTTCGTTTCGCCACCTATCTCCAGACGAACCTTTTTAGTTATAACACCTAAGGTCCGGAATGCTCCTAGCCAGTCTACATAGTTTCCGTTTCAGTGTTGCACGGTGTCGCAGAGTTGTGAAGCACAATTGACAGTACCGTTCTCTGAGTAAAATTTTGCAGATTGAGAACGTTGTAAAACCACGGGCATATTATTCTAATATATATATATAATTTATTTATTTTATTTTTCGATTTTTCTAATACCAAATTTTTTCTTCTATCTACCAAGCACTGTCAAAAATTGCCTTTATCTAGTCGCATCAAGGGAGAGGACAAAATAGATCAAAATTCCTAATTGGGACGCGCCATACATATTACGTCGTAGAGGATATTTGAATTTACTCTTGGTCTACGTAATGAATTGCCGTTATGGATAAATTAGTGTTTTGTTCCTTGATAGAGAAAGCTAGGATACCGAGAATCCGGAGGATTGAAGGTTTGGTTTGTCTGGGACGGCGCCAAGCCCCGAAAACCTCGACCCTGTCTGCACGCGACAGCTGGCGTGCAGACAGGGTCGAGGTTTTCGGGTTTGGCGCCGTCCAGACAAACCAAAACCTTCAATCCTCCAGATTCTCGGAATCCTAGCTTTCTCTATCAAGGACAAAACACTAATTTATCCATAACGGCAATTCATTACGTAGACCAAGAGTAAATTCAAATATCCTCTACGAAGTAATATGTATGGCGCGTCCCAATTAGGAATTTTGATCTATTTTGTATCCTCTCCCTTGATGCGACTAGATAAAGGCAATTTTTGACAGTGCTTGGTAGATAGAGAAAAAATTTGGTATTGGAATTCGAAAAATAAAATAAATAAATTATATATATATATATTAGAATAATATGCCCGTGGTTTTACAATGTTCTCAATCTACAAAATTTGTACTCAGAGAACGGTACTGTCAATTGTGCTGGCACTGAATCCGCTCGCTTATGCGTCCTTTGGGCGTAATTAGTGGAGACGTCCCTCGCTAATGAGTATCCCCTGGCGCTTTCGGAAAAATAGCGGTCAAAAACGAAGTTGCGAAAGACGTTTTTGTAGCAATGGGTTGGTCTTGCCAATGGGATCACGATGGTGTGACGACAAATCGTCTTCTAAAGTCAAGGAATTCGACAATCAATAGGATGTGTTCTTTGCGGAGAGATCGCGACGGCAGATTAGACGCATGGGGCGTCTGTAAACATTTCTTTTTGCATAAATACGCAACTATGTGGACGATTTCTTTTGTTTTTGTGTTTTTATACGGCTCTCCGCATTTGTCGGTATTTTATTCTTCAAGTCCTGCTGAACGATTTCAGTTGATATCTCATTTCGACGATCCTGTTGTCTTGTTGTCCTGTTTAACAAGTTAAGATTGGTTGATCTAGGCGTTTGTTGTTATTGTTTTTTAAATATAATATAAATGGTTTAATTACCCAAGTTTGAGGTCCGCCGTTGGTCAAAAACAAATTCCGTGTGGGTCTAGTTGGTATTCGTGTGCCACTGAGTTGGAAACAGGCGAGCAACCAAAAGGGCGGACTTCAATATGGTGCATCGAGACATCGACGGATCCGGACTGTACCAGTGAGGAATTTCAATTCGATTTTTCTCAAATTTATCAACTCATCGGATTTCTTGATCACATCGATATTTCGAGTAGCAACTGCTGAAAAATTATTCTCTTTCCTCATAGCCGCGTTCTCCTTTTCCGCTCTGCATACTAAGCGTTGGTTAGGAATTTTTTCGCGCGTGAGGACGCACAGGGAAACTTAGCAGTCACGATGTCAGCTCAAGTATCATCGTTCAAGCGCTTGCTCACTCTATGCGGTAAAAAACTCGAAACTGTTCTTTCGCGTTTTAAGGGTGAGAAACTCGAGTCGCTTAAGGTCGGAGACGATGAGTCACCAATAGGCTACAACGCGGAGTGCCACAGACGTCTAGAAGAAGCGATAGGGGCGCTAAATGCCTGCAGCTCGCGTATACAGCAACTTTTGCGAGAATACGCTTCTGCTATAGACGCCCTTAAAGATCCGTCTAAAAAGGATTATGATGACTACGACGAGTATGCAACAAATGCAGAAGGAAGTCTGTCATCAGCTCTCGATTACCTAGTTCTTTTAGAAGCCCGTGCGCGTGCCTTTAAGCAGTGCTGCGTGAGTCACCCAACTGGCGATGTGAATGCCGCGCCGCAAGAGGGACAGAACCAAGGGGACAGCGCGTTGCGGACTAAAAGAATGGAGTTACCCACGCTCCCTATACCAGCGTTTAGCGGAAACATTTGGGAGTGGGATAACTTCTGGTCCCTCTTCAATGCTAATGTGCACTCGCAGCAGTTACCAGAGCTATTCAAATTTAACTACCTTTTGAATGCACTTAAAGGGGACGCGTTGGTTGCGGTTAAGAAGTTCCAAGTTTCGGCTGAAAATTACTCCAAGGCTCTGGACTTCCTACAGACCAAATACGGGAACAAAGAAGAACTAATAAATCGTCTTATCGACAAAGTTGAGCACATGAACTTACGCTCACATTCCCTGAAGGATCAAAGGTCTTTCTTTGAAGAACTCCAAGTAATTATTTCTCAACTACGGCAGAAGGGTGAACAAGTGGACTCTCAATGGCTCATCAAGCAAGTCCTTTCAAAGTTTCCGGAATCAATCCAGCGTAAGGTATTGGAAAGGAAACATCGCTTGCCAGCTGAAGAAATTTTTTCAATGGAGCTCTTGATGAAACTCCTAGAGGAAGTGATCTCTAGTGAAGAAATGGTATCGCTCTATACACAAAAGAGACCAGATCACCCTCAGGAAACCAAACATCAGGAAAAGATGCAAAAACAAGTATCTTCGCGTTCTTGCATGTACTGTGGAAGCAATCATAAGCCATCTGCATGCTTCAAATATCGAACTCCGCAAGAGCGTTCGCAATACCTTCGTGACCATCGGCTATGTCTCATTTGCGCGTCTCCTCAACACGCCACTTCAGAATGTAAGCGAAGAATGTGTTTTATATGTCAGGGCGCTCATCATACTTCTTGCTGCTTTAAAACAGCGCAAGAAAAGAGCTCTCCGGTCACGGCTACGAATATCAAGGGATCACCTTCGCGTCCACCTGCAGCACAGAAATGCAGCTCTCCAAAAGCGGCGCAAAAGATCAAGCCCGCCGCGAAAGTTAACAATATCACTGAGACTATAGCCTCAAATCAAGACACAACGATTTGTGAACTTCAGTCGGTGCAGCGCGATAGGAGCCCTTATGGCACTTTTTTGCCAACAGGAGAGCTTACGGTGATGGACCCCACGACACGCCAACTAAGAAGGATCCCCACCCTACTGGATACAGGGGCTGAACTGTCGTTTATAGACAGTACACTGGCGGAGGAACTTCGGTTACCCACAATGGAAGAAACCAATTTACGACTTCATACTTTCGGTTCAGAAAACGTTCAGGAAGAGGTGTGCCGTCGCGTTCCACTTGAAACATGGGATGAAGATGGAAACCCGATTTCACTACGCCTCTTGACACATAAGGTTCTTACGAAGGCTCTAGCACCAGCGCCTATACTCGAAGAAGACATGGAGTTCATTCAAGCATTAAAACTCCCGATACGTCTGAGCGAGAATAGAACCAGCGTCAAGCCATTGATCCTAATAGGATGTGATCAGCTATGGTCGCTAGTTCGAGAGAAGGAGTCACACATTCGTCTACCGTCAGGACTGTATCTTTTACCTACGCGTATGGGGCACTTAATAACTGGTCACCTCCAAGGCTCCCAGAACGCCGCGAGTATAGGAACAAATACAGTCGATCATGGTTGGGAACAGTGCTGGTCCCTAGATGCGCAGGTAAACACCTTCTCTGAGGTGCTCTCAGAAGAAGCTTCAGAAGAGGAAAAACTATGGGCGAGATACTGGGAGCTAGAAGCAGCTGGTACAGAACAGTTTACTGGACCTGAGAAGGATGTTCAACAGGTAATAGACCAACGCGTATGGGATACTTTCCAGCAAACTGTCGAAAAAAGAGACGACGGCTACTACGTCTGTCTCCCTTGGAAGGACGAGACCACAAAGCTGCCCGATAATAGAGCGATGGTGTACAAAAGACTTGTTGCTCTTTGGAACTCGCTGCAAAAAGACGAAAGTCTCCTGGAACAATACAATGAGGTCTTTCAAGAACAGCTTAGGCAAGACATTCTTGAGGAGGTCAAGGATGAAAGAAGGGCCAGCGGAGATCGCGTACACTACATTCCTCATCAGGCAGTAATCACTCCACACAAGACTACAACGAAGCTGCGAATCGTGTTTGACGCGTCTGCGCATTATAGAGGCTGCCCTTCTCTAAATGATCTTCTCCACAGAGGACCAGTAATTCTACCGAGTTTGTTTGGACTACTACTTCGCTTCAGAATCGGACGCGTTGCTTTGATTTCCGATGTCGAAAAAGCTTTTCTACAAGTACGTCTTAATGAACGCGACAGAGATGTTACACGGTGTTTATGGCTATGCGACCACAAAAAGCCACCTTGTGAAGAAAATCTTCGAGTGCTTCGCTTCACGCGCGTAACTTTTGGGTTACTATCATCGCCCTTTCTTCTGGCTGCGACAACTCATTTTCATCTTGATCAGTACGCGTATGACACTGCACTGGTAGAGCAGATCAAAGAAAACCTCTACGTAGATAACCTCATTTTGACGTCAGATACGGGGGAAGAAGCTGAGAAAATCTATACGCGTACGAAGCAGATGTTCAACGACCTCAAGATGAATCTCCGAGAATTCGTATCAAATGACCATTACGTGCAGTCTAAAATTGCGGATCAAGACAAGTCTGCCGAGGTGTCCCCGAAGGTCATGGGCATCAAGTGGAATTCTGCAACCGATACGTTGCACCTGTACTGCAGTGTTCAAGCTCAAGGGAAAATATCTAAGCGAAAAGTAGCTAGTGCAGTAGCATCCATCTATGACCCAATGGGTTGGCTACTCCCGCTTGTGCACAAGGCCAAGGTGTTTCTTCAGTCGCTGTGGAAAGCCAAGTACGACTGGGACACCCCACTTTCACAAGAAGACGCTGAAAGGTGGAAGCAGATCTGTGATGATATGAACGGATTCCATAAGCCGATTTCGCGTTTCTTTGCGCAGAAGCATTCCAGTGTGATACTGGTTACTTTCGCTGATGCAAGCAGTGAAGCGATAGCGGCATGCACGTACTTACGGTCGAAAGAGTCGGCAAATTTACTTATGGCTAAGGGAAAACTTCCATCTCTAAATTCAAGGACCACGATACCAAAGCTTGAGCTGAACGCAATGACTCTCGCAGTGAGGCTCACTAACGCGGTATTCAACCAGATAAAGAATCTGGTTCAGATTTCTCGCGTAATTGTGCTCTCTGACTCAGAAATAGCCTTGAACTGGGTCAGGAGCAAGGTACGACACGACGCAGGTCCATTTATCAAAAATCGCGTTATCGAAATTCAACGAATTATAACCAGCATAAAAAACTGCGGTTATGAGGTCCAGCTTGGCCATGTTTCCTCTCACTATAACCCTGCAGACTGTGCCTCGAGAGGACTGGGAAAAAAGGAATTCCTAGACCATTTTTGGTGGACGGGACCTCCCGTTTTATGTGTTCCGCTGAAGAATTGGGATGACGTCTTCAAAGCCATGGTAGTTGAAATGACCTTCAACAAAGAACTAGAGGAAGAAGTGTCGACCTCAAACGCCGTAGCGCAAGAGGAGGTCTACGACATCGAGTTGTTCCAGAGAATCCGATATCAGTCCCTCACTCGCGTCAAGCGCGTGGTAGCTTACATTATGCGATTCATCAGAGCTTTGGCTACAAGAGTTCAGAGGAGAAAACATTCCATGAAGATGTCGAAGTTTTTCGACAAAGACATGGAAGAACTCGGCTCGGATTCATTAACGGGACCTGAAATCGCACTCGCTGGGAAAATGTTGGTAAGGCAACATCAGATATCGTCAATCCAGCAAAATGGTCAAAAAACCCTTCACCATCTGAATCTGCGCCCAGATGAATTCGGAATCTTAAGATGCTTCGGAAGAATGGGGAATAGCGCGTTGGAAACTTCAGCTCAGTATCCAATGCTGGTCCTCCAGAAGTCATGGTTGTCCCGGCTCATAATCCAAGGATATCACGAAAAGGGCCATCCTGGAGTGGGACATACTATGGCGCTTATCCGTCAGCGTTACTGGATTCCACAGCTAAGGTGTCAAGTGACGAAGTTTATCCGAGGCTGCCTTGCATGCCAAAAATTCAACAACCTGCCATATAAGTATCCAGAGCAAGGAGACCTTCCATCACGACGGGTGCAACGATCGCGTCCTTTTGAGCACGTGGGATTGGACTATTTCGGTCCCGTCATGATCGACGGTGGAGGAGGGGAAATAAAGAAAGCTTACGGCTGCATAATTACTTGTATGGTGACAAGACTCCTTCACCTAGATATCGTATCGGATTTGTCGACGTACGCGTTTCTCCAGATACTGCGCAGATTCTTCGCAAGAAGGGGTGTACCTAGGTCGATAACCAGTGACAATGCGCCGACGTTTACTCTGGGTGACGCTGTCTTAGAGGAATGCAGCAAGAGCGCGTGTCGAGATCCAGAAATCTCTAAATTTGCCAGCGACCACGAGATCGAATGGATCTACATTACTCCGTATGCCCCATGGCAGGGAGGTGTGTATGAACGTCTTATAAGATCTGTCAAACTGGCACTCTTTAAGAGTTTAGGGAAGCGCGTTCCTCCCTTTGAAGAGCTATTAACGGTGATTACCGAAATAGAAGGACTGCTAAACACCAGACCCTTGGTGTACGTGGAATCTGGTACAGATGCAGATCGAGTACTTAGACCCATCGATTTTCTGCAGAATAACTTCGAAATTCCTTTTCCGCTTGATTCCACACAGGAAACGGATGGTGACCCCACCTATCTTCCTCCTGAAGACCGCGCGTTGTTCCAGTCGAAAATGCAAGTAATTGAGGCTTTGAAGAGCTCATGCAAAATACCGGAACGATTTTGGCAGATCTGGCAAAACGAGTACTTAACTGCCTTAAGGGAGAAGCATCAACGCGAGGTAGGAAGGCAGCGAGGAAGCAGTTATCTTCCAGAGAAAGGCAAGGTTGTACTCATAAGCGACGGCTTGCAACCTCGACATTCATGGAAGATGGGACGAATTGATGAACTGTTGGAAAATGACAAAGGAGTTGTTCGAGAAGCGGTAGTACTTCTTCCATCGCGTCGAAAAATTAGAAGACCCTTAAACCTTCTAATACCCTTGGAAATGGAAGACGACGCAAAGAGAGAAGCCTCAGAAGAGCTTCACCATTCTGGCGACAACAGCCATGAAGAGGAAGAACCAGACGCGTTAAAAGAGAATTCTCCGAATACTCCACAATCAACCCGTTACAACCTTCGTCCACGGAAAAACATTACCTACACGGAAGATCTGGTGAACTCAACGACTAGAAATATCCTTCCTCTCATGCTATGCTCAATTATGGGAATGTTTTCAATCATACCGTCATCGTATGCTCAAATTCCTCCTAAACGTCATCCAAACTTGCGCCACATTCGCTGCTTACAAGGAGGAGTACAACTGGTTTCACCTTATCAAACGCGTTACGAGGTATGCACAGAAGTAAACTGTGTCAAATTCGAAGATCCGCGTACTAACGAGGTTCTACGGTTACCTCCCCAGGTTGTTCTCCACGATCACGAAGTGCAGTGGAAATTCGAAGAAAACGGTTCAGTACAGGTAATAGAAACAGTATGCCCTGCTGCTCCATTTTGCGAAAATGTCGACTGCGTCATGTGTTCAGCTGTGTTGTTCAATCCGGAATGCTGGCCATTGGGAGCTATAGCATTATTCGCGCTTTTGTTTTATCTGCTTCTGACAGGATGCTACGTGTTACTGTACGTGCCTATGGTTGTGGGAAGACCTTTGCGCGTGATAGCAACATTGTTTGGTCGCGTTGTTCAGCTCTTTCTGAGATGGCTATTCCGAAGATTTCAGCGAACCGCGCCGCGGCCGGTTGCTGATATTACTGAACTGCTAGCTGTAGTTATGATCATAGCAGTTGTCGCGGTGTGCGGATGCCAGCAGGTGAACGTTTTCTCTCACCACATGACAGTATGTGCAGAGGGAAATAAGAGCTGTAAGGTCCGTGTTTCAGAGGTGCTGAAGGTGAATCCTTTCAGCAGAGAGGCATGCCTGAAATTGAGAAACAACTCAACTACGGTGCATGAAGTTCGAGTCTTCTGGAATTCACTTATCCTAACGTGCGAACCAGAAAGTCTCATGTATACTCGAGACACCGCGTACAACATCATTGATAGCAAAAGATGTCCTCACACAGGCTCGTGTGTGGGTGAAAAATGCGCGGCAATAAACAGTTCGAGTTTGGTACCAGAATTAGAAGAAGGAAATCGATATCCGGGGATTACGTCGTGTGTAGAATCCTGCGGTGGTCTGGGCTGTGACTGCTTCTATTGGAGCTCAGGTTGTCTATTCTACCGGATCTATCTCACCCCGAGTACTCGAGACATCTTCGAAATCTTCCGCTGTAGCAGATGGACTGAAGCTGCGAAAGTTAAGATCAGTCATATGAACGCGTTGAATGGTAAAACTCAGTCATTTGTAGCATTCATGCGGCCAAACGTTGCAGTCAAATGGAAATCATTTTCGTTCACTCTCAGTTCGCTGACACTTCCACCATTACCTTCGCTTAACATGCCCTTTATCACGAATGGCAGGACTACTGCGCTATGGGATACGCGTTTCATTCCAGCCCTACAGTGCCGCAGCGCTAAAGCAGCAGAAAGTCTACAATGCAAGGTAGTGGCAGACTGCGTTTGCAATCCCGCTGAAACGAAAGCGAACTGTAATTGCAAAGGACTGAACATTTCAGAGTGGTTTCATAATATACAATATAGTCTTCCAGTCGTAAGACCCTCGGTGTCTTTTCGACGGACTAGCGAGGGAGGCGTTCAAGCCAGTGTCCCCACAATGACCACTTCCGAAATTGTTATGACGCTCGAGGATGAACTGAAGACTGCGATTCGCGTAGATGATGATATCTGCACCGTGAATAGCGCGTTACTGACCGGGTGCTACAAATGCGCAAGAGGAGCAGTCGCTCGAGTAAGCTGTAAGTCATCGAAATCGATACAGGCAGAGGTTCTATGTGGCAAAACGAGCTTCACAATCAAATGCGACGAAAACGGGGTAAAGAGCGAGCTAAGATTCAGCTTTATGATGGCAAGAATCCATCTCGAGTGTAAGGTTTCATGCGGAAGTGTTACCACAAGATTCGAAATAGCTGGTATCCTGAAATTTACTCACATGGCCTCAGCTATGATGAATTCGTGGTTACCAGGGAAAGGTAGCAACATATCAGAGGTGCAATGGCCTGATTTCTTTCACATTGCTGACATCTTCCTCGAGTGGTACAAATCGCTACTTCTAGCAATCATCACTGTTTTAGTTACCGCAGGCATTACGTACGTCTTTATATCGACGTGTGGATTGCGTTGCATATGGTTCATTCTTCGCGTACCACTTCGCTTTTGCCGGTACCTCTTCCAGTTGTTTTTTCGGCTACCGGTGTTGGTTGTCGCGTTCTTGCGCGTAGTGTGCAGTCAAGGAGACGCAGATATTCTTAATCATAACATCGACGCGCAAAACATCAGGCCGATATCGATTTTCCAAGAAATCCGCAGTGAAACTTACAAAAATGCATTCAGAGGAATATCGGGTACACTAACACTCCATCGCGTATGTTCTCCTTTCAGGATGGTGCAGAAAGAAATGGACGGAGATACTACGCTTTTGGAAGCTCTCTTACGTACACCTGTCCCATCATCGCTGGCGCTAGAAGCCGAACTCGTGCAACATCTCGACTGCCTTCGCCGACAGGCAGACCTCGCGTCCACGCTCAAAATTCAGTGGGAATTCGTCAAAGAAGACGAATCTTTCTTGTTGGCCGGACCAGGCGAACAAGTTCCCCTTCTAGCTCGGTGGCTGAGGAATGCAGAAACAACAAAAGAAAAGATTCTTCGCGTTGGTACGTGTCATCGTCTTCCTAATGCGTTAGTTGAATGCAAAGATCCATATAAGGCTTTGGCAGATTTAGGTACCCGTTACCTCTTGACGGACGCGTTGTACGATCGCATGGTCCAGGCCGGTCAGATTTCGCGTTTCGAACACCGTGAATGGCTAGAGAAGCAAAGGGGTCTCGACGGCCGACAGTTTCCTCTCCTCGTTCTGATTGGTGAAAAAACAATGATGCTGGACGCAATAATCAAGCAGATGGAAGAACACTTGCAGAAACAGGAGACGGCGCTAAAAGAAGAGGCCTCGCTAACACCTTCTGCTGTGTCGCTGATCGTCAGAAGAGAAATCGTTTCACTTCAAGAGTCCATCATCAAGTCTACAACCTCTCAGGTCGAGGATTGCCGAAAGAAAATGAACGTTCAAGAAGCTGAAATGGACCGCTTGAAGAAAGCAGTGCAAGTCATGGACAAATCAGGCAATGCCGGTGAAGAAGACCCGCTAGCAGTGCATTTGAATGCAAATGAAAAAAGACATTTGGATGGTAACAAAGTTCGCGTAATGGTCAACGACGAGAAC
Source organism: Heligmosomoides polygyrus bakeri (assembly GCA_947359475.1). Lineage (NCBI taxonomy): Eukaryota > Metazoa > Nematoda > Chromadorea > Rhabditida > Heligmosomidae > Heligmosomoides > Heligmosomoides polygyrus. Next base: position 75,535,733 of record OX375866.1, read on the forward strand.
ATTGCAGACGACGAGTATTGGTCCCGTATGGTCAACGAAGTGAGCGATAATCGAGAATCGGAGGCAAAAGGAAGCGCTAAGAACGACGAGCCAGCGGTCAAAGTGAGGAAAGTCGAGCCTCCACATGACCGTGGAAAGCAAAATCGCGTTCCTTCAGGTGCCAAAGTGGAAGCGGTCGCTCCCCCGATAGTGTTCGGCGAGAGCCAACGTGCTCGTGAACTTGAAAGAGAGATCGCTAAGATGGAGAAGGATCTCGCGTCGTTTCCCTATAGACATCGTGAGGACGATTGTAAAGGCATATCGCCGACAATGAAGTGCGCGTTTTGCAGAGCCGAAGGAGAGCACTTTTCCGACGCGTGTACTCTGTGGCGAAGTGGGGATGCGCGTAGGAACATTGTGAGATCCATGGGATACTGCAAATTCTGCCTAGAAATTGACCACGAAGAGGCCGAATGTGGACTGAAAGAGAAGGTGTGCTGGTATTGCTCCAGAGTAATAGGAACCGCGTTTGAGGTGCTGATACCAGAGGATGGTCGTTTCCATCACCGTTCGCTATGCAACGTTCCCGATAAAAAACCCCTCGCACGCGCCATGCTCGAGAATGCGAGGAGAGAGCTGAGAGCGATACGCGATGCCTACGGTGAATCATCGAGAGGGAAGTGACGTCAACGGATCAATCGACGACGGGCCGGAGTGACGACAAATCGTCTTCTAAAGTCAAGGAATTCGACAATCAATAGGATGTGTTCTTTGCGGAGAGATCGCGACGGCAGATTAGACGCATGGGGCGTCTGTAAACATTTCTTTTTGCATAAATACGCAACTATGTGGACGATTTCTTTTGTTTTTGTGTTTTTATACGGCTCTCCGCATTTGTCGGTATTTTATTCTTCAAGTCCTGCTGAACGATTTCAGTTGATATCTCATTTCGACGATCCTGTTGTCTTGTTGTCCTGTTTAACAAGTTAAGATTGGTTGATCTAGGCGTTTGTTGTTATTGTTTTTTAAATATAATATAAATGGTTTAATTACCCAAGTTTGAGGTCCGCCGTTGGTCAAAAACAAATTCCGTGTGGGTCTAGTTGGTATTCGTGTGCCACTGAGTTGGAAACAGGCGAGCAACCAAAAGGGCGGACTTCAATACAGAGGGATGGAAATCAAAGAACAATTCATGAGGATTCGAATGAATTATCTGTTGGCGTGTACTTCTTCGTTCAGCTATCTAACATTAGCAACAGCATATTGTTATGGTGTTTCAATCGGGCAGTCGGTCCTATTACTCGCTCAGAAAATCAATATCGATCGATATTATCTATCGCTTGAGTGGAGCTATCGGTTTTCGCCAGACTTAATCTGGGTGGGTGGTGTTCCGTGATTATGATGACCGACGGAAGGTTACCAGGTAATCAGCCACCATGTTGAAGCTTCCATCAAGCAATCAATATCAACCGATATTATTGATTGGTCAATGTCATGGCCTGGATGATTTGGAAATTGTTCACTTTGATCTCAAG